>JAMLFY010000006.1:15503417-16103417 GCA_030441495.1 Dalbergia oliveri
GCCCAGCAATGATGGCAATAAGGGTCTGATCCAAACCACACTTCGACGGAGCTGTCATCATTCTATCATGTGCCACTTGCCAGAGGAACATATTCATATGTCGAGGGCCTTTCCAAACCCAGATCCTCTTCCAGCGAAAGAATCAGAGTTAGCACTCCCTCCAAATTGCAATAAGCACTCTTGACTGAAAAGTTGTCACTCAGCTTTGAGCCCAATCCTAGTGTTCCACTCCATCAAAAGCAAGATGAGGGATTTTGTTAGCCGCAACAATCCTTGTCTAGTTGTTGATGAGGCCATTCAGCGTCTGCCAATTCCAAGTTCCATCTATTGAAACTACTTCAATGACCTTTCACTCACCAATCGCAGATGTCATGACTCGATTGGGATTGTAATCACATGAGGAACCCCGTTCCCACATAAGCGTCGTAATCATTGCATCGTACTACATGAATACTGGAATCATAAAATCAATTTCTAAATATAATTTTACTAAAATATCAACCAATGCAATAATAACTTCTGAATTACTCAGTTCATAAATCATTTATAGAGTTGTAGCTGTAATACAAACTAATCACGGGTTGCTCAATTACAAAAGAACCATAAAGCTATAAACCTTTAAATACAAAATGAATATCATCATGATTTATCAAAAAGCAAAATCATGCATGGTTCGAGGCTCTCTTGCATTGTCACTGGAGCTTTCTACAAAAATAACAACTACTTTACACTGAGGTGAAGCTCACCTAAACTGGAGGTGTACTACCGTGAAGGAGGAAGGGGTAAAGGATCCAATGCTGTACTTGTATCTATGAGGAAAATGGGAAAAATGGGTGAGTTTTATTTTAAAACTTGATGAGTGAATTTTCACCCATAACCATATATGGGACAAGAAGGAATATACGTAAATAATAATGCAACTGAACCATTTCTATTTATTTGCATAGTAGCTATAAAATCATAGTTTGCTGGAAACGTAGAAATCATGTTATTTCTCAAAAATTATAAAAGAAAACAGACTATCCATCAACTATAGGGTAGTGCTTAGACGTAATACCAGGTGTATATGTGTCCGGAGGTTCCATACGGTTCTAGGGTCCCTGGACCCACGAGTAGCTAGTTTGGCCCCAAGGCAGAAACCAAGTTGCAACGAGGTTTTGTAGAATTATGCAGAACATGTTCGCGAGTATAGCTCTCGCAGGAAATCAGTGAGCCTTCTGTGCCTGCTTGGTGGCACAGGCTTACTGGAGCAAGCACCCCGTCAATATCAGGAAAATGACATCATACCACTTATGCCCCAAACCCCTATTTTAAACCCAATTTCAGGCTCCTTTTCTTCATAAGGCAGAAACCAAAACCCTCCTCCTTCTTCCATTTCTCTCAAATCCAATCCCAAATCTTCATCCTCCAAGTTTCAAGTTATGTATATGATGTTAGATCTTGTCTCCATTCTCCCAATTCCTTCACGTTCTTGGTTTGGGTGCTGTTATTTCTCTCATTATTGTTAAGCGGGTGCTCCTCCAATGTTGTTAGAGTATGTTTGGAGTAATCTAGAGCTTCCCATAGGTTGTTTATGAGTTTTGTTGTTTCAATGACAAATGTTGGTATCATCCTTCCTTTAGCTTACCGAAGTTGGTTTTCCATAGTCTACCTCTCAGGTAAGTGGATTTAATCTCATGACCTTACTTTGGTCTTCCTATAAATTATTTCTAGCATCATAAAATGATTAGAGAATATTTGCTTGAGTTTTATCATGAACTAAAATATTTAAATTGTGTTTTAGCAAAGATTAGATAATATATTTTTGAAACTTAGCATGAAAATCTGTGTTTACCAAAATACATTGGACCATATTTACTCCATAAAAGTTTAGTATAATTTAATTTATGACTTGAATTATTTATGATTGATGAAACAAACTTCAGGCTTTATGGTTATTGTGAAAAACGAGATATGTTGAACTTAGAATTAATAGGACCCGTTTCATGACTTCAGTTTAATTTAGATTAGGGGATTCCTGAGAGGAACAAAATTGTAAGTTAACGACAATTATTCCGTTAACCTTGGCATACCAAGGTCTGAGGTGCATTATGTTAGATCAGTCTACAAGGGACATGGTTCCGAAGGACCATTAAGATCTCATTATGGGCTCTATTCACGAGGGACTGAGTGCCCACCTTTCAATTTATGGATAGGTGTTCTTTTAGTAATTTCGTAGAAAATAAATATTTTTTATGTTTATCGCAAATTGTTATATATAGCTATGATACAATTTGTATAGAAATGATTCTTTTTTAGTTCATTATCATTTGTGTATATTTTCTTCTTGTTCAATGTATGGTTATAAGTGAGAATCCACTCATTGAGTTTTGTAACAAAAACTCACCCCTCTCTTTATCAGTAGATTTCTTCATAGCTGAGCTTCACATTGGCGTGAAACCACTATGTTAGATTCTGTTTAGAGTACTTCAGTGATATGACGCAAGGTCTCTAGACCATATGCATAGATATATGTTCATGTTTTGTATTTTGTTTATTATGATTCTTTTGTATTAAAATGGTTTAGCATTCATGGTTTATTTTGTAAATGAGCAAATTAGTATAATTTATGTAATACCCTAGATTTTCAAAAAAATAAATAAAAGGTCAAAAAATTTTTGAACCAAGAAGGGAGCCAGTTACCCTTTTCTGTCATTTTGGGTCCTAATTTCGCTAAGTCTGAACTCTACACGCCCTTTGAGGGCTATATATTAGAGCTATTTTCTTGGGACCAAAAGTCCCGTAATTGTTCCCTAGAGAAAAATGAGTTGAAGAGGGATTTTTAACGAATTTTATGAAACCCTCAAGTACTTCATTTTTAGCCCAAGTTTATAAAATCGTAAGATTTTCCGAATTTGAACTAAAACCCAAAAATGAGATTTTGATTTGTTGGGATTTTGATTTTTCTAATATTTTATTTGAATTCAAATGGGGATATTTCCCTATTTACATTTATGTTTTAAAGTTAATGGAAAGAAAACAAATGATTAAGAAATGTAAATTTGGAGCTTCTAGAGGCGGGCGGTTAAGAGAGAGTGAATTCGTGTTTGGAGCTTCTGAGACAGCCTGGCGGTCATTTGACTGCCAGACGGATAAGAGAGTCGGTGCGCCAGGAGGGACCGCCCAGGCGGTTATATGACCAAGAGGTCAACAACGAACATAAAAACCCATTTCGGGTCCAGATCATTCCAGACACACTCTACCCCCCTCTCCGAGAAATGCGAAATCCTCACCTCCCCACTCCATTTCTTCATCATTTTCTCAATTTAACTCCATTTTTTTTCCTTTTAAGAGTTTAAGATATTATTGTCATTTCCACTCTCAAGTGTCTTGTTGGTGTTGTTCTCGTGCATTCTACCCCTCTAGGTGAGTGGGTTCGCACTTGTGACCTTTATATTGTGCATTAGAGTTATTTTGAGGAAAATATAATTTATTTCTTAACTTAGAGATTATTATACAAGAAGCATGAAGATTTCTGTTGGATTATATGTTTGGAAATGCTTATTTTAGAACATGAAACATGTTTTTGATAAAAACTCATGGGACCATATTTGTTGAACTGGTGTTATGCAGAATTAATTATATATGTGATTGTTAGAGGTTTTTGTGATTATTTCAACAATTCTGAACTGGTTTATTTATATGATATAGTTTTGTAACCAAGTTTAGAGAAAAGGATTGGAAATATGGTTTAGACTTTGTAAGTTCATAATATGATATTGAGTTTCTAGTTTATGAAGAGCATGGCTGATTGAAATATGTTTAGATATTGAATCAAAATGTTTTAGAGCATGAATCTCCACGAAATTAAAATTGACGGCTACATACTGTGGAGGTATGGAGTCACAATATCTACAAAGAGTGATCCCTTGGCATGATTCCATAGTCAAGTTATGCTAAGGTTACTATTAGAATCAGATAATTCAGAGTTTGCGGAAACTAAAAAGGTTTTAAGGGTTTTTCATATTTACAGGAGCTATAGAGAACAGGCTGTGTTAACGGCAAATCCGTTAACCTTGGTACCAAGTATGCTAGAGTATTCAGAGAAGGGACCTAGTTAGGTGCCCATTATTGTCACACTTGGGAAGCGATAACGTCAGATATGACAGAGATTTCAGATTGATTGACACATGGACGGCAATACGTAATGCCCAGATATGTCAGAGGTTTCTATTTCTCTAGGAGCTATGTTATGATGAGTTGATCTAATATCAGATACGAAAGTTAGTTAATGAAATGACTTTTGAATTGATAAAGCAGTCATTAGAAAATATGAACAAGTTTATGGTTTTAAGCTTATATGATTTCAGAATGGAAAATGAATTAAAAAAATTGCTTTTATTGAATTCACGAAATGATGATTTGAAAATATATTTATATAGAGACACGTGATTGCATAAGATTTTCAAGCATTTTTAATATTATTATGATTTATTTTATCTATTATTCTTTGATGTCCCATGAAGGGGATTTCAGGTGAGACTCACTATTGAGTTTTGGGTATCAAAACTCACCCCTCTCATTTCTCTTATTTTTACAATAGAACCATTATTGCAAATTCTACTCAACCCCAACAAAGAGTCAGATGGTAAGCTTTCACTCAAGGTGAGACATGTATGGGTTCGTTTAGAGTGCTTAGTCCAGTGTAGGTAGGATCCCGGACCTTAGATCACATTTTGCATCTCACATATTAAAATAGTATATTGTTATTTTGTGTTTAATAACTTCTGTATGCTAATTTCATGAACAATTTAGAAAACGATTTATTGTCATATGTTATATTACGGCTTTAGACTTTAGAGATAGATTATGAAAACTGTAGACTTGAGCTTAAACAATTTTGATTATTTCGACTTTCAAAGATTAGGTAATTTGTATGTAGAAAAAAGAAATTTTCTATTTTTTTTATTTCTTTTACGAACGAGCATGCATATAAAGCATTACAGGTCTTGAGGCTTACGTGAGATGAGATTTCTCACATGGTCACGTGCCCAGGTTGGGTCGTGACAATTTACATCACAGCTACATTTTAGATTCCATCTATGAAAAGAATTATTCAGATTTATTATGAGTTTAGTATAAAAATTGATTATGATTTAAATTAATTTTATGAATAAAGTATGCATATAGAACGACGCAGCAATCATGAGGCTTACATAGGGATGAGATTCCTCACGTACCCACAATCCAAGTCGAGTCTTGACACTCAGTCCCTCATGAACAAAAGCACTTAACTGAGATCTTAACGGTCTTTACGAGCGTTCTTTGCTAACTTATTTGGATAAGGATAATTTGCCCTTGCGGCCCTGGTATACCATGGTTAATGATTTAATTGTCGTTAATTCACAATTATGTTCCTCTTAGTAATTCCCTATTCTAAAACCATACTCAAGTCATAAAAAGAGAGTTATATGATTCAAAGTTCAACAATTTCCATTTCTCATAAGATAACATAACACTTTATTTCTCTTTGCATCAGCCATCACTAATTTTCAAAAAATTAATCGAGTTTAAAATCATGAAGTAAATCATATAATAGCAATCATATTTCAAGTATGGTCCCATGTATTTTGATAATCATAGATTTTCATGCAATTCAAGAAATACATATTCTAATCCTTGCACATTCTTGTGTAAAATCTATATCATGTGAAAGCTCAATTTCTAATCTCTAAATACTTTAAAATGTTACAAAGTGATGATATAATGACCAACATAAGGCCATGTGGTCAAACCCATTTACCTGGAGGGGTGAAACATGAAAGATCAACACCAAGGGAGCTTGGGAATAGGGGATGACACTAACGTCTATCATAACAACCATAAAACTCATAAATAATCTATGGCTGTAGGCAACCTAACCGAACTCTAAAACATCGAGAGAGCATCCCCACTTAACAATAACTAAGAACATAAACAGTCCACATCCAAGAACATGGAAGAATGGAGAGAAAGAAGACATAATCTATCAACAAATACATACTTTGAAGCTTGGGGGAGGTAGATTTGATTAGGGTTGAAAATGGAAGGAATGGAAAAGAGATTTGGGGGTGAGGGTTTCAATTTGAGGGGGTTCACGAGTAGGGAAATGTTTAAATAAGGTAGGTAACCTTTAAATGGAACGACGTCGTTTGGACGTTCACGCTCCAAAGACACTACTATAGTGGTGTAGGACCACTATATTGGTCAAGGCGTCCCAACCTTCCCCGTGCATCAACATGGGACCATTATAGTGGTTGGCAGAGTGGCCAAACTCTGCCAACCATCCCTGATTGCTATAGTGGTGACAACAATGCCTGGTTATGCATAATTGGGTTTTTCATCATCTGGACCCTCCCAGGAACGCCAAGTAGGTCCCAAGGAATCTTAAGGCCGTACCGAACTTGATTACGGACACATGTACTCAAGGTATTAGATCCAAACCACCGACTCTTTTTTAGCTTCCTCCAAATCACTATAGAGAAACGCAAT
The DNA here is from genome assembly GCA_030441495.1 of Dalbergia oliveri. Lineage (NCBI taxonomy): Eukaryota > Viridiplantae > Streptophyta > Magnoliopsida > Fabales > Fabaceae > Dalbergia > Dalbergia oliveri. Next base: position 15,509,928 of record JAMLFY010000006.1, read on the forward strand.
CTTCACATCTAACTATTCAAGCCCCATATCCAAGCTAGTTGTCAATTCGATAATCATTCGATAAAACTCATTTTGACAACTGAAGAGAAGATCTTATCAAAATCTATCCCTCGTTTTTTTTTCCAAAGCCTTTTACAACCAAGCAAACCTTATACTTTACTAGCTTATTGTTATCTTTTTTGAGCTTGAACACCCATTTGTTTTTAAAGGCTTTTTTGCCTTCAAGGAGTTTCATTAGCTCATAAGTATCATTATTTTGCAAGGAATCCATCTTTTCTTGCATGGCTTTGGTCCATTAAATTTTTGTAATACCTTAGGTGCACGTGTCTCTGAACAAGTTTAATACGGTCCTAAGGTCTCTTGAGACCCACTCAAGTAGCTTGGGAAGGCCTCGCTGTAAGAAGGGCCAAGGGATGGAGTTTGGGCGTCGTTGCTTAGAATTCTGCAGAACAAACTCATTGCAATGAGTTGTGCTCACTGCAACGAGCAAGTAGACTAAAGGGCTCACTGCGAGTGGACCCAATGTCAGTATAGTAGAAAATGACACAGTTTGGGTTAGTGACCCTCTACCTTATAAAACCCCCAAATAAGGCTCCCTTCATCCAAAATCGAAACCCTACCTCTCTAACTCTTAGAGTGCTAAGAATTTAGGGGCTCTTGTTCACAAGGGACTGAGCACCCACTCTTCAGTTATGGTTTTTGACAAACTAATTTAAACGGTAGCTATAGAGAATAGACAGGAGTTAAGCTGTATAAATGATCGTTAACCTTGGTACCAAGTTGTCCTTAAGGGCAATCTCATAGAGCAGAGATGGAACCTAGTTAGGTGTCCAATTCAGATTCTTGGAGAATCATAAATAGAGGATTTGTTTTGTCATGGTTGACATGCACAACCGAAGATCAGAAATTTAGGGATATTATTATTATTGCTATATATATATGTACATATGACCATATATTTATTGTTTCTCTAGGAATTATCGTACCACTAGTTTAAATGATTTCATGCTTGATTGTGAATTTAAAAATGCTTGTGTATGAATCTAAGGAGTGAAAAGTGTTTTCCTAGCTAGCTATATATATATATATATATATATATATATATATATATATATATATATATGTATATATCAAATGGTTTATGATTTCTGTATGTATATTACATTTTGTATTTCTATTGGTTGTCTCATATGGGTGATGGGTGAAAATCCATTCACTAGTCCGTTGACCACCCCCTCCCTCCTCTCATAGTTGCAAGTGCAAACATCATTCAGTCTTCCAGGAGCCCTAGCTATCATTTGGTAAGCTTTACATTGCTAAGGCTTAGGTTAGGCTTATGTTAGAACTAGTGTGCTCTAGTAGTCTTGGACTAGGATCAGTCACGCATATATTTTGAGATACTATAGTTATATTCAAAGTTTATATATTTTGCTTCATGTTTTTAGAGTTTAAATATGTATTTGGAAGGTAGACAACCAGAGGTATACTGCGTTAACTCAGCTCTGTTTCTCTAACTTGTATTTTAAAACTAACTTGCAATTAAACTAAATAAATATGAAAACTCTTAAAATTCTGAAAGCTCTGGATTCATATAACTCTAACAATTTAACTTTAGCATAATTGTGGTTATGAAATCATGTCCAAGAAAATTACCAGTTTGTAGGTATCGCGATTTCATGGTTTTAAAATGCTATTTTATATTTAAGTTAAGAGAAATGCTATTTTTACATTGGAATAAGAGCAGACAACTTATATGAATTTTCAATATTTTAGTAACTTCCATTTTAAAAAGAAGACATAAATTAGCTTAAATTTTAATATCATGATTTAGACAACAAGATTTTCAACTAAAAAGTTTTGGGATTATCAAAAGAAAAAAGTGAGAGCTTTTGCTAAAACTAAATTTTCAAAAATAAAAGGGCACTAAGACTTGATAAAATTTACCTCGATTTCCTTTTATTTGTCCATGATAACACATGCATTGTTCATTGTGTGATAGAGGTAACAGTGGTGTAATAATTTTATAAATTCAGAAGAGATAAATATAATGATTTCACAAGCTCAATGACTTTCTGAATAAATTTTATAAATAAATGAAATGCATAAAGAATTTTACCAAATCTTATAAAAGATAAGTGTAATTTGCTCAAAATTAAAATAGACACCTTGGTAAGAGATACTAGCAGATACCAAGTTGGGACATGAAAGATGGCCTCTCTGGACAGTAAAATTAACCAGGCATGGAATCTAAAAATGATGATCCTATACATGAAAGTTTCCAAATAAGATGTTAACTCATGGTCAAAACTCAAAACGATAGAAGTTGTTACTTCAATCGACATGTACCTTCCCAAATGACAAGCACTGTTCAATGTTAAGTGAACAGTGAGTGACACACGTGCTTGTCTTTCTTTTTCTGGCATGGCCACAATAGCAACATAATAGTAGGTACAAAGCATGACTTGAATTAGTCGCATAACTAGTGTTTTTCTCCGCAAAAATATCAACAAATAAATCCCCTAAAACATTCAGAAGCTAATGAGGTGTGTCATGTGTGATCCCTTTCCTTAAAACATGCACCTTTAACTGTTGAGAGGGGAAGTGCCAGATCAAATTTTAGCCATTGAAAGAAGGTGGGTTTTATGCTAGACTTTATATTTTGGGTCCATCATTAACCATCCATTATTATCTGAATCAAATCATTCAATAAAAATAATAATCATCTAATGACTAATAATAAGAGGTTTATGGTAAACTCAAACATACGAGGTTCACCCTATAATATACCTTGAAAGAATAGTCATTGGATCAAATTTTATCTTCAAAACTAATTTATAAACTTGTTGGAAACCTAGTGCATCCGTTCTGTTACATTTTTTATTTACATGTTCGATGTATTGGTAAACAAGTTATTTTGTTTTTCAAATTCTGAGAAGGACAATACTGAAAGGCCCTATTAATTGTAATCTCACTATGGAAACATTTTATAGAGAAATATATATACACACACTTTTTATAAAGAAATATTTGGATGGACAAGGAATCCGAATGGTGCTCTGTCTAATGATAGTAGATTGAAGCCCAAATATTATAGAATGGAAAGGAGCGAGTTCATACCGTACAAGAATGAGAGTTTGATTCTTGCTGCTGTTATAATAACTCTTTAGTAGACGACTCTAAGTTACTTGTAAATGCTTGTAGAGCTTTGGACATTGACCTTAATAGGATAATCGACAGTGGATCCATCTAAACTTTTATTAATAAAATAAAAATAAAATTTATAGAACAAAATTTAATTTGAAGCAAAGGTTTCTCCATTTTATGAGCATTTTAAGACAAAGTTCCAATGATCCAATACGTACACTACTGTCTCAATTTACTAGAAAGAAAATCTGCAAAGAGAGAAAATGGACAGGTGAAATCAAAAGGGGAGTTTAGGTGCCCTTTAACGAGGGCCCATTTGGCAAGAGAGGCGCAAAGAGACAAAGCCAAGTGATAATGAGAGGGTACAAGTAAGTAAACTAGTACATGACATACAACACTCACATGGGAGATGCTCCAAATTGAGAGAGAAACAAGGGCTGTGAGAGTGGTTACATACAGATTTCAGACAGAGAGAGAGAGAGAGAGTCTTAGAGAGAGAAACTGTTTTATGTTTTTTTTTGGCCCCTCTTTCATCTGTTGCAGTGTGGTGGCACTGTTGTTTTGGGGGGTGTTTTCCAAAGCATTCTCTGAAGGTGGGGTTTGTGTGTGTTGCTGATGCATGAGAATGAAGCTATGGCAATCCTCAATTGGTGCTTTCTGCTCAGAGATTTGGACCAGCTTCTGCAATTCTGAAGAACCCTAATTGTCTGATTGGGGTTTTTTTCCCTTCTTCTGCCATTCTGGTGGGTGGCTCTGGGCTATGTTTTTGTTACCCTGATAAGATTTTTTCTGGGTCTTGTGTGTTTGTTGAAAAAGTTTGATTTTTTCATGGTTTTGAGCAGAGAGTGTGAATTTCCTTCAGAATCTGAGCTGGGTAGGTCTTGATCTGTGGGAAAAGTTAGTTTTGTTTGCTTTTGGATTTATGGGTTCATCATCCATTTCTGGGTTTTGAGTGTTTGTTCTGTTATCTCAATGCTGCTGCTTGATTCATGCATGTGGATTTATGTGCTTTCCTTCTGCAATTCAGGGTTTCTCTCTCTCTCTGAATGCTTTGTTCAATTAGTAATTTTTGCTTGTTCTTTAATGCTACTCTCTCTCTCTCCCTTTTTTAAAGTGAAAAAAAAAATAGTTATGTTCATGCAAACCGTAAAAGCTTTGTAAAATTTTTTTTATTTTTTTTAATTTGCATTTTGATTCAACTCAGCTTTTGCATATTCCATGCGTCATGTGATGCTTTCCAGGAAATATTGCTCAATTTACTGAAACTGTTTTGGTAATATAACCTGAAAAATGTTATTTAGGCATTGTTGTCATGTTAGTAAAGATCATTCTCCGTCACTTCTATGTGAAGCTTTAATTAGGAGTATTTAGCAAGGGAAACATGATAAATATTTTGATTTTAGGGAAGAGTACAATGGGGCATTAAATCACCGATAATATATCTGCAGATTGCATTGGTAAAAATGAGACTCTATGTTGAAACTTGAAAAGCATTGATGCATATAAAGCATTGTTGCATGAAAGGCATATTATTTATGATCCCCTTTCCCTTTATTAAGTGCTATATGCCATGTTTATTATATGAGAACTTCCTCTAAATTGAGAAACACTGTTGCATTAAAATAATGTATGTCTGATCCCATATCCACTGGATTAGGAATGAAAATCTAATGTAATTGCGGGCAAATGATATATTGATAGACGATTCTGTCAAAGGAGAAAAGAATTATGTTACCAAATTGCTTCGCATGGTCTCTTTGGGCAATGCATGTTTGATGCATTCAAAAGAATAATGATAGTTCTATATGTAGAAAATAAACTCGAAGTTATCTTATTGCAAAACTAGAAATTTAGGTGTTTCAGACTTTCATTGCTTTAACTATTTTTGTGGCTTCTTGTGTGTGCATAAATGTATTTTACCAACACCTTTTCTTGGTTTCCTTTCTTGTTTTTTTGAACGGGCTGATTTACATTTTTTTGAGAGATTAAGCTATTCTCACATATAAAGAATCTTCTGATGCATCTATGTGATGGGTGTAAATTGATTTGGTGATTGTTGTCTGGTAAGGTATCTTTCAGACTTTCACCTCACTTATGTGCCAACTTTATACATGTTGCCATTGGGAGGGAAAAAGATACCTCAGAATGAACATAGAGAAGTGATTGTTGTTTTTGTCATGTGATATTTACTTGTTGCAAAATTCTCTCTTTGGATGATATATATGGATGGCTTTAATTAAGAAGTTAAAGCTAGTCTTGGATCTTGTTTTAAATTTATTTCCTTCTTCTCTTCCTTTTGTACCTGCATCTTGGCAGTCAAATAACATTACTTGCTTTCTTATGCAGATTCTCAAGTCTTTGTATAATGTTTGCAACATGTAGACCAGCAATAAAAGTTGCAAATAAACTGAAACTGCACTAATCAGTGGAGATGTCAATTAACAAAGAAACAGACGATTTATGTGATGAGGGATCTAATGAAGAAAGACAGATTTTTATGGAGGTCTTTTCTGGTAATGACATTTTTCAGTCTGATTGGAGGTGTCTAGTCTCTGGAGTTATCAACTTTGAATGTGAATCTGCTAAAAACACATTCAAATCATTCTGCTCTAGTAATGAAAACTCAGTTGTATTGCGTCCTCATCTTCAAGACTTACACATCCTGAGGAGAACTTAAATATAATTCAGCATTCCAAAGAGACTGCTCCAGGGTGTATACCGGAGAGTTCCATATGTAACGATCAGAATGATGAGGATGTGAATGTCAAACGTATGAAGTTTTCTTTACATGAACCTCCTTGTAGTAGATCTGATTCAGAAAATGTTTTGAGTTCATCAGAACTCTCAAAAGATGTAGTTTCTAACCTGTCTCCGTGCTGTTACAGACTGTGACAGTGAACCAGTTGCATTTCGTTTAGTTGAATCATCTAATTGTGGTGTGATATCTAGTTGCTATCTGTCGAAGCATAACATGTTACAGAACAAACAAGCTTTGAAGGATGAGGTAGATGTTACAAATTGTAAATCAACAACTGCAGAGGGGGATGTTGCAAAAGAGGTGGCTGTAAGTAAAGCGGCTGCTTCTCCTGTTTCTCAGGAGAGCTTTGCAAATAGGCTTATAGTTACGAGTCCATCAATAACTGTTGTGAATCCTTTACATCCTGAGGAAATGTCAAAAGGGTTTCTGTCTTCTAACATGGACATGTCAGATTCATCCTCAAAGCTGGACCAAAGGGATCCTCGTACTCTGCTGCATTTTCAAATTGTGAAGTTGCTTACAATGGCAGGATGGTCTATTGAGAAGCGTAAACGACCTAGTAGGCGTTACATGGAGTCAGTTTATAGGACTCCAAAGGGCAAGCCTGTTCGGGAATTTACAAAAGCTTGGAGATTATGTGGTCAGCTTTTGTCTGTTGAAAGTTGCAATTTAGTGTGTGGAGATCGTGAGGAATGGACAGATATTAGTCAATTCTGGTCTGATCTATCCACTGCACTGATAAATGTTGAAAAAGCAATGAACCAGTCAGAGCCTGCTGCTATGTTGGCTTATCAATGGCGACTTTTGGATCCTTATGTAGTAGTTGTATTTCTTGATAGAAAGATTGGTGCACTGAAAAGGGAGAAGTAGTGAAATCAACTCGGAGTTTAGTTTCTAGAAAACATGCTTGTAATCGGAAATCTGGTGAAGATATATATGTTGTAGAACATGCCAATAGCACAGGAAATCAATGTAGGAATGTATCTGTAAACAAAAGCAGTATGGATCTAGTTTCCTTACCTGGTTATGGATTAGATAGCCGTGGTACTCAGCCAAGTGCTTGCTCTTTCGATGTTCTTACAAGCTCTGGAAATTCAATTCAGGTACTTGGAGGGCCTAAAGTAAACGATGGTCATCAAGCTAACGTTGGAAATTCTAAAAGCTTTGATGAAGATAAAAGAATCAGGGGAGATGTTCCAATGTGCATGTCAGAGGAAAAGAATGCATATGGTGTAAGCCATGGCCTGGTTCTTTCTCATGACTCGGAGGCTATTCAACAGTCTGATTGCAGTGATGACGAGGGCAGGAAAATCTCAATGGCTTCGGTATTTGGGACAGATAAGAGATGTTCAGCCACTAATGTTAAAAAGAAAATGAGGAGGAAATGCAAAAGGGTATCTGAAATCAAACTGAGTATGTTATACCGTAGTGACATGGTGGGATCAACTGTTACTGAGCAGTCACTGAATGGTGGCGCATGTGGCACTCAGTTAGGGTTGGAAGAGGTCCAGGATTTTCTAGTTGACAATGCAGGAAAGAAAAGAAGCCACGGGAAGTTATCATCTGTCAGTGCATTCCAGCAACATATGAGGAAAACAAGCTACTCCATAACTGGAACAAATAAGTCCAGCAGATGCCAGATTAAAGATGATGATCTGTTGGTGTCAGCAATATTCAGGAACAAGGATTTCAGCCCAAATACAGTGCATGGTAATTCTAGAGCTAGATCCAGCAAATCAAGAGGCCAGAGAAAGCTTAAAAGCCAAAAGGGCCGATGCCGGTTGCTACCAAGGAACCTTTGTAATGGGGGGAAGCACAATAAGGATGGCAAGAGGTATTATTTGGGGAAAGGACAGTCTTTTCATGGTTGATTGAGAATGGAGTCGTATCTCTAAATGATGTGATTCAATACCGAAACCCTAAAGATGATGCTGTCATTAAGGATGGTAAGATTACCAAAGATGGTATTATCTGTAAGTGTTGCGGTAAGGTGCTTACATTATCAGAGTTCAAGTTCCATGCTGGGTTTATGCTGAATCGCCCCTGCTTGAATCTTTTCATGGCATCTGGTGAGCCCTTTACACTGTGCCTCCTTCAAGCTTGGTCAGCTGAATACAAAGCCAGAAAGAGTCAAAACCAAGCTGTGCAAGTTGTTGATGACGATAGAAATGATGACTCGTGTGGGTTGTGTGGTGAAGGGGGTGAGCTGATATGTTGTGATAACTGTCCATCTACTTTTCATCTGGCTTGTTTGTCCACTCAGGTCTGTCTGCTCTCTGGTTCATGCTAGAATCTTTTATTATATTTTTGGTTCCAGTGAATCTCTTTCTTCTTCTCCTCCCCTTTCAATTCAAATAAATCATGTTTTGTCTATTTTGGGAATTTAAACCTGCTATTAAGTGATTGTTATAGCATCCTCCTTTCTATTCCTATTACAGACTATATATGTACATCTTTTCAATAGCATAACACTTGTCAAACTGCCTCTTTCCTTGTCAAATCTGATAGAAGTAATTTTTCTGGTCTGTAGTTAGGAATGTTTATGTGGACTTAGCTGATTATTAGAAAGTATAGTATATAGAAATTAGGGTTTCTTGTGATGGATGGGCAGATTCTGTCACCTGTATGAAAACAAATTTATGATCAAAGGTAAAGTTATCATGTGCCCTGGAATAAATTTTACTTGTGTTTTATTATACGATAGCACTTGAGCTCTGTGCTTAGTTTGGCTTTGATTTGATATGGAGATTCTGTGAATATATTCTCTTAGACTTCCGATGGAATGGATAAGTTCCTTTATGTTACCAGAATGTGAACGTGTGTATTTATGCTGCTCCAGTATGCCTGCTCCTTTTTTTATTCTCTCTTATGCCATGCATTTGACTACCTCTTGGATATTGTTTGTATTGATGCGGATGTGGATATTGTTGGAGTTTCTTACCCTTCCTTGGTAGAAGAGAATGATAAAAGTTTTTTGTACATCAGGAAATCCCTGATGGCGACTGGTACTGCACAAACTGCACTTGTCGGGTATGTGGAAATTTGGTCATGAATAAAGAGGCTTCAGACGTGTATGATTCATTGCAATGTTCACAGTGTGAACAAAAATGTAAGTATGCCCTGTACACATTGAATCTTCTTGTTTAAATCTCTTTGCAGAGACTGTAGATAGATTAAATTGGATCAGGATGTTATACTGCATAAAAACAATTTTCGTGTTCAATCTTGTTTAACTAGTTGCTATGTCGCAGTTGGATTGATGGTTAAAATTTAGATAATTTGTTGGTTTGCTTATTTGTATTACTCCAATTGTTGTTGTTGTTGTTTGGGGGTAAGGTTGCATATATTTGACTCTCTTCAGACTCCAGATTGGTAAGTGTCTCATTCACTTAGATCAGATCCCCTTATATTATTATAAGTGATTGCAATATGATCATGAATAAGGTTCAAACAAGTTTATGCATTTTTCATCTTTCCGGTTCTTCAACAATGATTCCATCTTATTAAAAAGAACTTGTACTGAACAGATCATGATAAATGCCTGATAGAAAGAGATAAGCAAGAAGGGTTGCCGCCAGACACTTGGTTTTGCGGTCAGAGTTGTCAGGAGGTACTATACTGAAATTTCCTAATTCCCAGACATCCATTTGAAATGAATTTCTTGAAGGCTTGTAATATAAGTTGGTCGTTTTACTCTGTATTATTTGAAGGTCGTCTCAAAGCTTGTTGAAGATTAAGTCTGGTTTTATGTTTTGTACCATTTGCAAACTTTTGGTGCATTAATGTTGACTATCTGATCAAGATTTATATTCAATAAATATAGTTAAATGGTTGTACTTTTTTAAGATTGAAACATTTTGAAATGCAGTCTTGACATAAAGAATATGAGTCTGATTTATAGTTATACAATTGTCACATTTAAAAGTTTTTAACTAAAATATGGAGTATTAACCAATAGGGCAATCACTTTTATTTCAAATTATTCTGTCCAGATATGATTGTAGTGATTATGATTGAGAGCAATATAACTGATTTGGCTTAGAAGTTTCCATGAGGTTTTCCTAAAGCAGAATGAAGTCGACATCTTTCCGAAATCATATTGTTCTCTAACTTTTAATTGGTTCCTTTCTAGGAAACATTGCTGCGTACGCTTATTATTCTTCTGACCTTACCACATAAGAGAAGTGAAAACCTTTTCACTGACATGTAGAAGAGATTCAAGTTTTGGATGTGATGTTAGATTTCACCGTTTATGCTTTTATTTTAATATCAATGGAAAGAGTCTATATTTTGCTTTTGTTATATATCACTGGAGCTTATGCTTGTCTTAAAATATTAGTATCCATGCCATTAAGGGAAATTCTGTAGGAGTAAGAAGTAGCAGATCAACAAATTTACATGTGAATATTTCTGGTTACTTGATGTAGATACTATGGTTAATGGTATAAGGATAATGTGTTGCATTATTCATTTTATTCCTTTGATGTTGGTTTTTTGCGACAGTTTTACCTAACAGCATTAATTTCTTTTTGAATAATGCTTAACCATGCGAAGAACTTTTTGGGGTAATTTGTGTGAATAATTCTCCTTGGAGGAATATTTTATATTTTCAAACTTCACTCATCTTCACCATGTTTTCTGTTCTCTCTTCTTCTCATTGTGCTTTTAGTATTTTATCCATAATTCATATTTACTCTTAATGCTTTTTGTCTTGTGCCATATATCATTGCTGTTTCTTTTTACTGTAATGCTGTTATTGTATATTAAAGGACTTGACTCTGGTATGTGCAGGTATACTCTGGTCTCCAGTCTCAAGTGGGCTAGTTAATCAAGTATCCAATGGCTTATCATGGATGCTTCTTAGATGCATCCATGATGACCAAAAGGTTCATTCTGCCCAGTGGTTTGCCCTAAAGGCGCTATGCAACACAAAATTAGCTGTTGCCCTTACTATCATGGAGGAGTGTTTCTTGTCGATGTTGGATCCGAGAACAGGCATACACATGATACCCCAAGTTTTATACAACTGGGGGTTAGTGCCTCTTCACTATGACAATTCCCCCTGCCCCAGTGGCTCTTTTCGAATGCCTCATTTATTGGTTTTTTGCATTTTGTTTTCTTATCTGCTGTTGCATTATGGTTTTAAAGTTTGTATTTATCTGTAATTTTCAGGTCTGATTTTGCTCGTCTGAATTTTCAAGGGTTTTACACTGTGGTACTGGAGAATCAGGATGTGTTAATATCTGTAGCATCTATCAGGTAAAACATAAAATATAGATATTTAACTATTGGAATTTATGGTAGAATTTGACCTATTTATGATACAATCTGACATTTATGTGAGAGAGTTCTATTTCTGCTACTTTTTCTATTAAGTAAAGACAATTATTAAAATGCATCTCAATTATGCCCCGGCTTGCCATTCCAGTTGATTTATGAATGAATTAGGTTATAGTCTAATTAATTTTGATTCATATAAAATGGTGTCTGTTTATTGTTGCGTTATTCCCTAGTCCTTTACTCCTTTGCAGGGTGCATGGAACTTCAGTTGCTGAGATGCCTCTCATTGCAACTTGCAGTCGGTATCGTCGTCAAGGAATGTGCCGACTCCTTGTGAGTGCAATTGAAGAGGTATAATTTGACTACTGTTTATTGTATTTATCCAAGTATCTTAAAATATATTGCTTCAGTTTCTTTCCTTGTTGGATTGTGAATCCCTTCCATAAAAAATGATTATTTTCTGAAAATTGATGTAGTCTAGATATGCACTCAGTGGCTTTCTTTCTATATAATCTAGTTGAGTACGGAACATTCCACTCTTCTGTTTGGCTTGCTTTAATGACTATTTTTATATTTCTAACTATTTCTTTCATTGGCAGATGTTAATATCTGTCAAGGTAGAAAAACTAGTGGTAGCAGCGATTCCAGATTTGGTGGAGACATGGACTAAGGGCTTTGGATTCATGCCTGTGGATGACATTGAAAAGCAAAAGTTGAAAAAAATCAACTTGATGGTTTTTCCTGGGACAGTGTTACTTGAAAAACCCTTGTACAAGGAGGAGAAAACTGAAGGTATTTTTGTTTGGTGTATATCGATAGTAGACTATGATTGTGTTATTGAAATTCTTTGTTTTGCATACTGAAACAGGTACATGTGATGTATCGACTATGGCAACAGATGAATCGACCAAAGTCGGTTTCTGTTCCAAAGGAATGGCCGTCTGTGAATCGTCGCTGCAAGATGTTGGACCCATAGCCACCGCAAAGTCGGTGTTAATAAGTCAGAATCTGAACTTGTGGATAGCAACAATCATCCAGAATGTAGAGCTGACAATGAAACTGGTGAAGACGACAATACTCCAGCTATTGACAACACTGCATTAGGAACCAAAGAATCATCAGAAACAAGTAACTGTTTAGGAGAAGAGATGATCACCCAGGCAACGGTGCCGGATGAGTCAGAGAAATCTATTGATGAAAACAGCATGCGGGAACCGAGATTGAGCGATGGAAGCAGCATGCAGGAACCAAGATCAATCGACGAAAAGGAAATGGCAAGTGAGTTGGGACAGCAGTTGAGTGAGAGCTGTTGTGCTGACAAAGATTGTGCTGAATCAGGAGTAACAACTATTGAGGACAAGCATATCAAAGTAGGTGAAGTTCAGGAAAATGCATTGCTGGGTAATTTTTCAAATTTGTCATGCAAAACATTCTTAGGCAGCAATTTTGACATTGATTCTAATATTGAGCGCTCAGTGTTGTATGATGAAACAGCTATTTTTGGAACAGTTGCAAAGTCTGCAACCTGAATGAGAAGTTCAAAGAAAATAGAATTTTTAGAGAAATGGCGTGTGATGCTCATGACAAACATAACTCAGTAGTGTTCTCAAAACTGGATTTAACATGAGAACAAGTTCTTTTGAATTTTGGCAACAAATTTTGGTGTCAAGGTAGCGGAAAGCAAAACTCATAAACGAGGTTGCAACAATGGAAGATGCAATGCAAGCGCTTTATGTTACACATTTCCTGTTGCAACGTCAACCTACTTTCTCTTTCGGTATTTTTGAAATCTATGCCATCATTCCTATAAAACTTGCAATTCGAAATTTATGCATCCAAAGGTAATTCACAAAATTATTAAATGTCACTCACAATAAGCATAACAAAAGGATTTTTAAAGCTTCTTCTAGAGGACAGTTAAGTGTATGAAGCTTTCGCTTGGTGGGATTCGGTTTTAGAAAAAGTAGATGTATGTAGTTTTATATAGTGCAAGTGAAGAGATCGTTTTTTTAAATCTGAACCTAAGTCTGAGACCTTCATGTTACAATACAATAACTTTATTGTTGTGTTGAGATTTACCCTCATTTTTAAAGATTCTTCTGATACCAAAGTTTTCTGTCCTATATTATAGCCTAGTAAGATATTCAAACATGGCAACAAAACTGACAAGCAAACAACTGTATAACGTCACTATATTGAAACTCTAGCAACAAAGAAGAAAGATTGGAGTCCCTTACCTTACCATTATCAAGTTCTTTCAGTTGGTGCACCATGCTATACAAAATTGATATGAAGTCCAGATCACTGTGTTGTAATGTCCGGATAGGCCTAGAAAGCAACCAACTGAAAGTGAGAGTTTCTTCCTGCTTGCCTCACTCAAAAACAAAAAATAGAATTGGATTCATCGTACAAGACTTGACCTCATGATCTTTTCTCACATTGTTCCGCATAAAAACCAACCGCGCCAAACATGGCTTCCAACTCAATTTAAAACCTAACTTCTAACTTTCATGTGATCCACACGTTTCCGTGTTTGACAAACCCTACATGACCAGAGCAAGAGCACTGTTAATATAAGCTTAGTCATCATAAACTCTTCGTTAGATTATTCTTTAGGTGAAGTCCACCTATATTGGAACCCAACTAATTTAGTTCGACTCATAAAGTACCCCAACTAATTCAATTTGACCCAAAGGAGATCTTCAAAGGGGCTTTGGGATCTCCCATCAGTTATGTTTTCAAATTTAAACTTGAGATACTTCATTAAAAGGATGAAACATCTAATCATTTTGACCAACCCATCACTCTATATTATATTAGGTTAGGTTAATCTGATAATTAAGCCGGTCTATTGTGAGATAAGCTCCAAGTCAAATTCAAAATCCTATGTTTGTTTTTTGTAAAATAATTCAAAATCCTATTTAAAAGTTTTGGACTAATTCATACCTAATTCTATAGGTGATATTGCATCTTTTGTTAAATTTCATTTTAAAATTTATTTAAACGTCATGTGATTTCTTAAACATTTCACATGAATGTTTCTTAGGTTTTAGTTTTATATTTTAATTTTAATTATTTATGTAAAATTTACTTCTTTCATTTTTACAATTGATCATTTCTTTCTTTTCATATATTTCCTATATATATGTATAATTTTAAATCATATTTTTGGCAACATTTAAATTAGGGAGTCTTCAATATTCTATAAAATTCAATATCGATATTTTTTAGATAAGTTATGGTTAAAAATTTACCACGTGTTCAACTAATCAAATTTATTAATATTTTAAATCCTGATGGTTAAATTACAATTCTTAAATTCTAAAGAGTACTAGTACCTAAGGGCACCAAAATAAAAACCTTTAAATTATTGTTTGAATAATTAGTATGTTACCACAAATAAAATCTATCATCAACTTGATTTTATATTAACACTGCTCTCAAGATGCTCCCAGATATATTAGTCAAGTTCCCTGTCTTCGCGTTTGCCCAATATCCATCTCTTGAGTTGAGCTATCATATGAGATACATTAGTCTAGTTCCCTTTCAGTTTTTTCAAATGATATCTTATGAGTCAGAGGGATAAACCAATTGATAAGGGTTGTTATAACTTAATCAGAGATATAACATGGAACTTCTTTAAAACTCGAAAAAGGGTGAATGGTGGTCCTATATGACTAGAGTAGGATAAGATATCAGTGTCTTATATGTAATCAATTATTGTGATTTTTTAGAGATTTCAAAAAATTTGGGTTCGTAAAATATGTGACTTATTTTTAATCACATAACTAAGAGATATAGATATTTTTAAATTTTATAGGGATATTTAAGAAATTTTTTAATAATAATAATAATAATAATAATTTAATTATGATTTTTTTTCGTTCATAAACTTAGATTAGTAAAGCATGTGATATTTTGTTAGACACTAATAACTAAATAGTATGATATCCTGAATTAATTGAATAAGTTAAAATTCATAATTAGCCAGTTCCCTTTGGAAAGGCTCATCTCACCTTACGGGACTCCAGGGCCCTTTTTTCCTGTTTCCTCCGTTGTTGTGTTGTGTGTCCAATGCACAAAACCTTCACACCAACAACCATCACTCCACCACCACCACAACCACCACTGTTTCCTATTCCTACACACAACAGCAACAGAGTGAGAGTGGCCACCACCACCACCACCACCACCACCACCACTTCAGGGGAAGAAGAAGAAGAAGAAGAAGACTGAAGAGTCAGTCCGAACACACAGCACAGCACCATGCCTTCTTCTTCCCAAAGTCAATCTTCCATGCTCGCCCGCCTCCCTCGTTCTCATCACGCAGATCATCCCTCATCATCCTCTCCTGCTGCCTCTTCTTCGGAATCTCCGGTTTCCTTTTCGGGATCACCGCCTTTCTCAGGCCCAACCGATGCCTCTCCGCCCCCGAGATCGGTTCGGGTCCTCTGGGACCACGGAGGCGACGGTGGAATCCGCGGTGGTGGAATTGGGAACCGGCACAAGGTGATGGGGTTCGTCGGTGTTCAGACCGGGTTCGGATCCGTTGGTAGGAGGCGGTCTTTGAGGAAGACTTGGTTTCCTTCCGATCCGCAGGGGCTTAAGAGGTATTTCAGATTTTCGTCATTCATTCATTTTTAATGCCAAAATTAGTGTTTTTCCTTTTCTTTGGAATGATGGGTTGCTGAGTAAAGTGGGAAAAATGTTATTTTGGAACTGTTCAAGTAGTGCTTTGATTTGGGAAATGTGATTGTTTGTAGCTGTAGGATTTGGAGTGTGACTGATTTGAATTTGATCCTCTTTGCCAAAATTGTTTTTTATTTTTTCTTTTCCGGAAAAAACATGCATTTTTTGTTTAATAATGGGTTGTTGAGATAGGACAGAGTGAGGTCGTGTGATCTATGTATCTGACTTATCTAGTGGGAAAAGGCTTTCTTCTTCTTCTTCTTCTAGCATGTTTGATTCTGTTTTTGTAGAATTGATTCTAGATAGAATTGATTTTGTCAAAATTGATTTTTAAAGTAAAGTAATTTATATTTGATAGTTCTTCTAAAAGTGATTCTGACAGAAAGTAGTAAATTTTTACTCCTCCCAAATCAATTCTAGAGGCAAGAATTGATTTTGGTCTCTCAAAACTGAACATCATTAAAAATGATTAGAATCAATTTTGGGGGTCCAAAATCGATTCTAAACCCCCTCAATGGAAATCCAAACACATTGTCACTGTTGTTTGGTTGTTGAATAAAAGTGAGTCATTTGGGAAAAAATCTTATTGTGGAACCGTTTCAATGCTCTGCTTTGTGAAATGTGATTGTTTTGTTTTGGATTTGGAAGTGTGAGTGATCTGAAAAAAAAATGGAGATCTCTTTGTCTCTTGGAGCCTGCAATGACTTCTTGTCAGTTTAATCCAATTATATATCAATACGGCATTGTTTACTCTCACATATGATCATATGTAAATGGTTAACAGTGTAAAAGATTTCACATCCATTAACATAAAATTTTATAATCAAAATGGTGAAAAGTGTGGAGATCTGAGTGTAAACTCTGTGTAGGATTGTGGGAGTGAATTTTAAATAGGTAATTATATCAACGCTTGACATGTCTAAGTTTGTGAACTCTATCTTACAAATGCACCTATAAAATGGCTATATACATGTCAAATAATGATTTGATTTGATAAAAAAAAATGGCTTGATAGACTGTGCCTACCTGAATTTATTAGTGTGTCTTGTCTGTCTCCAATATGTACGCAATTAGAAATGTCTGTGCATTATGAGTTCAAGTTGTTGTGTATTACAGGAAAGTCACTCATGAATGGATACTAGGTTCTTTTTGGTATTTGTATTGCCTAGTTTGGATTCCATTCAGTATTTGAATGTGGGTTGCACTGTGCACAAGGTGCTCAAAGTGCTTTGTATATTTTGTTGGTGGGTTGTGTATTTCTGAAAATGATGTAAATTGATATGCTCGTTATTTACTAGTTGCTATTGCTTGCAGCTTGGAAGAAGCCACTGGTTTGGCTTTTAGATTTGTTATTGGTAGAACAAATGATAGATCAAAGATGTCTGCACTTCAGAAGGAAATAGCTGAATATGATGACTTCATTCAATTGGATATTGAAGAGGAGTACAGTAAGCTCCCATACAAAACGTGTGTGCTGAGATTAACTGAACTGTTGTATTTTATCTCTGTACTGTGTTGCTAAGTTGAATATGGTCATTTGTTACAGGTTGGCTTTCTTCAAAGCTGCTTATGCACTTTATGATGCTGAATTTTATGTCAAAGCTGATGATGACATATATTTAAGGCCAGGTGCTGCATCTTTCAAGGCTTAAGTTGGTTACCTATGTTGACAGCCTTTGTTTATGTCATTAGTGTTTACCCCTCTGATTAAAATTTATGTATCATTTTCAAATTATTGTCACTTTTCAGATCGTCTTTCCTTACTAATAGCAAAAGAGCGATCTCACTCTCAGACTTACATAGGATGCATGAAAAAGGGCCCAGTTTTCACTGATCCGAAACTCAAATGGTTAGTTCTGTGAATTGAGTATATTTTATCCTGCCTTTGCTTAATTTCCCAACTTAACACTTCTTGCATGTCACTTTCTTTGGGGGATAAGATATTGCATCCTTGAATTGCTCCTATAGTTCTATCAAGAAAAAAAATGCTCCTACATTGGCATGAGATAAATATACAGAACTTGCCATCTTGATATGATGCTCTTTTCTTGGAAAAGAAATATAGATTACTGATACTATTTGTGGGACTTACTTGTCAATAATTACTGGCTTGAGAGATTACTAGTCAATAATTGCTAGTGTGTTCTGGTGGAGGAAAACAGAGGGAAAGGCAAAGCAGGAAATGTTGTAAGCTTTCCTCTTGTTTGAAATTATAACATGAGGCGGAGAAATTGAATGATTATCCTCTAAGGTCCTTTCTCATTCATTTTCCTGAACTTTGTGATCCCCATATTTTGGATGATTTCAAACTTCCAAAAATGGGGAAGGAAAATCTTTATTTCACCTCCCTATCCTTCACGTCCTTTTCCTTTCTTTTGATTCTTGCCTTTGTATCCCCTATGAACATCCAAAGACACCCTTAGGGATTAAATTGAGAAATGTCCAATTTTTATTTTTGGGACTTGAATTGTTAGTCACCTCCATTCTTGTTGGGTTGAAAATATTGATGCAGTGTGCTATCTATCCTAACCACTGTAGTGAGCCAGCATATTGAGTTTTTGGGCCCTTTGGAGTAATTGTACTTGTAAATCTTGCAGGTATGAGCCACTATCTCATTTGCTAGGAAAGGAGTATTTTCTTCATGCTTATGGTCCCATATATGCTCTTTCTGCTGATGTTGTGTCGAGCTTGGTTGCTCTTAGGAATGACAGGTAAGTTTTTTGTTCACAAATTAGTTGCCTGGCCACTTGACCTCCAGTAGACACAAGGTTGACAAGGAATTGACATGCATCTTCTAGGAAGTATAATTTGTTTTGCAGATATTCATCATAGAAGTTACACTTGATGCACTTGTTGACATTTGGATGTCTATTTCTTTTTAAGAAGTTGATGTTGATGTAATGATATGACCTTTGCATTGCATACTGCATATATGTTATTTTTTTTCCTCTCTCATTTCTTTAATTTTGCATATCCATTCACAAGCTTGGGTCGAATACTGTCTGTTTCATACCTTTATAAGAAATGTGCCTGGTTGGTCGATTTATAGACCATCAGCTTTGATTTCCATAGATGTTCTCTGATGAAAAACAAACAGCTGAAATATTGCCCTAAAGTAACGTGGTTAGTCATGTTGAGGTGTCTCACATCACATATGAAAATGGATTAAGAATATGCTCTTATTATTACCCATAATTCCATAAAGATGTTGGCAG
Organism: Dalbergia oliveri; assembly: GCA_030441495.1. Lineage (NCBI taxonomy): Eukaryota > Viridiplantae > Streptophyta > Magnoliopsida > Fabales > Fabaceae > Dalbergia > Dalbergia oliveri. The sequence continues at coordinate 15,529,014 of JAMLFY010000006.1, forward strand.
AGATGTTGATTTCATGTGGTCCTTAGTTCATAGTTTACACTTATAAAGAGGGCAGAGATATCCATGTCATGTCATTTTTTTGGTTAATGGTTGAAACTTGCATCATAAGAGTAATAAACTGAACATTTGCGCCCTGTTTACTTCCCTAGACCATTAACTCTTCTTCATCATTGAATGGTTTTGTTATCTTAGTAATGTAGTTGTTAACAGTTCGTACTTATAAAAATAACTTCAAATGAATCTTGAGTTGCTTGGAGGTTATGAGTACAGTAGGTTTTCTGCCTTTTTTCGTTCATTCAATTCTTACGTTGTCATACTTGAGCCCTTTAAGAATACTTCTTGAGGTCTTCATTTTTTTTTCCTTCCTCTTACTCCAAAGTGTTGAAGATCATGACGGATGAGCATGATGACATGGCTACTGTTCACTACCATCCCTTTCCAATTCCAATAATTTTAAATGTAACGGTTGCATTTATTTTTTTTAAAATCAGTTTCCGGATGTTCAGCAATGAGGATGTTACCATTGGAGCTTGGATGCTTGCAATGAATGTCCACCATGAGAATAATAAGGAACTTTGTTCTTCAGAATGTACATCAACATCTATTGCTGTATGGGATATTCCAAAATGTTCAGGTTAGTTTACTAGCAGAGACTTGTTATGCTATTATAATTCAGGAATATTTAGAGTAACAATCCGATGGACAACCTGAAGATTGCATGAAATTCATGTAATTCCACCTGACCCCCACCTACCCCTCCCCAACTTCAAATATTATTCTTGTCTATTTTGGGCTACCTCATGGATGCATTTTGTCTCAAGCTTCTCAATTTTGTCTTTCGGCCCTCATTTTTTCTTAGAGAAGTTATTTTTTGAGATTAATAAGGGTGTGTTTGGTATGAAAGTAAAAAAGGGGAACAAAATTTCATCAATGAGATTTATGTATAAAACTACACACATTCATTTATGAAATTTACTCCTCCATTTTTCACCCCATAACAAACACACACTAAAGGGAATGCACTCCATAGTTTGCAGTGATCAAAGTAAAATGAATATGCCCATCAGGGTATGGGCTGTGTCTTGACGCCTATCAAAATAAACATTCACACACATGTTTGAGCCTTGTTTATGATCCATAAAATGGGAATTTGTTTTTGCTGAGGTTCTCTTATTAGAGCATGAATGTATGATTCAAGTCAGAATTTGATGAGTTTTGGTCAAAGATAAGTGCATATATTGTAAATCAAAGGAAAACATTTTTGGTAATGATCTGAATATTGTTTCCCTACAGGCCTATGTAATCCAGAAGCAAAAATGTTGGAACTCCATCAAAAGGACAGCTGCAGTAGGAGTCCAACTGTAGAACCTGATGAATAGTATTGTGTTGTGCATAAATTTATCAAGTCAAGTAAAAGGTCAGATGGTACTGAGGAATTGCTTCCTCTTCAGGTGTTCTTACTGCCATGAGCTGCTATCACTGCACCCTTTTTCTATCCATTGATCTTTCTCTTTCGAATTCACAAATCTTCCTGCTGGAAGGACTGTTTGTTGTGTTTTCTTTTTTTTTTTTTTTCTCTTTTTCCCTTATATTCTCTTCATTTTTTCCCTCATCTTTAGGGAGGAATGATATTGCTTTATACAGAGCATATAAGAAAATTGATAGATTTTGCGGATGATGATTTTCCTTTAACTTTTACTAATTTCCTGATTTTATTTTATTTTATTTTATTTTTTTGGAAGAAATAGATGGATTATATGTACTAGTAAATGTTGTCATATTTTGAAGAAAATGGAGCATTAGCCTTTGGTCTGAATGTGTGCGCGCACCTCTGTGCATGTGTGTATTATGGTACTTTACGGTTTGTGGGTTCATCTTCAAGCCGTATGTTTATGCTTCCTTAAACAATTCAACAATTGGAATGAACATTAAACAATGAAAATCAATTGGATTTCTTTTTGTTTTGGATGTAATAAGATATTATCAAAGAGGATAGGGGAAATATAACTAGAACAATTGGATATCCATAAAAGCATAAATACTTGACTTTGAGTTGTTGGGGCCTATATGAAATATGACTCTAAGCTCTACCTAGACAATGCGTCAAGTTGAATTTCACTACTCAAACCCAACTTAATAGGTTTCTGATATTGACGGGTTATCAAAGTCTGATTAAGTAATGAAAACGTCTCTATAATATTGTATTATCTTGTTCCCCTGATACATTTGAATGGTATATTTGATATATAAAACATGAGACTTTTTGTGAAAAAAATTATGGGAGAGATTATTTTCATAATTTCAAGAAATAAAGTATTTTAAGTTATTTTCCCTTCCAAGAAATGTGTTTCTCAACATGAGATATAAACTATTTCTTTTATTTTATTTCAATTTAGGTATACTTATAAGGATTTAATATTGATACACTGATAATATAAATCAATTTTACACAATTATAAAATTATGTATTGTTAAATCAACAAATGGTTCACATTTATTTCACTACTTGAAAAATTCTACAAATGAAAAATTTGATTATTTTACATCAAAATTAAACTCTATTTATAATATAAATTTTTTTTATATTTTCATCAATAATGCGTTGTCATTAATAAATATGATTAACTCTCACTCTTTACTAGTTATACAAATACAATGATTTAATTGAATAATCACACAAAAATATTTAACATTATTGTATTATCAATGCATCAAAATTATTTTGTTATACGACCATATTAACTAATAACTATAGCGGCATATAAGCTTCCTTTCTTATTTGTTTTCTCGTGGAAGGTTTCTTTTCTTTGGCATCACATCTTATGTCCTTAAAATATTACGTTCAGCATCCAAGACGCGCTTATAATTGGTAAAGTAGTATTGACCATTAGCAACAATCTAACTTTTATGAGTCATTTTGATGGAAAAATGAGTTTTCTCGACAAAAAATATTTCTCATAAAAGCTATTCATATCCACGTGTATTCAAAAGTTAAAAACAACTTAAATTTTGTTTAAAAATTAATATGAATAGCTTGTAATAGATATATATTTTTAGTTAAATAGAAATTTTTTCTTGTCAAAATAATCTGAAGCAAAAACACCCTATATCCTGCTGTTTCATCGTTCGTATACAAGATTCACATGGCCCTTATGTTGAAATTTGTTTTTGTAGATGAACACATGAAAAATCTTTTTTAATAAAAAAAATATCTTTTTATATTTTTGGATATGTTTGGATAATTTTTTCAAATAAAAGCAGAACCACTAAAAACAACAAAAAATGAACTATTTTAAGTTATAATTTTCATCTTTTGAAAAAAAAATCTTTTAATACTACATCCAAATATAAATTGATATTACATCCAAACACAAATCAACTTTTACTTTTTTAAAAAATCTTAATTATAAAGATCAATAAAAAAAAAAATCTGTTCTAAGAAGTACATCCAAACAAGCTCCAAGAGGGATTAGAAACTAAGGATTTAGTTGAAAGATAAATTAGAAATTTTATTAAGTTTGTATGTTATCCTTGAAAACAAATTAGAGATAAAAAAATCACACGTTCCAATATTTAAATTTGTTGATTAAATGTTGCTTGGACTAATAAAAATATGTCATGCAATAATGTGTTTTAATACCATTTATTTATTATTAGTACCAAAGCAAGCACCATATTTGAAACCAAAACATAACAAAAAAGTTTCAAAAACCAAAAACCAAAATTCACTTACCTTCTAACAAATAAAAAACATTTATTCCTCATGAAAATTATGTTTATCAAAGCTGTGAGCATAATCTAATAAATTATTCAACGGTCCAAAGAATCTAATAGACTCCTCAAAAGATTTCATTCTCATTTAGAGGGGTAGTTATTGGTCTCTACAAAATAACATTAGCATTCTAATTAAAGTCAAACTTTGAGCAGCCATCGCCATCACAGATGTTACTTAACGGCTTATTCAAATAATGCCATGTAACAAACACAACCACAATGGAAGAACTAACTGCAAGCAACCAATGGCCATAGAGCTAGGGCACCAGGTAGTCCTCATCAGGCATCCACATATTATTCACACCATCATCAGGTTCTTCTGCTGCAAAGGCTCAGCCTTCAAAGCAAATGGGTTCTTAAGCTTCACCATCTTAGGCTATCAGAAAATACATCAGTAAGAAAACGCAATAGTAAATTAGAAAACTAAAAAATAATCAGCAATTTCCTCTTATATAGCTAAATTTTTAAACCAAAATTTCTAACCATTTCAGTTTCTATATATATTCTCCTTGAGCATTCCTGGTACAATCCACAACTCAGAACAACATATTAATAAACAAGCACACACGTTCCCTGTATACAAGTCACAACAGATCAATATAGGCTTCAACTAAAAATATTAGGTAACAAATACTACACTTAAGTGGAGCAACAACAAGAAACCAATCAAGACTGGATCACACCCATAAAAAATAGAATTCATTAGCTCCCATACAATAGGCCAGGTACAAGGACAAACGTCATTGGAAAGCTACTGAGCTAAAAATGATAATTTTAGATGTCTGTTAAAGATATCCATCAAGTGGAAAACTTGTATGAAAGATATCCTGTTTTGGTACATTTTTGCTGAAATTTAAACTATGACAACTATGGCTAATGCATCAACAACTGAATTATGTGACGTCCCATCACATCTGTTTCTCTTTTCGATAAAATATCCCGTAACCAGAACCTAAAAGACTCACATGGATAACCAGATGAACAAACACGGTATAATAACATCACATACAACTCATGCACAAGTCACAATACGGAGTAAAACAAGTCTTGAGATGCTTGCTTCAAATTAAACAGGACCTGAATGTTTGAAGAAAAAAAAAAACCAAAAGCCGCACCATGATTGCCACCTTTGATAGCTACAAACCAAGAATGGATGAAGACAAAATTGAAGATGCAAGCAAGCCTCAATAAACGCATCTGCACAAAAGTGAAATAGAATGAAGTTAATAAAAATAAAAAGGAAGAAAAACTTGTGCAAATAACACTCAACAAAGATCAAGATTCAAGACATCTTAATAATAGCCAGAGAGGGAAAAGATATTAGAGGAGAGTGCTATAATTTAAAAAAAAAGGGGGAAAAAAAAAGAGTGAACCACCTATGGACCTTAAGTGGTATGACCATAATAGACCCCCCACCGCTCTTTTTCTTTCCTTCTCCTCCTTCCTTCTCGTTTCTATTTCTTTCTCTCTTTTCTTCTTTTCTTCTTTTCTTTCCATCTTTCTCTCCTTCTCTTCCTCATCTCTATTCCTCACATACCATCACCACCTTCACACTTCCCAACTATCATCACCATCTCCTCCTCTTCATCATCATCATCACCACCACCATTTAAAACCGCGCCTCTCTTTCTCCTCTCTCTCTAACTCACGGTTTCTCTCTCTAAGTGGAGAAACCAGTTAGAGCGGTGAGTTTCGGATTGTTCTTCTACCTCTAATCATCCTCCTAGAGTAGTGAGTAAGTGACAATCTTGCTCTATTTATCTTATTGAACTCTCTATGTATTCATTCATTGTAGATTGGGGTTTTTGGGACCCTAAGTGTATAGATTTGGGGCTTTCTAGTTTATGGGACTAATTAGTGTAAATTAAAGGTATTGTTAGCTCACTAATATTGTATTTATCTTGTTCCTAGAGTTATAGATCATTTGAGCATCAACCATTGGATTGGTGGCACTTAGGAGTTGGTCTTCGATCTTTTGAACCAGTTGTAGTAGAAATTATGTCTATAATTATTTTTATTCATGTTAAAATAGCTCTAAATATATTTTAAAAATTTAGATGAAAAATAATTATTTGGTTGTTACGTAATTCTAATGAAATTAAATCTATTATGTTAGCTTATGTTTATAAGAAAATGACACATGAGATGATATGATTTTGATTTGGAAAATGTGTATTGCACAAAGAATGATTGGAAGTCAGATTTACAATATTTGAAAATTAATTTTGTCTTTGTTATGGATTTGAGAAAGGAAACGAGAATTGTGGGCATGAGCCCCCTTGAAATGTTGAAAACTGAATTAGTAATCTATGTATGGACTTTAGTATATATATTTTGGGAGAATCTGATAGGATCTATAGCTAACGACAGTAGACATTAGCCTTGGTGCACCTTGACTATATGTGATTAGGACCACATGGTGGATCCTTCTACTACGATTACTCGCATGGGTAGGACCATTAATTTAAGATTACATGAAGGAATGGCCGCCTGAATGTAAATCCTTCTGTTTATCTTGAATTTAATGATTCCCTATTATTTTGTACAAGCTAGTTGTTTTCAAAATCTTCTCCATAAATAAAAGAATTTGTTGAATTTATTTGAACTATGAAGTTATTATTGTTATACTTATTGATTATATATTGTCTCATGTGGGTTATAGACATCTTGTCTACCACATTGCAAAACTCATTCCGTTGTTTTCCCTTTTTTCAGATAGGTGCGGCTCAGGTTCCAATCCGCGGCTCGTAGTAGTCAATTGTCTGAGTTGGTGAGCCTTCCTAAGGAGGTCCTTTTTGTATACCGAAACCTAGCTTTTGAGTTTTAGCCTGTTAAAATTGTTTTAATGCTCCATATGTCACAGAAGGTCATCGGATTAGTTTTGTGTTTATGTTTACATTTATGTTTAAGCATGTGTAGTTAAGACTTAGATATATATAGACTATGTTATGGAAAGGATTTGTAAACTATATTTAGAATTATATTTTGAACTACATTCCTAGTTCTAGTTGGACATATACTTTGTGGTTACGAATTCACATTTGAAACTTGTTTAAAAACTAACTTGATTCATGCTTGATTTTAGGATTTGGATTTGATTTAGATTACATATCAAAACTTGAATTGAAATTTATATGTTGAGATGATTTTCTGAATTATGTTGAGTTGATTGTTCTATTGGGGGTGCATTCTAGAATGCTTGAAGCCCAATTCTATATTTTATCTTTATTTTCATCCAGGTTGTATTTCTAAATTTGGGAATATCAAAAAACAGAGGAAACTTTGCCGTTTTCTGTAAAAGCTTGCATATTAAGGCTTGCGGGAACGTGTTTGGGAACGTGTTTCTTATGCGAGTCATGGCCCGAGTTGGGTCGTGATAGATAGAGTTCAATTCTTGCAAATAATGAAATTTCCATAATAACTTACACACATACATGTACCACAACAAATGGGTAAGACAAACAGACAATATGCAACTAATCCCAAAGTAGGTGGGAAGAAGAAGATTAATTGAACCATTTTGCCTTCATGCTGACTAAAGAAATACACTTGCTCTTAGGTTGAAGACATTTTTAAAAATAAAAAGGAAAAACTATTGCTAAACAAATATCACTGGTTTGCTTGCTAGGAGATTTTCTTATGTACCAAATCAAGTCTATTCCAAACTTGAACCCAGAAAAATAACATCATATATCAGTTCCTGGAAAGCACAGACACACCAACTTCCAGGCATGTCTTCGTGTCTGACACATCTAGGACGCCGACATCTAGTGGACACACATGACATGTATCACACAACCATCTATACATGTCCAATTAAAAAAGTATTTTCTTTCATATAGGACACTTTGGACACGTTTCAAACACAGGGACCCTACTTCAACACAAGGGGGACACAACTTGGACACATTTTTGTAATCGAACTTAATAGACTAAGTCAAATATTAGAAAGTTCAACCCAATGCCCAATTTCAAACCAACATCTTGTATATTTTTGGTGAGTGTATTATTTGCCAATGAAGCAGAAAATAACAATGGTGAAGAAAGAAATAAAACTAATCTTTATATAGTCATTTTAATTTATTCTTTTGTTGTACTTGTACATGGCTAGTTCTACTAAACATGTGCATGTTTTTTTTCGGAAGGGGCAAATAGAATATTGAATATTGATATTTTGACATTTATGAATTATAGATCTTGAACCTTACATATATACATATAAATTTTGATTTTTTCCATATATATGTGTGTGCATGTGCACGCCTTGTCTATGTCCTACAATTTTAAGAATTTTGAGTGTCCTTATGTCCCTGTCGGTGTGTATACTTCATAGATCATTTCTGAACTAAAGCAAGATCCACTCATAAAACATAAAAAACAAGCACTAAATCAAATCAGACTTTCCAGCCAAGGATATATTTGTATGCCAATAAGGAACAAAAAAGATCAAGAACAACAATTATTACTAAGCTGGACTGGCACCATTAACATTTATAAGTATATAACATAATGCTTATAGAGGGCTGTATCCACTAGAATGGATATTACACCTCAACTGAAGATGAGACATGATGAAACACTAATTAATAGAACGATTTCAGAACAAGTTGAGTAAGCCAAGGGAGATATCCGGGGGTTTATTAGTCATAAAATGTGGAAGTAATAACATGATGAAACACTAATTAATAGAATGATTTTACAACATGCTGAGTGTGCCAAGGGAGATAACCACTGGGTGTTATTAATAAAATTTGCAAGTTATAATATGCTAGAATAGTTCAGGATCGTACCCTTCAAACAACAGAGTATTTGCCTGGTTGAGACCCACCAGGAAGTTGCATAGCCTGATTTGTGATGTCTTCCAACACACGCTTCAACTCTGCCTTAGCTCTCTTAACAGACTGCTCACTAGGACCCTCAATGAATAAGTAGAGTTTGCGTTCCCCAGGTCCCGTGATTTTACCAGGTGGGAAATATTGCCCTCTGGTGGTAATAGCGGCTCCTGTCCACTCAGAAATTGGACCCAAAGTTTCCTTGTGGGTTACTTTCCACCGGGCATTTTGGGGAAAATCATTTATCTCTAGTTCAGCTTCATAATGCTCAGGCAATGCCTCAGATTGTATCTTAGCTAAGTTGTGCTGTAGGTTTATAGCAGCTAATGCTGCCCGAGCTGCCCCATCATTTGCAGCAATGGGAAGCCCTGTACCAGGCAAGACAGTGGCAGTCTGGAGACCAAGAACAGATGGCAAAGAAACAGGTAGTCCGCCATTAGAAATTAGCTGGGCAGCAGAGATGGGACTAGGTACTGCAGGTGCAGTTGCTTCGAGGCAGCAAGAATGTGAGCAAGAGCAGGATGCTGTGAGATGTCTCCACCTGCCTTCCTAATGCCTTCATCTTCATCATCAGAATCTGATTTGTCCTCTTCAAACCCATACTCCTTGGCTTGCGCTTTCTTTGCCGCTCTCCTCACCTCATCTTCTTCTTCATTAAATTTAAAGCCACTGCCTCCATAACCAGTCCCGTGAGCCTGCTCAAGTCCTTGATTCACTTTTGCCATAAAGCCATCAGCAAGAGCTTTCAAATCGTTAGGAACAACATGCTCAGATAGCTCCAAGGCTTTTGCCAGATCTGGTGCATATCTCGCTTCTTCCTCTGAAATAAAAGTAATAGCACAGCCCTTTCGGCCAGCTCGGCCAGTGCGGCCAACACGATGTACATAATCTTCGTAGTGGTTAGGAACATCAAAATTGATGACCAACTCAAGCTCCTTGACATCTAATCCCCTGGCAGCAATACTTGTTGCAACTAACAAATTGCAGACATTGCTTTTGAAATCAGCAATTGTGGATTCACGGTCTGTCTGGTCCTTAGCTCCATGAAGAGAGAGGCAAGGATAACCATGCCTGAGCAAATCCTTGAACAAAGCATCACATTTCTCCTGTGAGTGGACAAATATCAGAATCTTTCCCTTCTCATACCATTCCCCCAATATCTCTAACAGCCTCAAGAACCTCTCATTCTCTGGTCTCACCTCAACCAGCTGTGCTATGTCCTTGTTAACAACACTCCTGCCACCAACTTGTATTTCAACAGGTTTATTCAGAACCTTACGGGCCAGAATTTCAACCTGACGAGGGAAAGTGGCAGAAAAGAGAACAGTTTGCCGATACGGTCGAATATTCTGAACAATTCTTGTGATTTGGGGCTCAAAGCCCATGTCAAACATTCTATCAGCCTCATCCATGACCAGATAAGTAACTCTGCGCAGGTTAGTTATCTTGCCACTACTGGTGCACAATATGTCGATCATCCTACCTGGAGTACAAACCACTATCTCGGCACCACGTTTCAACTCACTAATTTGCTGAGCAACGCCAGAACCTCCATAGACAGGTACACACCTGACACCCATTGCCTTTCCAAACTTCTTTATATCACTGTAAATCTGCTGTACAAGCTCCCTTGTAGGGGCCATAATAAGCCCAATAGGTCCATCTCCTGCAACAACTGGTGGCTGATCTTTGATGTGCCTCAACATAGGCAGAACAAAAGCAAGTGTTTTGCCTGATCCAGTTTTTGCAATGCCTATGCAGTCTCGACCACTCATTATCACAGGCAGCGCCTGAGCTTGAATAGGCATCGGCTTTTCATAGTTGAGCTTTCTTATTGTCTCTAAAATTTTGCTAGTAAGTCCAGTCTGATTCCATGTTTTCACAGGCTTCGGAACATCCTTTCCATGTATCTTCAACTCCAACTGCTTCCGGTATGCAGCAACTTCTTCAGGTGTCATCCTTGAGATCTCCTTCACTTCAATGTAAAAGTTTTTCTTGAAAGGTTGATAGTCAATTTTCGAATGGTCAACTATAGAAAGCTTCTCAGCTTTTGTCTTCTTCACTCTTTTCATGAACTCATCATCATCTTCATCTAGGTCGTCACCCTCAACTTCAGGCTCTGCATAATCAGATTCAGAGTCTTCACCAGGAATTATTCTTCCAATAGATTTATTGGCACCTTTCCTCGGCTGTCCACCACCACCACGATTTTGTCCATCCTCTCCTCTATCCTTGAGTTTCTTGTCATCAGTTTTGTCAACAATTGAAGAGGGAATAGCATTGTTCAGCTTTTCAACTTCAGGTAGAACCATAGAATTCATGAAAGCATCTAATGGATCGATTTCCTCATCCTCCGCAGCAGGAGCACCACCACCGGTTCCATCTTGTAAATCAGATGCAGCAGCTGTTCCATTATCACCACCGCCGTCCACCACCATCGAATTCCCCCAGGTACCTTATCACCAACAGGTTTCTCACCATCCCCATCTACATCCATAGCCGTATCCAGCTTCCCCCAGTACCAGCAGGCCCTTCTTCATCATCAGATTCCCCTTCAAGGGTCCAGGTTTTCCCCAACTTGGGCTCCTCAGCAGCGCTCGCCTCGCCGCCTTGCTTTCTCGCTCGGCTTCTTCCTTCTTCCTCCTCAGCTCCTGCCACTCCTGAACTCTCCTCCTCCTCTTCTCCATCTCTTCATCCAACCTCTTGTGTTCCTCCTCTATCTCCTCTTCATAGGTAGGCTTTCTCTCCTTAACCACCTTCATAGTATCCGAATCATCATCTTCGCCACTCTTTCTTCTAGGGCTTGCCTCAACACTATCCTCAGTTTTCCTAATCGACTTGCCGCCGGAACTCCTTTCTCTGTCTCTGTCTCTGTCTCTCCCTCCCTTGTAGTCATCATCATCATCCTCTCTCTCTTTCTCTTTCTCTTTCCTGTGCCTCTTGCGACCTCTCTCCCTCTCCCTGTAGTAATCATCATCATCATCACTGTATTCACTATCAACAGCTTCCCTGCGCTTCTCCTTCTCTCTCTCCCTGTCACCGCCGCCACCGCGTACTCTCCTCCCTCTTTCTCTCTCAGATTCCTTCTCTCTCTCACGCTCCCTCCTATCCCTATCCCTATCCTTATCCTTGTCCTTCTCTCGTTCCCTCTCCCTCCTTTCTCTTTCTCTTTCCCTTTCTTTCTCCCTTGCCCTCTCTCTCCTTTCCCTATCCCTATATCCTTATCTTCCCTTTCTCTTTCTCTATCTCTATCTCGCTCTCGTTTCTTGTCTCGAGACCTTCTCTCTTCCTTGTCTTTGTCTTTGCTGCGCTTCTCCTTCTCCCTGTCCCTGTGATCATGCCTGTTGTCATCAGAATCACTGCTGTACTCCCTATCATGATGCCGCCGCACATCGCGATCCCTCTTCTCCCTATCCCTATCCCTCGCCATTGGAGTAACGCAACAAATGCCTAACGCAAAACTAACTAACTAGTCAAAGCAGCGTAAAATTGTTACCTGAAGAAGAAGAAGATGAAAATCGCGATGTTTAATCAATGATAGGTTGATTTGCTGGGGTGTGCTCTTTCTTTCTGTGCAGCGGTGCACCCTCTTGTGAAGCTGAGCGGAGAGCCACAAACTTCTCTCCTTCCCTTTAGCGAGAAAGAAAGAAAGAATTAATCTGGGCTGGGCTTTAGGGCCTCAACTTTTGGACGGGCTTTCAAGTTAATCGAACAAGGTCCAACTTCGCACCAAAAACAAACAGTAAAACGCGGTGGCAATTTTGAAATTTTGCAATTAACGACCGAGGCCGGGGCCCCTTCTTCTGCAGCTGCTGGACGCTCCAGCAACCTCCTCCGCGCGGAGTAGCCCTTCGGGAATCGAGAGGTTCCTCCTTCCGCTCCTTCTGATTTGACTTTCGGTAACTACCATCAGATCTGAAGAAATTGCTCGTTCCCTCCGAATCTTCTGTGCGATGAGTTTTACATTTCGATTAATTTGACTTGATATGCTTATTTATTGCACCGGTTAGGTCCACTTCGATTTCCAATTTATGCACATTTTGTGATTATTATAGTTCGGTTTGTTTTCTACGCTTGTTCATTTATTGGGGAGGGAGACAGGTTATTTGCAAAAAGTTCATGACGAGTATTATATGATTTATTGGGAGGGAGGGAGACGGTTGATTGAAGGTAGCTTCAAGTTGGGAGCTCATGGACTAGATAATCGTATGCCATCTACAGTTAACTGGCTAGCTAGGTTTACAAAATTCTTGATATTCTCAACTGTTAATTAATTCGACGTTTTGTGGGATGCAAACTCAAATCTGGAAGGAGCTAAAGTCATTTATAGAGTTATCCTAGATTTTTATAAATTCTTTAATACCCAAAATAATTTTATCCTCTCAAACTTGATTTTGAGAATTACATTTGAAAAAGATAAATCAAACATATTTTTTATTGTTTTCACTTTTTGAAAACGGAATCTACTTTTATAAACCGAATGGATTTCCTAAATTTTGGAAATATTTTTTATGGAAATGAAAACAAGGAATGTTTTCACAAACCAAACACAGTTTCCACAATTTAACATTTGTTTATGTTATTGTCCCCTTCTTGGTTCTTCATTCGCCAAAGTATCAATTTTTCTGGTTTGAAGATGAACTGGGCAAAGGAGGGTTGGTGCTGCTTCTCCAAGATCACCAAGCCCCATGTTCCTCAGCTTTTGAGTCTTCAACGAAATGCTGTTGCCAAGAACAACAGCCCCATGATCATGTCTTGGACATTTGGTAGTAAAGCCATTAACCTTGGGAATGAAGCTGATCATCAGTTGACAAGAGAATTCCTAATGAAGCTTTGGGTGGCTGATAGGGAAATGGGGAACCACCCAATAGAGAAGCAACAAAAGAAACTGGTTGGTAATGGTGACCCCAGATGGTTTTCTGATTCATCATATGTTGCAGAAAATGATGGGGTCGTGAGGAGAGGTAAAAGGGTGTTGAAGCAACCTCCAATCAGCCAATCTATCTCAGAGGTTTTGGAACCGGAATCTCCACAAGAGGTGAAAAATCTTGTGCTTATTCTATTAGTTCTTTTTTTCAAAAAGAAATGGTATATTATTGATATGGATTATGGAAATTTAGTTTAGAGTTTGCTATGAGGGATTTGAGAAAAATGGAGGAAATATGGTGGTTGATGTAGGTTCTGGTTAAACATGCTGGCTGTGCATTATGCTAGATGTAAGTAACTGTGTAGTAATTTGTCATCATGTAAGACAAGCATATTTGTACTTCAGGCTTTGGTTAGAGTTGAACTATACCTTGATGATGCCTCCAGTCATGTAGATTACTAATAGAATAGTTCTGTGTTCAATTTAAGACTAAGATGTTCTATATGCTCCGTTTTGATCTATTAGGCCAAGGTAGCACCTCTGCTTGTCAGGTCCAACTTGCTAATTACCAGAGATATTGAGTGGGCAAATCTTGTACTTGGATTTGAACAGGTGATCCTCTTGTTCTTTGATGGCTGTATTTGCCTTGAAAGCGGCATCTTTAATAATCTGATTCATTTTATCGTTTTCATTACTGACAATAGATACTTTGCATGTTGAATTTCCAGGGCATTACTCCTGCAACTCCCAAGAATTCATTATTTCATTTACTCGTTTCCTGTTATTTTTAACTCTCTTGAATGTTCAATGTTCATGACTTCACATGTCTGATTTTGTGATTTTTTTGGTTGGATTGAAGGAAAATTGTTATGCCATTGTAGATGTGTGCTACCCTCAGTCGGTCAGTGATAATTTTTAACTCCTTTTCACTATTCCAGTTATACCATCTGCATTTATTTTCCTCGCATTGGTCATAATGATGATGGTTGAACTTGTTTGTTACATCTTCCTACGATGTAGCCTGTAGGTTTTATTCTTGAAGAGAGCAGCATCCTTGCCAGACAGGTACTCAATTCATTCATTTAATTCTCAATTCTTCTTTTTTTAAAAACAATTTTACACTATGTTATGTTTCTTGTATCATCCACATGGTAAGAAATTAATGATCATATTTTCTGTTTTACCATCAGTTTGTATATACTGTAACAGCAATGACTTAATAATGCCTGCGTATTTGATTAATAAAATTGCTTTGGTTGTATTATTATCATTGCTGAATAATTTGATGCATGTAGACTACTATTTTTCCAAGAGAAAAGAAGCTACTACTTCCAAAGTAGAGGGTGTCAAGTCTAGTCTAACGTTGGGATAAAGAAGAAAGAAAAAAAAACAGCGACATGATATTAGGGCTATGAAAAATTGCAACTAATCTGTTGAGCATCAATTGAGCAATTCCCTCAAAAGCTTCATTAGTAGTGGCTCATAATCAAGGTAGCTAGGATTGAGAGTTATGCCATAGGATCGTCCAATCCCACTATTTTGACACCTTTGGGCGATCCCGATCTCACCCTCCAACTCACTGCTGTTGGATCTATAGGATCACCGGGAAGATCGCAAAATCGCTAGGAATGGGCGATTTTGCGAGTTAGCCGCGTCCCATCTTCCTTCCATGATCCAACTCCATTTTAGCCTACAATGAGAAGAGGGGGAAGAAGGAAGACGCAGAAAGAAGAAAGAAGCAGCCAAACCAACGGCTGTCGGCGGTGAACAAACCCAGAAGCATGGGCATCCATTGGAGAAACAGTAGAGACAGATCGAGGGAGAGGGCTGTCGGTGGTAAGATCAAAACCATCGATGGCCAGCGATGAAATAACCAAGAGCCAGCCACCGACCGCTTGAGATCGAGAGAGACCAAGAAAAGGAGAGGGAGAGAGGTGTGACGCAGCTAATAATGGAATATGATCTCTAGGGTTTCTTTTATTTTTTTAAATATTTGGATAGTTATTTTTGTGCTGAAAGCCTGAAACCTTAATTTAGGGAGCACCCAAAAAAAAAAAACTCATTTTAGGGGCTGATATTTGGGCTGGGTTTGTTTTTATTAGTGGGCTTCTGCCATTATAACTGACTAATTGGGTCTTTTAAGTCCTGGAGATTAAGACAAAAACAAAGTTGAAGAGAAAAAAATGAAATTGGGCTAGTTTTGTATGTTTTCTTTTCTTTATTTTACTTATTTGTGTCATGTTACATGCATATATAAATTGTATGAAAATAATATATAATTTTTGTGGGATTTTATGATCCGTTATTATTTAACGTTTACGATTTTGAATCCTCCTTTCGATCCTAAGTAAAATCTCGATCCTAGCTACCTTGCTCATAATGATTAAGAAAAGGAAACAGCTAAACTTGTCCCAAAAGTTCCCAAAGGAATGGGAGTTTCTGCTATTGTGGCCTGTAGGAAGTTAGGAACAATTCTTCCATCACGAATCTTCTTAAGTGGCATTTGTCAACTCTAGATCTCACATTCAGTACTTAACTCCTCTATCCATTTATTAACAACCATAGACTGTTTATAACAAAAGACAATCCTGATTTGAACATCAGTACATCAAATATATTAAAACACACTGCATTGTTGTAGAAATCATGCGATTTAGGATTCGTGTCTACCGATTCAATATGATTTGCAATGCAACCAATACATATCAGAGAGCCAATTGCACAGTGGGTGGAGTGACTGCATGAATTGCTGGAATTGTGCGAGGGAAGCCAGAAATCATGAATTGTTCTGTTCATCCTATTCAGGATCCTCTGGTTTTTGCTGGATCATGTGGGTAGAAAAGTGAATTTTCTATGATGGGCGTATAATTGGATCTTATTTAATTTATGCTATAATTTCTTGACTTGCAAATATTGATTAGATATGTATGTTTTTTTTCAGTATTATTCATATTTTTATGATGAAGTTTGTTAAAATACTTGTTTTATTTCAGTCTATTTGATCCGTTCTTGCTGTAGCTGCTTCGTCTAAGGCGGCCTTTTGTTGCATACATAACTGATGCTTTGGGGAACGAGCTTTTCAGGGTGAGGAAAATGTATAACCTTTTATGTAGGCTGTTTTAATTCAGATAAAATGTTAATTTCAATCTGCACTAGCTAAACTGGTAGAATATGTACTTTAGTTAATTTGTTGTTTAGCTGGAGTTAAGGCTTGCTTTCCTCTGGTTAGGTTGGCAGACCCTTTTGGTGGTTAACAAGCTCAATTTATGCAGAAATTGCCGGTAAGGTATGCCATTTTTGTTAATGTAGTGCATTGTTGTCACACTATTGTGTTTATCAGAAATTCAGCTGTTAATTGCACTGAATCCTTGTTTCAGGAAGTTGGAGTAGTTCACAGGCGCTGGCATCTTTGGAGGAGAATCTATGATTTGTACCTAGGGTAATATCAAGATGCTGTGTCTTGTGTTGTAGTTATTGTAATTTCCAAAATTATAACATATTTTGCTCCATTTAGCTGTCTTTTAGATCTTAATATTTTATTTGGAAAATTTGAGCTATGTTCAAGCATGTATGTGTTATTCAATTTTCTAGAAATTGAAGTCTTAGTAAAAAACAGTAAGATGTTATTTGAAGGTCTAATGGTCTATATGGGCAGTAATTCAGGCTGTATTACCACTATTTAATTTATGTAGTTTTGAACTTTTTTCCTTTAGCTACTTGCATTATATTGCATATCTTTGTTTAGTTAACTTTTCCATCCTGTCTGTGTTCAGCTTTAGTTTGAGTGTTCGACAAATTCTTTGCTTTGTTTATTCTACGAAATGCAAGTCTAAAATAATAAGGTTTGCAGGAATAAGCAATTTGCTGTGGTTGAGAATCCTGGCCTTTGGAATTGGACATTCACCTTGAAAGATATTAATGGTGAGGTCCTAGCTCAAATAGATCGTCACTGGAGGGGTTTTGGCTTTGAGGTTGGTTTTTAGCATTTACCATTTGTTCATTTCACTTTTGCATAATTGCTTTTGTAACTTATATTAAAAACATGCTTGCTAATTGTCTATCACTATCATTCTCTTTTAATCATGGTCAGTTATTTTTAAACATTGTATGTAAAATTTTCTTCTTAAAATATATATTACCCGGTTGGGCTTTCTGATGGTTTTGTTCTACTCCCTCCATTTCAAAACTAATTGTTGTTTTTGAGACTTTCTTTTTTCAAAAAAAAAAAAGAAAAACACTAATTGTCATTTTTGTATTCCAATGCATCATTAATTAATTTATACCCATTTTACCCATGTATTCATTGGAGAGAGAATTGGTGATTGTTAGCTACAATGACTTAATGAAGAAGGTTGGGGTGGGCGATAAACATATATTTATATGTCTTTAAAAATTAAATTTCATATAACATAATTCAGTCAAAAGATCAATGTTACTACTTCATAAGGGCATTAAGCCTCATGTAATCTAGGGGTGGCCATGGCACCCACAAATTTTCAATTTTCATGTTAGCTACAATGATTATATATTTATATGATATCTTGGCCCCCCTCATGTAATCTATTTTATTGTGTGTTATAAAGATTTGGAGGATGATATATTATTATTTTAGAACACATTAGATAAATTCAATATCTCAATAGTTCAATTTTACAATCCATGTTTTTTTTTATTGTTTATTTCTATATAAATCAAAAAATGTATTTCAAATATTTGACATGAGTTCTTATAAACCTTTTACTTAGATATTTAAATATTGTAATAAACAATATGTTGTGTATATACAAGTTTCTTGAGTTTTGATTGGAATGTGCATTTTCTTTTAAAATAACAGCGAGCATAAGACAAATTGGTATTTTAAGGGGAAAAAAATCATTTCATGATCTAATAAAAAGTTTTAGGACAAGTTAGTCTTTTCTTAGTATTTTTGAATGACTTATAGGAAAAATTAATCTTTAATGATTTACAAATAGTTCAAATTGATTGCTAATAAAATCACAAATAGAACAAATAAATTCATCAAAATATTAAAAATGAGTTGACTTGTTTTGTATTTTTAATTTTGAGGACCATGGGATTTTTTTTTTCTAGAAACCAACTTATTTAGTCAGATATCAACTTTCTTTTAATATATAGACGACAACAACTTAGCCTTTTCCCACTAAGTGGAGTTGGCTAGATGGATCAAGCGACGCCATAGAGCTCTATCATATCTCATACTTATGTTAAAACCATTGACACTTAAATCTCTTTTGATTATTTCTCATATAGTTTTTCTCGGTCTTCTTCTATCTCTTTTTATGATGCAATTCTCCATTTGGTTTACTCTCCTTCCTTGGGGTTTCTACAAGTCTTTTCCAAACATGCCCAAATCACCTGAGACGAGATTATACCATTTTTTTTATGATAGGCATCACCCCAATTTTCTCTAATGCATTCATTCTTTATTCTATCATATCTGTGTGGTGACTCATCCATCACAACATCTGATCTCTGCCACATATAGCTTATTTTCATGTTGACCTTTCACCGCCCAACATTCAGTCTTATAGAACAAAGTCGGTCTTAGTGCTATATGGTAGAATTTACCCTTGAGCTTTAGTGGTACTTTTTTTTTTATCACAAATAAGATCCAAAGTGCCTTTACATTTTGACCATCCTACTTGGATCCTATGGTTAACATCTCCCTCTATCTCTCCATTACTTTGAATAATAGAACTAAAATATTTAAATTTTGTGACTTGCGGTATGATATCATCCTCAAGTTTCACTTCGAAGTTAAAATGTATGTGTCTCTTGGCAAACTTGCACTCCATATACTCCGTCTTACTACTACTTATACGAAACCCACATACCTCCAAAGTTTCCTTCTAGAATTCTAACTTTCTATTCATTTTTTCTCTCGATTCTCTATGGACTATATCGTCTGCAAACAACATGCACCAAGACACTAGGTTTTGAATATGTTCCATAAGTACATTCAAGACTAGTGTGAAAAGATATGGACTTAAGGCTAACTCTAGGTGTAATCTGATTCGTATAGGAAAATTCTTTGTTATTCTATCTTAAGTCCCTAGGCTAGTTGTGACCCCATCATTCATATGTTGGATTGCTTGGATATAAGCTATCTGAACTCCGTTCTCTCCAAGGCTTTCCATAGAACATCTCTTGACACTCTATCATATGTCTTTTTCAAATCAATTAAGGCCATATGTAAATCCTTTTGATTTTTCGATATCTCTCTATCAATCTTTGCAACAAGTAGATCACTTCCATGGTAGATCTTCCTTGTATAAAACCAAACTGGTTCTCTGTGATACCAGTTCTCGTCTCAATCTCAACTCTATTCCAACAACTTCATAGTATGACTCATAAGTCTCTTCCACCTCTTCTTAATATCTTGTTCAGTGGCAAACACATTATCATTTTCATCTTTTATGCATCTCACTTGATCTAGATCCCTTGTCCTTCTTTCCATCACTTTTGCCATTCTATAGATACCTTTTCCCTTCTTTAGTGCCTTAAGATTGGTAGAGCGCCTTAAATGCTTTAACTTTTGCCCCACTCACCGCTTTCTTTGTTTTTCTCCAGCTGCCTTATATTTTTTTCCAGATTTCAGCATTTTTATTCAAAGATTTAGATTAAAATAATTATAAGATATCAATTATTATTTTTTACATTACATTATTGTTTAGTGTCCCCCCCCCCCCAAAACCCACAATTGCATTCAATCATTACTTAACACTTTAATTCCTATGCAACACTCAAAAACGACATTCATTTTGAAATGGATGGAGTGCAAAATAAATTGAAATTTGTGGACTTGATATTTTTGGTGATCAATCTCGTTGCCAAGTTATCAATATTTCTCTTTGGCACAGGTAAGTGACAACTGATGTTATTACTAAGAGCTGATTTCATAAAGTTTCAATTCATACAAAAAAAAAAAGAACTCAAATAAATAGTTTTTGGTCCACCATTGAGGGTTTCTCAATTGGTTGGATCAAACATAGTCTTGGCTTTCATTCTTATCCTTGCAATGGGGCAATCTCCTCTCTCCCCTTAAACTTTTCCTCACCAAGAAAGAAACCTTAGGGCTTAATATATGATAGAAAGAGAGAGCGCATGGAAAGAAAAGAGCCATAGCAGTAAAAGCGGAAAAGAAAAAACTTTTAACTTATTGAATTAGCAAGCATTAATAAAAAGGAAAAGGGATCACAATTCACACCAGAGTAACTCAAGTATTTTGGCAGCGTTATCTTAGTTTTGTTTTGTCTTTCCAATTCTTCTCATTCAAGCTACCTTAGCTCTGATTAGATCTAGTGTCCAAGGGCTAGGATTTGTCATGAGATATAGTTTCTGTCCTATATAAAGGGATTTTAATAATTGCAAGTTATTACTTCAGATTTTTTCTTAATAATGCAAGTCTTTCTTCCACATTCCCTGGTGATTAAATGGATTCACCAGCCCTCTATTGTTTGTGTTCCATATCTCCTTTGCATGTTGTTTTTCCTTCTATTTCTTGAGTGTTACATATTTAAGCTTGGGCCTCAACTTATGTAACTGGTATTGTGGAGTCATTCAACTGAATTGGACTGGAAGAATTTCATGTTCAATTCTCAAGACTTGTTATCCCGTTTATTGGAGTTCAACCTGGTGTGATGATATACCAATTATATTTTTGTTGAAATGTGCAGATTTTTACTGATGCTGGTCAATATGTTATTCGGTTTGGGAGTTATGATCCTGGCTCCAAGATTGGCCTTGCTGCTGCAGTAGAGTCCCCTATCCGCAGAAAACTGACTCCCGGCCTATCTGCTTTACCAATTGATATAATGTTCTTTCTGTAGGTTCAAGACCTGGAAGTCAGTCGTCTGCTGACCCTGGCAGAGAGAGCTGTAGCTGTAGCTCTTGCTATATCACTGGATAATGACTACTTCTCAAGACATGGAGGCTGGTAAGCTGTTTGGATCGTTTGACATGACCATATTTTTAATACTTCCTTTCTTGACTTCTGTATTTTGCCTGATTCTCTTGTTCTGAATCTCCAACATTCTGAAAGTGTTGGAATTGGTATTGATTTCTCATTCTTTGGGATGTTAGGGGATTGCCATTGATTGCGGTCGGCAAATAAATTTGATTTGAAATACTGTCATCTGGTTATTGACTGGAAGCATAGTTCCTGGAGTCATTCTCTACCATATGGTCTTTCAAATGGTTGGTGTTGTTCTAAGCTAACACCAAGCTTGACTCTGTAGAAATACTCATGCCAATTAGTACTGGATCCATTTAGAGCTCTCCATTTTCTCATAAATCAGGTTTTTGAGGAAGTATGATATATGGAGTTGTGCAATGAAGAATTCTGCTGATTTTATTGGAAGAACTGATTATTAGAGGTCCAAAATGTCATATAACCAATTGAATGACAACAAATATATTCACAAATAATTATCATTCTTGCATTTTGTACTTGAAAGCTGACGCTAACAAGAGCGTTCCATTCTGAAGGAACCATTGGGATAGGGCCATCAACCCTATCTTTATCTTGAATTAGTTTTCAAGTTAATAAATTTTTAATATAAGGTTACTATTTTGTGACTTAGCCCCTTAGAGTTACAGGTTTAAATCTTAAGAATAACATTTTTATTTGCAAAAGTAAAACTATGAATTTACTCTCAAATTTGATTAGGCAAGAGTCTTGTGCTTTGGATACATTGGATCAGAAGGGTCGCTAGCAGTCTTTCCCTCGGCTAAGGTAATGTAATAGACAATACCAAATGCAACACTTGCAAGTGGTAAAATTGCAACCCCTGCAATGCAAACACTCCAGGTTTCACAATGTAGCAGTAGTGGTTGCCAAAGTATACGCTCTCTTCGCTGCGCCAGTTAGCAATAGAATAAATGCGATGACAAATTTGAACCTGTTTGAACGGATATTTCAAGCATAGAAATAAATGGATTAGGAGTATAGTTTACAATCTTGGTCTGATTTTATGTTACCAGCTGTCAACTTCCTTTTCGTATCCTTTTCATCACTAAATTTGAGAACCAGCTTCTTTCTTAATCTTGCTTTAATCTTAAAGAAAAGGTAGAACTAAAGTATAACTTTGTGGATACTTTATAAGGATCTTAGAATGATTTGGACATCAATTATTTTGGATTTTATCTTGAAAAGCCGTATGGTGCAACATAGGCACGGAAATAGACGTGAACGAAAATGCCCTCACCTATTATTACGTATCTAATATAATTTAATTATAGTCTCAATCCAATTCTCTCACAAGCAAAAGATTGCAACTCAACTTAGGTTTGGCTCGGTGATACCGTAGCTTTTTGAGTTTTTAACGCCTTGTTTGGTTTTAATTTTATTTTCAGTTTTCATGTTTAATTTTAAAAATTTAAAATTTTAATTTTTTTCAATTTTCACCAAAATTCTAAGATTCTGAAAACTGAAAAAACTAAATGAAAACAAAAATAAACAATCCTTAAGCTTTATAGACTATATAAAACATGTTCTTCAAAAAAAATATTATAATAGTATTGTTTAGAAAAATAGAGTAAAGGTGTTTTCAATAAAATGATGTCACAAAAGTAGCATTTAATAAATATAAGGTTACTTTTAAAATTTAAAATGACTATAATAGTCGTAAATAGTAAAAAGAGTAATTTCTAAAATTTAAACCTTTAGTTAATGAAAGATTATATTAATCTTAAAAATTTTATATAGTATAAACTAGCTTTGAAAAATATCTCATGTGGACTCTCAACAGCATTCGTGGGTTTTAAAAGTAATGAGTGAAAACACATCAACTTTATAATTTTCCAAATAAACAAAATTGGCTTATCCTCTCAAAAGTGAGAAAAAAAACCTACCAAATCAAGTCTTAATATGTTAAAAGTTGAGGTGTGTGTGTATATATATATATAGGGATTCTAGTAAACCCTTTAATTTTGCTCATGTGCACTTTAATCCTATTACTTTAAAAACATATAAAAAGTCATTAAACTTTTTCATATGTACACATTACTCCAATATGCTATTAAATATTTGATTTTTGACCTGAAAAGCCTAAAAAATCCTTTAATTTTTTATTTGTATGTATTTTTATCCAATTATTTTTCAATATATGAGGTTTCCTAATAATATTGTAGAGAATTTTTATCAAAAAATGAACATTCCTTATCAAATTATAGTAATGTGCATATATCAAAAAGTTTAAGGACCTTTTTACATGTTTTTAAAGTAATAGGACCAAAGTATATGAAACAAAATTGAAGGGGTTTTTTAGACTTCACACACACACACTTACATATATATTATAGTTATTTTGGATTTTAAGAATAATTTTATAATATATTTAGCAATGGTGACTTCCCATTGTTGAAAACAATTTTAACATTATTTTACCAAACAACATTGTTATAGTATTTTAAGAGCAGCTTTTGAAAAGCTCAAAATACTTAGCAACTTTCGAAAAATCATGTCAATAACAAAACCAAGCTTAAAATGTTATTCCGTTATTATTATTATTATCATTATTATTATTATTATTATTATTCAAGGCTACATCATATGTCACTTTCTGGTTTTTCTAGTTAATTTCTATAATAACACATTCCGATTCCAAAACATGCACACATTATAATAGGCTAACCAGCAACACTATTTTTTTTCATTTAATTAGCTTGAATCAATGGCTATATTTTAGAAAACAAGCCAAATTGATATCTCCCCATCAATCAACACAGAAAAAATCCCTCCAAATAATTTTTTGTTTACCGTAAGTTGTAGCCAATAGCAAAGACGATAGGAACTTCTTGTTGCTAGGTTTGCGGATGTTACTACTAGCCCCTCCTTCTTTGAAAAGGTAGAAACCGGATAAGAAGTGGCAAATAACATCGATGATTGATGAATGAATATTTTTTTTATTGAAAGGAAGAATGGTTGTATCTAAAGTAACATGGATTGGACCCCATTATACCTGAACTACAAATTATTTTCCTTACTCCTTTTCCAAATAAAAAGGGGGTGTCGCCTTTCGTTGAAGTCAAGCTTCTTAATAATAATTATAATATAAAAAAAAGTGTTAAGAGCATCCTATAGTATTTTTTTTATTGCTCAGCAAATGTTCATTACCAACATTAGTGACTAATCACCCTTTGGATATTGCATTTCTCAACAAAATCTTTTTCATATACACAATTATAGATCAAACTCATGACATCATGTTTAATGGATGCAACTATTTATCAAATGTGTCGGATTTTGTTGGCAATGGCTAGGGATATTCACAACCCTGCCGTCGTGCCAACCTGACGCGACTTGAAGCTATTGACGAATTTGAGTCTTAAAATATGACCCGTACTTTTGAACCTTTAATCATATTTAGTTGACCAATTCAACCCGAGGTCAAATAAGCCTTATAGAGTTTTTTTTATAATAATTAATGATAAATTATAAGATTTAACAGTTCAATTAATATATTTTATATAACTTGATATTATTTTTATATTGATATGATTTGTTTTGAAATATATATAACAAAATATCTCTTAAATTTTATTTCTTACATATAAAATTTCACAATTTTAATACATATAATGTCAAATTCTCATACGTCGTTTAAAGGTGTTAACCGATCACTAGTTAAATATCGAGTTAGGTTTGGGTTTTAAAAATTGATCTACTAAAATTGAGTTGGACTTTAATTTCATCCAACTCAACCCAATTCGTCCCATACACACCCATAGTAACAACATCGTAGATTATTACATTGAGCAATTTGGGTAATCATTCAATTTCAATTTTCATCCAGTGAGTGGTGTGTGAGTTTCAGAGAACAAATTTGTCAGAGTACTTCTTAAAGAATCTTGATAAGTAGTGGCAGTATGGGCCTGCAATGATGACCCATTATTGGCCCATAAAAAGTCAATCATGTTGGGCCATTGTCCTATTTCTGGAAAGCTTTTCAACGA
This sequence comes from Dalbergia oliveri, assembly GCA_030441495.1. Lineage (NCBI taxonomy): Eukaryota > Viridiplantae > Streptophyta > Magnoliopsida > Fabales > Fabaceae > Dalbergia > Dalbergia oliveri. The sequence continues at coordinate 15,554,463 of JAMLFY010000006.1, forward strand.
ATCAGGGTACAGAGGGACCCAATGTGGCCCATGAAAGCCTTTACTTTCTCTGTCCCAATAGGCTAAAATTCAAACAAATGGCGAACTTGCCTCCCGGTGATGTGGTGCTGACACATTCGCTACTTGACTTATCACCCTTCACGTATTAAACATTTATTTTGATGAGAGCAATGACATTGTTCACATAGTTGCTTGTGTAAAATTCAAAAGCTAATTATGTTTGTCTGATTTGACATAAAAGAGAAAAGAAAATGAGTCACAACTCCCTACTTACAAACAACAATAATTGGGGAAAACTACACTAAATTTCCAATCTTCCTTGAGGGTAGACAGAAATTCACCTCGCTCAATTCCCTTCTACTAATAAAATATGTTTCGGAGATATATGAGTTTATTAAATTCTTACACTAATTTTTCCTGAGTTCATTAAACTATATTATCCTCCTAGCCATTATACGTTGAATAATACGCTTAGGAAAAATCAATGTCATCAAAATAAATAAAAGAAAGTTAGGTGGATTTAAGGAATCTCATAGGAGATCAATATAATTTTTCCTAACAAGTATTGAGAATAAATAATTTATGTGTATAGTTTGTTTATTTTTAAATTTTTTTCATAAAGCAATAGTGCACAAATTACGGATGTGTGTACAATTAATCGGTAAAAATTCTAAAGTAAAAAGATACAACAATTTGAACGCGCAGCTGTGTTAAGTGCACTATAATTAATTGCAAAAGTAAAAATAAAAAATGACAGTGTTACTTTACGGCTCTTGGACAAAACTAAAACAATGAAGTGGGTTTAAGATTGAGTTCATAATTTGGGATTTCTAAATTAAGAAAAAACTTTGCCATAAAAAAAGAAAGGAAGATAATGAAAATGAAAAACAAAAAGGTAGTGTTACAGTAATCAAAATAAAGTCACAAGCAAAATAATGACATTACATTTATGTACAAAGCATCTTTGACCCCATTTTAGAATAGATACCGTGCATACCTTAATCAGTAATTTTTTATTACCTTTGAAATTCTAGGGGAGAAAAATGGATGAAACAGGACAGAGATCATAATTATGTTAATCATTACAGGGTCCTCAGGTTATTGTGTTAATTTTCAATCATATATAGTGATTTGAGTGGCCTCATAATATGGGCTGTGATTCAGACAGCACTATAAGGAACAGCCTATAATTTTTCAAGATGTGGGATTTGTAGCAAAGAAGGAACAATCATTATGGCATAATATGTTAGGTTTGAAAATAACACTCAAAATCAATAATATGCCATTATGCTGGTAAATATTGTTGAGAATAGTTTTATTTTGCAGCATTTTTCCATCATACTGCTCGTCCCTACAGGGCAGAGAGTCACCTGAGGCTGAAGCTTGATTGGTATTGGATGCAGTAGGACCCACATGCTGCCAGGTCCATTCTCTAAGTTGATATTAATTGGTTGTTAATTCTTGCAATCCGTTTAATTTAGATTTTGGTAGAATTATTTTTGAAATAATTGATATTGAAACAATTGATTTTGAGATAATTGGTTTTAAAATAATTTATTCATGTTTGGGAATATGTTAAAAAAGTGAGTTCAGAAAAATTTATGTAAGATATAAAAGCAATAAAAGGCACAACACCTAGTTTTGTATGAACAAAGGAAGGCAATAAAAGGCAATTTGTGGGAAGCTATAAGTGAGATTGGTGAGGTCAATGATACCATTAGTACCATGATTGTGGCTAAGATGAGAAAAAGTGTTGGAAATGGGCACAACACCTGGTTTTGGGAGGATGTTTGGATTGGAAATGACAAATTAATGGATACATTTGTGAGATTATACTCAATCTCCTTGCAAAAGGAAAGGAGTATCGTGGACTGTGGTGAGTGGATACAAGACAAGTAGGAATGGAATATGAACTAGCATAGAAATCTCTTTCAGTGGGAACTTCCTTTACTAGATGAGCTGAATAGGCTTATTAGCCAGATCTAGCTATAACCAAATGTGCATGATAGTGTAGTATGACGTTTCACTTGAAAGTTTTCGGTCCATTCTTTTGTTACTAGATTTTTTCATGAGTTGTGATAACTCCCATACTAATCCTTGTTTGATCAGAGTGTGACATGAGTGTGTTCCACCGAGAGCAAAATTGTTTCTATGGTTTGTCCCCATCGAAGAATTAATACCAGGCAATGTTTGTTTTGGCTGAATATTATTAATGGTGTTGATTCCAAATGTGTTTTTAAATGGAAGAAGAATCTATGTCACATTTGCTTTTCACTTGTGACTTTTCTTGGAGGATTTTGGCTTTCTGTTATAATTGGTGGGGAGTCGATTGGGTTATGGCCAAGGACCCTAAAGTAAATTTTGAAATGTGGATTGATTGTGTTTTTTGGGTGGGAGGTAGAAAGGTTGGAATATTTGTTTCTATGCTATTCTTCTTTCCATTTGGAAACAAACGAACAAGATAATCTTCCATAAGGAATAAATTAATTGGAAAATTTTCTTTTTAACCTCATGCATAGATACCAATTTTGGTTGACTCTTGATTCATAATTTGTTTGCTTGTAGAATCTTCTTTTGGTTGTAGGTGATTGATGTTCGAGAAGAAATGATTGATGTTAGAAGAAAATAGTTTCATTACTTGTTTTGGTGGTAATGGAGGTAGGGGGTTTAAGAGTGATACACAGAAATGTTTATTAATCAGAAGGGAAGCTCTTATGTGAGATTTTGAAGATGGTTTCCTTGACTAATGGAGGAGCACCTGTGTGGTTTTGCTAATGTATTTAATATCTGTGTTTTATTTGTTAATAAGAAGTTCCTCTTCAACGGTTTGATACATGGATTGGTGGTTTGGGGGTGGAGTGTTTCTTGAGCGATACACTGTTAGGTTATGTGAGAGAGGGGAGTTTTTTGTGAGATTAAGGGTGAAATAAATAATGAGCAATACACTAATGAGGGTTATTGAACTTGTCTAAGAATATCTTTGTCTTGATCCACTCCAATCAGAAATATCTTTGTTTGGAAATCTTTTATCACCATCTACTCACTGTTGTTACAGCTTGAGACTATCATTCGAAGTGATTGAGTGGTCCCTCAAAAACTCAACAAAGGAGAAGTGTTAGTTGTGGTTTTGCTGCTTACCCTGGTCTTGTCAGGGTACATACGAATGAGTTGTTTTGAAATCCCCATCATTAATGCCAATGCTGGAGGGATTTTGGATTTTGAGCGCTTTTCATAATGATTTTGCTTTGAATGGTTCTTAAAAATGGATTGATTTTGTTTATTAGTCTTGCTAATCTTCTGTTTGGCTTGCTATTATCTTTGTGGTTGTATCTTCTGTGATGGATTTGGTTGGAGTATCTTATGAGGGGTGTAGCTTGTTTAGAATTATCTCCTTGCTGGTTTGTGTTGATAGGTCTTACTTCTGTTATGTTTTTTCCTTTTCTTGTTGTTGGCTATGATATGCTTTTGTTTCTAGTATCACACTATAATTACTCTCTCTTGTTGAAGTTGAGTTTTCCATCATTTATCAAAAAAATATAAAAGCAAAAGCTTATATTATCAGCTTTGACTATAATCAATTCTTAAAAAGTAATACACTTTTTCTCAAAGTGGAAAACTAGACCAAATAATTTTATTTCTTTCCAAATCAATTTTTTCCAACTCAACCAGCTAAAATTGCTTATCCAAACATGCTGTTGGTGGTATTAATAAAATTTTATATTTTGTTCAAAAAAATTTAAATTTTTTTATTTGTATTGAAAAACTAATTATGTTTTTCAACATAATGAATTCAGCTATCCGTTTGTTTCAAGATTTTGGTGGTCACAAAATAAATAGTATGTTTTAAAGGAAAAAAAAAGTAAGCCTATTTTATTCAAAACTTCAATTTATACACAAAAAAAGAGAGAAAAGGGAAAGAAAGAATCAGCTAATCACAAATCTATCAGAACATTATTTACATATATTGTTGAAATATTTTTCTTTTTATTTTTATCTTGCATAATATTTATTTTTTCTAACGTGTGTGCGCATGTATCATAAAAAATGATGTACAAAGTGTTTCAAAGTGCTATGGGGTAAGTACAACATTACTAACTTGGCACATGCTATAACTGTCGGCAACCAATCAAGAACTATGAAGCTGTTACTATTGAGTTTGGTTGAGAATGATTGCGCCGTACAATAGCTTAGGATAATGTTTAAGGATACTTAAAAAAAGAATAAGTGTCAATTTTATGATGAACTCTTTACTTTGAGAATAAAAATAAAAAAATATTTTTTCATGTGAAAATTTTCTTTTTTAATTCCTTACTGTTTATTTGGATTGGATCAATTATCTCATTGCGGTGGCTATAATTGTGCTGTCAAGAAGTGAAATGGTTTGGATAGTATTTGACTATTTTCAATTTGGAAAAAATGAGCGAGCCATTACAGGTAGAATCAATTTTGTTAAAAGCTAATGAGATTAGCTTTTTCTTTTGATTTCTTCAAAGTAAAAAGTACAATTACTATATTAATCCTATTTATCTCTTCCCTTACTTTGAAAAATGAACAAACAACATACCCTTTGGTAATTATATATTTAAAACTATTATTTTCAAATGAAAGTAACTTTTTATACTCATTTTCTTTATATCATTCTCAAACACAAATCAATTTTTTTAATGTTAATTATTTTAAAATCAATTCTATTAACCAAATGGACCCTTAATCATTGCCCTAAAAGTACTAGTTAGATGAACTCTTAAATTTAATGTCCTACAAATATGGGGAAGAGGAAATTAAAATTTTATGGTATTAACAATTGAAAGTAAAACGCATAAAAAAACGACAATTGAAAGAGAATTCAATATTTTAACCATTCAGGTTACATTGTATCAAAGCTTTTACCAACAATATCTGAATTTGTATAAATAAGCTTTTTTTTTTTCCTTTTTCCCACCAACTAATTCATTTACAAATAATGCATTCATATAATGGAAGGAAGAGTTCTTAATTCCATACAAGTCTAACACATCATCTTTATACATGCTTATACTAAAATTAGTGAGATCAATAAAATAAATGAGTGAAGGATTCGTTAGTTCCCTCAAGTTAGAGACCAACAATAATCCACCCTCTAAAATCCCTTCAAGGTACTAGCTTAATTTCAAATTACTAGTTTATTCCCAATAACTACTAGATTTTGAACAAAAGGTTTAGATTAGCTATTTACAAAATTACATCTAATTTATTATATAATACTATATTTTTTTCAATTACAAATATACCCTTTTCACATTAAAAATCTCTACCCCATTTCACCCCACCGGCGACAACTGGGCATCTCACCACCACCCATCACCGAGATGACCCCTAAACTGTTGCCTCCCCTTTCCCAGGGATGTTGGAGTTAGAAATGGCCTTAGACAGTGTTGAGCTGAATGTTAACTTGATTACTGTGGAGAGAAAATAGAATAAGATTCATGGTTATAGATAGTTCTCTTCCCTTTCTCCTTATTGCCATCTGTCATGAGAGACAGTTGCTCTAAAACCGAGAGAAGGACACATGAATCAGATGGGAGCTTTTTGTGTCTTGACATAGATGATGAAAACTCCATTGTGGGGCGGGTTCTTGGTGGATGGTGGTTGGGGAGTTGGACGCATCAGCGGTGGCGACGGTAACTGCGCCGGCGACGATATGATGGTGTCATGCAGTGGGGGAGTGAAGAAAGAGAGTAGTGGCAGAAAGGAAAAATTAAAATCCCAGGGATTAAACTAGTAATTTGAATGAGTTTTAGAGAGTGGACTAACGTTCGTCCCTGTCTTGAGCGGACGAGTGAATCCTTCATGAAATAAGTAAGTGCATCTTAAAATAAAATTAGTGTGATATATTTTTATTGTTAGTGTGTGTAAGGATAAAGTATTAAATTTGTATCCATTGTCTTGTGTTCATTCTTCATACTTGTGTCCTTTCAACTATGAGGCCCAGTTGGTATTTAGAAATTTTTTATGTATTTAATCAGAGATTCAATTTATAGTGATGTATTGTATGGAGAGAGTTTCATACATATTTACCCTTTTATGAAAGCTCTCATCTCGAATGGATCAATTAGTCATTTCCACCAAGACAATGAATATCTTGGAAAATAAAAGAAAAAGAAAAAACTTTCTCCATCCAAAAATTTCTTTGAAAGAAGAGAGATGATAGAAATGGCTTTCATCCATTAATATATATATTCAAACTAACATATTTTTTATTTGAAAATACTAATAAATAACCATCACCTGAGATAAAAATATGGGTGAAGAATAATTAGTACTCTTACCCCCACCCCTAACACCATTTTTTATTTAAAAATACTAATAAATAACTATAACCTGAGATAAAAATATGGGTGAAGAATAATTAGTACTCTTACCTGTGTGTGAGTATATATATATATATCACCTTTTTCACTTTTAATTACGATAACTGTTGCCATTCATTGTAACAATAGTCAAAAACTAAAACAGTCTCGCGTTATAAAAAAAATAGTCTTCACAAGAACCTCATCAAAGATTGTTGCAAAAGCCATTCATGACATTAATAGTAGTCAATCAAATCACCATAGAAGAAAGAATCTTCGCACCACACTTTGAATGTACATGAATTTTGTTCCTTCCTAGTGCTTGGTGGAATAATTCCAGTCACAAGAAGAAGTCCTTTTCACTTATTTATTTTTTCTTCCCCCGGCCCCTTTCTTTCTGGTCTATGCTGCATTTTACCAGTACCATGATAATTTCTCTCCATTCCTAATGGCCATCACGTGCCATTTGCAGTTCCTCAATCCCCTCAACTTTTCTATTCAAAACCAAAGAGGTGGGTATACTCTTTATTTATACTTATCCTTTGCGGACATTGTCATGAAACACTTCTATCCATTATTGAATACATGAGGTCCAAATAAACGAGTTTTATATTTTATTCAATAATAAATATAATTATGTCGACACAATATCATCCAAATAGTAAGTGCAAATATCAATTGTGGAAAAGGTGACCATGAATGAGAAGGAGGGGGCTTGGAGAAAGAGAGTGACATAAGTGTGCTATCTCAATTCCACATGACAAGGATCAATGATAGCTGTGCCCTGACACACTTTCCTCATTGATATGCCACTTTTCACCTTATACTATTTATATTATACTCTCTTCCCTGAACCCGAAATAAATATATATAGAGGATAGCATCTCTATGGAAACAATAGCATTCAAAGCGTGCAAACAAATCTAGTTGAGGATAAAAACAATGACTAAATGACTGAAACACACAACACAACAAAACAACACACAGACCCCTTCCCTTGAAGTAAACTAATCAGCCCCATTGTTTTGCCAGTTTTAAGAATCCTATGTTGGATGGCCCTTATTTCAGCAGACATTGAAGGCCATCCAGCTCTTCACAGTCATAATTGGCATGTGGCCTATACATGTTTTGAACTCCTAAACACCTTATAACGCAACAACTAATATTTTCATGGTAATGCCTAAATGGTTTTTATGAGATTTAACAAATTCACATATCTTAGAACAAGTTAGATACTTTTTTTTTTCACCTCATATATTGATTAGAAATTTCTCAAAATTTTCACATGAATGCAGTATTATTTGTACTTGTTATATATATATATATATATATATATATATATATATATATGATTGATCATTCATCTAGGGGCTAAGAGACATGAGACCAAAAGAAAGGAGTGCCCTTTTAGTTGTTCGCTTCTTTTGATAAAGAGCAAGACAAGAAAGCCTAAAGATAGGTGTGTCTATATATCCACTGATGAACTATACCAATCCATCAATGTCCCTAACACCCATGATTACAGTGTCCCAAAAAAATTTTCCTTTTAATTATAAATAATCCGTACTAATGTAAATTCGAGGTTACTTTACATGAACAAGGCATTCCAAGAGTGCCAGCATCATCCCCTGGCAAAAGGAACACCCACATGACATTTTATCCTCTTGGAAATTACCAAATTTCAACATACTAAATTCCAAGATTTTCAATGCCATCGGTGGTTCCATTGGTTTGTTTAATTTCCAAGACTAGGCCATAGTTGATGATGAACAAGTTAATTAATTGGGGGGCCAAAAAAAAAAACAAAAACTAAAATAGAGTTTAGTTAATGAGTTGAAAGATTGAAAACTTGTATATATTGGCATGTTATGATTTTCAAGGAAGACAAAGATAGGAGAATCAAACATGTGTGCTCAGAGATAAGGATAAAAGGGAAGGATAAGAAATGGGGGTGCCCTTAAAGACGGATACAAAATAAAAGCTTGAGAAAAGGATCTAACACAGGCAAAGTCACACATACACACCTAAAGGTTTATGATTTCCGTTGCAATAGCACATGGCCTATCACGTGTTATGGCAGCACCGTGACAAAAAAACCTCTTATCCACTAAAATTGTTGAGACTAGATGATCATGAGAGTAGGAGAGTTCCTATAAACTGATATCTGATATATCAGCACCGCCAGTTTTCTGCAGCAGTAGTAGTAATACTAATACTAATAATTTTTTGGGGTGGCCCTTATTAAATTTGTGACCACAATATGGTAAGTTACAAAGTTTTTGAGTTTTTGGGGCAAAGGGACACACACATACCTTCATCTTGCATCTGCATAGTGACAAGTAAGAACAAAAGCTGAAAACTACATTAGGATATCGTATGCACCTCTGACTCATGCGGCGAGAGAGATTTTTTCCATGTACAAATTTGACAATATATGAAAGTTTGACCATCGATCCTACCATATTAAAGTCTAAAGAGATGAAAAGCTTATTAAAATGTACAATCGATGATAAATATCTACACATAAGTTATAACTATTAATATATATTTATATTTGAAAAATCTCATACTATCACTTAAATAAGAAGTTATCTCTTCTGAATTTTACCTATATCATATATGTAAAGATAAATTACACTAATCTCATTTAATATTAGGAGATAGTTATATATGAATCTTCTCATATAAAGTTTGTCAAAATATGTATTAATCTTTTTTGCTGTAAAGGTAATATTATATTAGGTAAAATGTTCAAGGGATAGATGTCTAAAATTTAGGGATATATCAATCAATTGATTAAGTGATAAACTATAACAACAGATTGAATGTCTTATCTTAACTCAAAACTTTAAAATAATAAGTATATATTACTTTATTTCCAATTAATATGAGATTCACCTATTATACTAAAAATTATAACACACTTAAAGATCCTTATATTTTATGAAATATGATATCAAACACTATTATTTATGAACATAATACTAAATATGTCTATAAAGAAAACAATATAAATATGAAAAACCGAGTAGTATCTTGTAATACCACTAAATTTTATGAGAGATTAGTATAATTGAATGAAGTTAAACATGTTATGAATATGATCAAATTTGCACATGACAAGGTCTACTCCCTACACACATGCACAGCTGGGGACAAGAATGAATTCAACAGCAAAGCCATGAGGAAATTTCACCACCTCTTCCTTTTTCCCAAAGCCCAAAATTTCCTCTCTCTTTCTCATGTGAAGGACATGCTGGATCTGACACCCATGATTGTTGGGTCTGCAATATAATCCTCAAAGCCTCAAGTGACTGTACCTTACAGACTGAGTTTTCAAACTCCTAGACATTCTAAATTTTGCAACCTCTCCAATTCATTTCTATCACGTGCAGGTTCAACGGTGGAGGGCTAAACAAATTCATATATGTCTTCATAATCTGTGGGCAAAAAGACACTTATAGTAGCTCTAAAACCAAGTTGGTTTTCCTAGAATTACTTTTGGGTTTTCTGGGAGGCATCTATCAGCGACATCAGTAATTAATCCTCTTCATAGTTTGAAGTTTGTCAAAATGGGTTGGCTGATGGTCACAAAAGAGAAATATTATTTATACTAAGGTGAAAATCACTCCATTTGAGCATCGCACATCATAATTAAAGGACACAACTTGCTATGCCTCACAATTTGACAATTACTAGTTATATGATAAACGCATCTTAATGGAATTTCAGAGACACGTATTTAAAGTCATAAGGATTAAATTATTTTTGTTTTCCTATGTACAAGCAATCATAAGTCCCTTTGTCAGCATTTTCTTCTTTTTATATAATTTTTATTATTTTTAACTGCACATTCGATCTCTCATGTTGTCTATCATAGCATATGTTGTAAAACAAACCAACAAAAGGATACTTTTTTTTTTTAATAATTCGTATTGTTTTACCTACTTTTCTTTTGCAAATTACTCCACCATTCGCCTATTTTGGAAGATCTAAGCGATTGATACAAGGCTATAGTTGGCTTTATTATTTGATAAGGAATCTGTTTTAAACAAAAATGTTCTCAGTTCATTTTGTGTTAGGGAGATGAGTGCGATGGCATGTGAAAATAGGCTTTGAGAGGCAAGAGATCACCCTTTTTAATTTATCCATTATAGATTTTTATATATTTATATATTTAAAAATTTTATTTGTCAAGTTGAAATTTAAATAACATTGAGCACCGTACTTTCGCCATCATCTTTTATAACATCCCAAGTCCAGACAAATGGCAATCCATTATTTAAAAGGGCATATTTGATGTACATGCCACAATATACGAGAACACATAACAATTTTTTTCTTTTTCTTTTCTGCTTATATAGCATTTATCAATAATAAAATGAGCAGCAGAATATTATATAATCACCGGATATATATAATTATAAAATTTGTTTGAGGTTTCAGATCTAAATCGCAATAGAAGTGGACAGTGTCACTAGAAAGAAAGTTATCATAGTTTCATACATTCGAAATGGGTATTCGATCATTTTTGTTTACAGCATTCAGACGTATAGATTTTGAGTAAACAATTATTTTCCTCCTAACATTTTTAATTTCACGTCAATTTAGTTCTAATAAATTTTTTCATCAATTTTATCCGAATAATTTTTTGAAATCATATGACTGAAAAAATTGGACAACAATTTAATCTTAATATTTTTAATTTTAACATCAATTTAGTTCTAATAGTTTTAATTTTGACATCACTTTAGTGATTTTATATAAGTAGAAATCCAACAAAATAACTAAATTGATGTCAAAATTAAAAATACTAGGATAAAATTTATGTAAAAATATTTATTAGAATCCAATTGATGTCAAATTAAAAATATTATGACCAAAATGGTTAATTTTTCTTTTTAAGTTGCTCAAATCCACCGTTGATAGTGACTATTCCCTTCTTCAAGATGGAAGCTCTTGTATGGAAGTAAACCTTTACCGCAAGATCCTTTCATATATCCTGCAGTTTGAACTTTACTATAAGATAAAGAAACCCAATTAGCTACAAACATATGCTAGGCCTCGTGATCACCAAAATGGTTATTTACTTGATAGATTTTTTATAAACAAAATTGTGGAGAGGTTTACCTCCATATGGGAGCTCGTCTTGAAGAAGTTTTACCTCCATACGTGATCACCAGCATTTACACTTACTCTTACTCCCAATAAATGCATTTCTAGAAACAAACTTATGTCTTCATCCCAACGAGACTAAGTTGCTTACTATTTATCTAACGGCTTGTTAGTTTTAGACACAGATGAAATTACATATAAATGTTGGTAATTTCAATCAAATTTTTGGTTGACTGCCTATAAAAAAAATATGGACAAGTAATTAACGCTGTAATTATATATTATAATTTATGTTATTTGTAAATTCGGCAAAAAAAAATTCACATATGTAATTAATTACCTTACCACATCCATCATATTCACTAAAATATCTTGTTATTCACTAGAAATGTAACTCAAATATCTTGTGTCTTTAAAAAAAAAATTCAAATATCTTGTTGTTTATACATTGATCCTGGATTCTACCATTTAAAGTTATATAAATATCATTTCATAAAAAGAAATTATTCGATCTTTTACTTATTTTTCAAATATTTTTCTGTGAGATTGTTGGCTACCATTTTATTATAGATAAATAAGGATTGTTGGCTTGTTGCACAAATGGTGCAAGAGCAATGATAGAAATCTTCTGTCAAATAGTATCTCATTCATTGTCCCTAAATTATTTATTAGCACATGGCAAATAGATATTGTATATTTGATAACTTATAAATTTTCAAATCTATTTTAATTCTTATTTTTTTAGTGTCAATAAATAATTGAGGGACATGGAAGAGAGACCGTTAGCGGACAAGATTTTCATTCAAAGGGCAAATGCATAGTTTATACTTATTCTGAAATGTATGGGTACTAGTAATTTTTACCCATGCAATGCACAGAGTTAAAAGAAATTGTTAATTATAATTATGATAAGAAATTGTATTGATAAAAAAATTAACATGATAAACTTTGCTCCTAAATATATAAATTAAGTATTAAAATCTAAATTTATTACAGATTTATTTAAAGTTGAAAATTAAACAAAATGCTCTAAGGTACAACAAAGCTTAGATAAAGAATATACCAAAAATATTAAGACAGTGAAAAAAAAGCTAATTCAGATATTCCTTCTCTTTTGCTTGCTTATATAAATGAATTCTTATTTTGAAATGGCATTGGACTTTTTGTGAGCTTTAAATTTGCAAGAAATAATTATTATGGATTATAATATGTATTGATAGTTTTTTAATATTTTTAAAAGCTTTTTTTAAAAATTTAGATCTTTTATGGGAAGAGCTGTAATTGGAATACAAAATCGTGACATAATTTTCCTTGTACTAGTAATTGTTATTTATTATAGTATATTGGGAAAAATATGTATTGAAGACTATTGCCAAAAATGTTAAAAATTACTTTTTAAAATTTAAATAATTACTTATTTAAAAGCTAAATTTTTTAGAGGATTTTAAATAATAAAATTGAATTAAGCAAGCGAATAATTTTTGAAAGTATAATATTGAACCCCCCCCAAGATTTAGATTGGGAAAAAAATTTTAAAATTTTGGTTTCGTTTATTATTTTTATGGTGGTTCATTAAAAAAATAAATAAATGCATTAATTTTTGTCTTGTTTTTTAACTTTAGTATTTATCTTTTATTTCTTTTCTAGTGAATGCATTTAATGTAAAATCCATTTGGTTACCACATTGGCAAAATTTTATATGTTATTTTTAGTTTTATTAGTAGTATAAATAGGATTTTATGCATGCATATTATATTTGAAACTCATCCATTTCAAATTGAAAATCGACTTTATGTATTGTATCATATTAACACCATACAAATATGTGTGTGTGTGTGTATTTATTATTTGTCATGACCCAATTTAGAAATGTCATTACGTGAAATCTCATCTCACGTAAGTCTCATGGTCATAAGTCAAACTATATGCATACTTTAAATAAAATCTCCATTTTAAATGTGAAACAACTTGCATTTTGAAATCATAATAACCTTATATAATTCATTTTATGAATTAAGTTTGAAATCTAATCTCAACATAAAATATATGAATTGCTCTATACACAAGAACCACGAAAACTATATCATTCTAAATATATCATAAATCTAGATCATGGTAAACAAAGTGTAAAAGCATGCGTGATCTAGGACCTTGCCCGCATAATCATGAAGCACTCTATACAAAAAAACAAAAGATACTTCACTCTAAAGTGAAGCTCACCAAACTAGTCTACTAAGAGGAAAGAAGAAGACCCATAGCAACTACCTATCTGGAAAAGTAGAGGAGTACATTTTATCTAAAACTAAAATTCTCACCCATAACCCCCACATGGGACAACCAATAAGAATACATATAATCATAATATTAAATGCATCCGCTTGAAACCATTTTTCATATTTACAAATACAACAAATCTCAAAATAGGATTCTTAGATCATAAATAATAGTAGTCTAATGGAAAAATGGTAATTCTGGTTATGCAATTACATATATGGCATTACAATATAAATCTCTAAGATTTCTTTGATCTTTATGGATACCTCATAAAGTCCCAAATTTGGACACCTAACTGGTTTCACATTTGATTTCAATAAGGAGATATTGTCCTATAGTGGATAATTTGGTAATAAGGTTATTTCTCACAACTATTAACTCATTCTCTATAGCTATTGTTTATGTAACGCCCAATTTTTACTGTAATTTTTACTATCATTAGGAATTACCGAATTACCGTAGGTAAATATTATATAAAATTTGAGACCAAACAATCCTTAATAAAGGAATATAACGTTAGAAGAGAAGTTAGGAGCAATTCGTGCAAGTATTGCAAACCCAATTTCGTGTAAAATGACCAAAATGCCCCTGAGGTTATTTTACTCAGAAAATGAGGATCGTGGGCCCCACCCATCCTCAAGGGGATGTTTTGATGTTAATAAGGGATTGTTTGTGTTATGTGTGTTAATAGAGGAGAAGAATCCTAATTTTGAGCTCCGACGCGAAATGACCAAACGCCCTTACGTTTTAACTATTGCATGCCGACTTAGCCCGAACCTCACTAAAATGTGTTAAAAGGTGTTTTTAAGCCATGATTAACCATTGGTTAAGCTCGGGTGGTCCCAATTTTTAAGTAAAATGACCGTTTTGCCCCTTCTTTGAGTTTTACAAATTTTGAGATTTTTGATAACGAAACCTAAGCAATATTAGGCTCAAATTAAAGCTTATTAAATTCTAATTACTAATCTAGAGTCAAAATTATTTATTTAGATTGATTAGAACCTAAAATTGCTTAAAACACCCAAATTGCTTAGTAATTCACTTAAACCCTTAACCGTAAATTCTCTAAATTGCATGAATACCTTGCCTACACCTAAAAAATACATGGAACACACAAAATCCTCTTCCACAAGGCTGTAATGCACGAAATTATTGAGTAATAAGTCAGAAAATTATTACACAAAAATCCAAAGAATGAAAACAAAGAATCATGAAAACATGGAAACATGATTCCATGTTTTAAGCCACCAAACAAAATGATTTTTCTTCCTTATTTTTTTCCTCTAATTTTTGGTCAGATTTCTTTCCTTCCTTTGTCCATTTATGAGCTGCAAAATCTCTATAAATAGGCATGCTTGAAGATAGTTTAGATGCTTAGTTCATAACTTACACAAATTCTAGTCTTAGGAGCACCAAAAGCTTTCTTTCTTCTTTCTCTTGGTTGAATTCTCCCTTCAGCTTTTCAAGGATATTTTCTTCATTTCACTCAAGGAAACCAAGTTCTCTTCCTTTCTTTCAAATCAAATTAGGTAGGGAGGTGTTTCTAAGTTTATTTTATGCTAATAAGTTATGTTCTAGCTCAAAATGATGTTTTCATGAGCTTTCTTTTAAGTTTTCATTTTCAGTTTCTTCTTCCTTCTTTTTAAAGTATTTTGGCCATATGGCCTAGCTTATGATGAGACCATGGTTTGATGATGAGATTCTTGAGTGTTGGTTGCAAAGCTTCACAAGTTAGATCTCTAAAACTTGAAGGTTTCACTAGTTTCCAAAGCTTCTAAAATTTCAGTTTTTCTTTCCTTATTTTCCTTTCATGGTTTCGGCCAAATGGCCTAGGAAGGAATGAAATGATGGCTTGATGATGAGGACCTTGAATATGGGTTGTAAATCCATCACAAGTTAGGCCTCTAAAGCTTGAACATTCCATTTAATGCAAAACTTTAAAGAATAATATTTTTATCTTGAGGTTTGAATATGAAATATGTATTTTTACTTTGTCTTGCTAAGATACATATATTGGGTTGAAAACATAATTCTCTTAAAGTCTTGAAGGAGCTCTAGTAAAGAGATCAAGTGAACTTGCATCCATGTTTAAGTTTATGCCTTGCATAACCATATTTATTTTATGTCATAACTAAATTCTCAAGAATAAATAAATGAACTTGCATATCTCATGTTTAAATTTCAAGCTTGCATTTCATGTTTAAATTTCAAGTTGTCACTTAATCTCTAAAGATAATAAAGAAGTTGCATCTCATGTTTATTTTATGCTCTCACTTTATTTTATAATGGCTAAAAGAGTCAATGCATGGCATGTTTATTTTATGTCATCACCTAAAAATCCTAGAGCTCAAAGACTTGCTTATGAATCATAAGCGAAGAAATGAGATAATTGGAGTTAAAGAATTTATTCTTTAAGAAGTCTTGAGAATTGGAGCTTAAAAAATGTAATTCTCATCGTACTACCGAAGATTCTTCTGGGGAGTTTCTTGCATCATGTTTATATTACAAGTTCTTGCATCATGTTTAATTTTCAAGTTATCACCTTAAATCTTAAAGATAAAGAAATGGAATTGCATATCATGTTTATAATTCCAAGCTATCACCTTATAAAGATAAGATTAAAATAAGGTTGCATAGCATGGTAATAATTCAAAGATGTCACCTAAATCTCTAAAGCTCAAGACTTGCTCCTTTTATCTTAAGTGAAAGATTTAATTATGAACATTCTTTCAAGTTATAAATCGGTCCCATGGTTAATTTAGGCCTAAAGTCCTATGACTTCTTTCAAGTTTAACAAAAGGAATTAGTTTTAAAAGAGTTTTAAAACTTTGTAAGAATTTTATGGGAAGCTAGTAATTTATGTGTACTTAAAATGTGATTTGATGCTTATTAAGAATTTGGTGTCATTGATTGATTCCCTGGTTTGTATGTTATAGTTGTTGTTGCAAACAATGAAAACTTATGCATGAAATAAAGACATATTCTTTCCTGGAAGAAAGTGTATTAATGTAAGAGTGCAATTTGGAAAGATTCTGAAGGAAAGATTTGGTATTTAAGCGTGTCCATTGTGACCCACCTAATCTCAGATGCATGATCAGTTGGTATATATTATTTCGGCATAAGACTATAAATGAGAAAATGTTATGATGATTATGAATGAAGAATTGTATTATGATATAACATGCAAAGACTTAAAGGTGACTCAAAATATATGAGAAAATGATCCTTTGGACAAACTATAGGCGGTGAAAAGGTGATTCTTGCCCAGGTTCTCAAAAGGGTAGAGACGGAATTTTTACTTATCAAAAGGGATAAGTATACGACTAGCAAGGTATGAGCTCATAACCTAGATTACTCCCAAAAGGGTGGAGTATAGGGTGGCCCAGGAAAATGATGATGAAAGTAACTTTAAGTCACCTAAGAAACTAAGTAAATGCATTATGTGAATATGATGTTCTGCTATGCATAGTATTTATGAGATGATGATGAGAAATATGATATTCTGCTATGCATAGTATTATGAAATGATGATGAGGAATATGATGTGATTTTATGCATAACTATGTTATTATATATGAAAGGAAAAGTTCATTATAAACATGACATGCTAAGTTTATGATGCATTATAAGACGCATGATTAAAAGACGAACCTCGGTAAAGTATATTTTCGAACTTAATAAATCAATCTTAGCATGCTCACTATTTCATAATAACCCGAGGTTCCTGGGACGATGATGATGACACAATGCATCATGAGGTGAGTAAGAGATTCTTTTATAAGTTTCTCACTCCCTCTATTTTTCTTTCCATCTCGTCTTCAAGAAGGAAGCGTTCGTGAATCACATTGAGGCTAACTGAACTTGAAAGTTTCACTCGTATATTTCAGATATCTATCCCTATCCCTGGAGTGTTATTACTAGGTGCCATTAATGGATGTCCTTCCATCCATATATTATTTATGTTTTATTAGATTGCCTACACTTAGTCTTATTCTGTTGGTAGGCAAAATATCTATATGATATGTAATTATGGATATGATGGAGCCAATATATTATGATGTGATGTTTGTAAATTCCTATGTGTCTTTTAAATTTTGCTAAATCATTCACGTTAGCCGTTTTCAATTATGTTTAAAAAAAATGGCTCGTAATTTCACTAAGTATTTTCAAAGCATGATTAAGGAACTGAAGCAAAGAGTAAAGTCTAGTAATTAATCTAGGTGTATTAGGTTAATTATTAGGTGTTATAGTTTACTCTTAAAATCATGAAATAGGTAATCTTACTTAAAAGTTCATAACTATACTCTAACTAAACTTATAGCAAAATTCTCATAATTATGTAACTCTTGAAATTATTGGAAATCATGTCATCTCTATGTATATCAATATTCATAGTCTAGCCATTCATAAAATTGTTTTAGCAACAAAATCCCACGTGCTTTATAATACAATTTTCCTTCTCATTGAAAACATAAAATTCATAAACTTGGCAAAAATCCTCTATCACTTATACTTGTCCTGAAAATAATCTCTTAATCATGCACTTATGTAATAGAGCTAGGAAAATATTTAATGACCAAGCTAAAGGCCACAGGATTGAATCCACTCATCAGGAGAGGAACAAATGATGTCAATGCTAACAGAGCTCCATGGAGCAAGGATAACATCAATGTCTACCATAACAATAACAAAATCCATGAATAATCTCTAATAATCCAACTCTAAACCAACTCTAAGAACATTGGGAGAGTACTTCCACTTAGCAACAATGAGAAACTACAACACTCAACTCAAGAACATAAAGGAAAAGGAAGAGAGCATAACGAACATGAATCTTTTACCTTAAAGCTTGGAGGAGGCAAAATTGAGTGAGGTTGGGAGTGAGGAAAGAAAGGGTGTTTGGGCTTAGGATTTCAAAAATGGATGAAGAACCCAAGTAGGGAGGGTATTTTTAGGGTTAGGTATTATTAAACAAAACTACATCATTACCTTATATATAGTTAGACTACTATAGTGGTTAACGTACCTAAATTGATCGACACATGATCGTTATAGCAGTTGACAAAGATTTCAAACTTGGTCAATCCATGCACCTAAGGTACATAGCACTACAGAAATACTAGTTTTGCATGTGAAGTGTCTTTCATGAATAGAAGGGAATAACCCTAAGACCATACTAGAAGAAACGTATATAAGAGGTATTACATTATTCTACTAAAAGATACAAAATCAATAAATCATTATATCAATATAAATATACTATATTCATAAATAAAAAATATAGTATAATATATTATATTCTCAAATGAAAAAATATGTATAAAATTAATGTGAATAAAATTTGGATAATCCTTGTAAAAAATATTTGAATAATATCATAGAAATTATGAGAGACAAAATTTTAAAATATCTTATTTAATAGTTAATATGATAAATATTAGAAGTTAAGAGAAGGAATCATTTAAGAACAAATGTAAGAAAAATCATATATCATTTTTTTGAATTCAATTTATACATATAGGGGGTGTGTATCATATGAAATAAGTGATTTATTATGATGAAAAGAGCAAATATAATCACCATACATAGATGAATTGAAAACTAATTAATATAAGGGTTAAATACATTTTACCCTAAATTTTAGGTCATATGCAATTTAAACCCCGACTTTTCAAAACGTCTATTACATATGTATAATTTTCATGCATTATGATATCCTGAATTTTCAAACTATGCAAAAACCCCCAAAAAATTTAAATCATATCCGGTTGCACACAATAAAAATATCAAGGGGTTAATTGCACATGATTCAGGCAAGATGTCTAGTTGCACAAATTAAAACTAAGGGTTAAGTGCACATAATCTTACCTTTATTAGTTGCCAAAATTATCCTGATTTGTTAGTTAAAAGTTTAGGGTGTTGTGATGCACATTTTGAAAAGTTAGAGGGCAAATTGCACATGACAAAATTTAAAATACATTTATTCCTTAATGTAATTAACATCAATACTCATTTTAAAAGTCATATGACTTTATGTTTTAATTTTAACCATTTATATAAGATCCAACAATCAAGATTCACTCATCTCACTCTCACAATAAACCACTTCTCTTATATGATACACTATATATATGTATATATGTATGTATAATATTAATCTAAATAAAATCTAGGTTATTCAAAAAATCTAGATGATAGCATAAAAATAATAAGAAAAAAATATTTAAAATATTATTTAATAGTTAATATGATCATTATTGGATATAAGAGAAACATTTAGCAATTAAAATAAACATCTTATATTAGATTTTAAAATCATGTACTCTTACTTTATTCATGTCTATATCATTTAAAAGTGAATTTAGTGATTATTGGAAATTAAGAGAGATTTAAGAATTAAAGTAAAAAAATTACATATTAATTTTTTGAATCATGTATAATTTGTTTTTATCAAATTATATATATTAAAATAAAAATTTGGATTTCAAATATAAGAGAATGTAACTGATTCAATATCAAATGAATAAATATGTATAACATTGATTTGAATAAAATATTAATGATCTCCATGATAAAAATCTAGATCATATCATAGAAAGTATGAGAAAAAAATTTGAAAATATCATTTAATAGTTAATATAGTAATTATTAAAAATCAAGAGAAAGAAATATTTGAGAATTAAAATAAAAAAGTCATATATTAGTTTTTTTCATGAAAAATCATATATTAATTTTTTGAATCATATATTCTAAATTTTGTTATTATCTATATTTTGAATTATATTACTATCTATTGTATGTTTTGTTTGAAGTTATTTAAAGAAGAATTACATTTTTTTCTCTATTTTTCTTCAAATTTTGTTTAATTGATTACTGTGAATCATTTTAATTTTAAATTAAATATTACTAATCATCCTTATTTGGAAGAATGATGAATGAGCAATAGATAAACTTTAAAATAATATAAATGAAATTCATAACATGATTTAAAGAATAATTACAATTCTTTCATTGTGTTCATCATATAGAAAGATAATTACAATTTCATTATAAATTATTTCTCTTATAAACAATATAATCACCTAAATCTAAAAGATCGAAAATATATTGTTCTAAGAGAGTTTTCTAATAAGGAAAATCAATTACAATAAAAAAAGTATAATTCCATTTATTAGCATCTATTGTATGAATAATACCAAACAGAAGTTCAACCTTTTTGCTCATTGCATTTCGAGTTACACATGTTATTAGCAATTGTGAGACAATGTATGGTAAAATTTACTTGAAACTAATAAAGATTAAAAAGAATGAGATAAAGAGAGATAATATACATTAAAATAAAATGAGATTATGAATTATAAACTCATATTAATCGGATATTAATGATAACCTTATCATCAAATGAGAATAAAAAAAGATAATATAATTAGATATAATACAATAAAACAAAAGTGGAAGGGACAAATCATTCTCATTGAGACTTGGGTCTAAAAACATATGGAATAACCAACAATGCTTTAATCCATTTAACAGGAAAAATCGTTAAAAAAATCTTAAACACAAGGATGATGGAAAGTAAATCACCATAGCAGAATGTATTTGAGTCTATAATTGCAACAATGAATTGAAAGAAAAGAGGGATATCAACCGGATTCATTGCATGAATGTATATATAGTAATAAAGAAAAATAAAATAGGCCAAATAAATCATAGGAAAATAACATTGTATCATTCAATGAGTTATTGAAATATAATTATTTGTTATTTTGATGATTTGATGATTTGATTTGTTAATTATGATAATATTATATGGCATAGTAAAATATTATAATAAATTGATATGATATTAATTATGATAATATTTTATACCATAATAAAAGAATTTGATAAAAATATTATGATAAATTGATATGATATTTAGATTTAAAAAATAATTATTTATTAGATTCTCACTAGAGGAGAATTTTTGTTGAAGGAGAATTTGGCAAGTGTCAAAACTTTCTCAAAAATAGATTCATAATTGTATTATTATAGGATAGGATATGATGTGTATATAAAATTGATTTTTTTTAGTCAATAACTTTTTTATCCTAACATTTTTTATTTAACATCAATTTGGCCTTAACAAATTTTTTAAAATCAATTTAATCCTAAAATTTTTAATTTTAATATCAATTTAGTCATTTTATTTCATTTTCACTTTGATGTAATGGCTAAATTGATATCAAAATAAAAAATATTATAACTAAATTAATATTAAAAACTAAAAATGTCAAGACCAAATTGTTGTCTAAAATTTTGTTCTGATCAAATTGGTGTCAAATATTTTGTTATAATCAAATTGATATCAAATTAAAAATGTTCAAACAAAAAATGTTGTTTATTCTTAATTTTTCAACTATAAAAAATGAAATTAATGAAATATATTAATCATAAATGGATTCTAATCTCATGCAATATTTGTTTTGGTTTTCCATACATATGCTCTTGTTGAAGACAATTTTATTTAAATATTTAAAATCATATAAAGTACATAAATCTTTCAAATCTTATTATTCCATATCTAAGGATCAAACCTGAAATCACAGTTGAGTAATCTAATGCAATAGCGAGCATTCCATTGAACGTGAGTACAACCATTCAATAAGGCTTGCTACAAAAGCCGGATATTCCAAAATAAATGTCTCACTTTAATATTTTTAGTACATTCACAAATAAATGTGTCTGAACACAATTAACAAATATCAATATATCTAAATTTGTGTTTACCTATACATTAATTTGTGAATATATCCAAAAGATGAAAGAAACATTTATTTTGAAAAAATAGAGAATAAGGTAACGCGTGATTTGTTCCTAATAACCATTACTTTCCATTTTTTTTGGTAAAAACCATTACTTACCATTGTCGCCTCAGTTATTGTTGGATATTGGGATCTCATGTGCTGCTCAGTTAGCTGATTAAGAATTTTAAAATGGTAAATTTTGATTGAAAATGTGTGATTCTTTAAGTTTTAAGATATAGAATCTACCATTAAATTTGTATATTTATTTTTATTAAAAATCTTAACTAGTACCTTTAGAATACTGATTAGATAAATCCTTTTACTGAATTATGTGTAAAGTACACACAACAAAATTCTCGCTTCTCTTTAGATGCTGACATGCTGTTACAATTTTTAGGCTGAATCCTTTATCTTGACAAGTAGGTAAACCGTAACTGTGGACAAGTGTTTCTGTTTGCCAAAAACACCCTCAATTAAAGTAATGAAACTTCAAATTTTATTCAGCTGTAAGTTGACTTTAAGAACATACTCCAAACACGCCTCCCATAGTAAAGACTTTTGGCAAGCTGCAATAAATCCCTTGTTTTATTGGACAGTTGATTGAACACTTCAAAAAACTTAGCTTGTGTTTGAAAAATTCCTGTAGATGTAAGTATAACTTAAAGTCAAAGTTTAAGAACTACCTTTTTACTAAAGAAAAGTCATATATATCTTCAACAATTCACAATATGAAGATTGATTTTTCATTTCTTTATAATTAACTGGATACATGTTATCCACTTGAGTTTTGACTAACAAGTGTTGCAAGTACTATTGTCCTTCTGCGATTAAAGTAATTAAGAATATTTTTTAACTAGTGCTTTAAGAGCATCAGTTAATATAAAAAAGATTAATTAAAAATAGTCATTTTTTAATTAAAAATTAATTAAGAGCATCAGTTAATTAATTTTTTTGTCCATTAACTAGCATCTTGAGAGTGGAAAAAGCTATTAAAATAATAGTATGCATTAATTATTGACCATAAAAATAAAAATTGAATTGATTACCCCATGGAAAGTTATAAAATCGGAATTAACTTTCAGTAAATGCCATCAGTTAGAACAATGACTTGGTCACATAAAAGCTATGCAGCTTAGCCGGGATTATTGGTCATATATTAACTCAAAAGTTATCAACTTGATAAGATTCACGAGACGCTTTGACTCAAGAAGTCAAATTCCTCTCCTAAAGAAATCAGAGAGAGATTATGAATATTGAATCATATTCATTATTTTGACCACAATAAGAAGAAAGTCGAATTCATAGTATGTATTGTCATTTTGCACAATATATAGAATATGACTCTCTTTGTTCTCTTCCACTTTTCACATGATAAAAATAAGGGATTTAGATATTTAAAGTGAGAATCTCACTTAAGAGAATAAAGTGAGCAATTTTTTATCCTTAGATTAATAAAATGAAGAAATTCTCATTTTTAATTTTATTGATTCAAAGGTAAAATCTTCTTACTTTACTCTCTAAGATGAAATCCTCACTTTAGAGGATCCTTGCCTAAATATATGACTTGTTAATCTCTCTAATATTCATAATAAAAGCAATTGGTTATAAGAAGATCTACCACACTCAGATATGCAAGATCATAACTGTTGTGATATCCATTCAGACATTATTGTCAATCACTCTTCAGAATGATAAAGCAGTCCTACCTAACACATAAGCCAGAGTAAGAGTAAAAGAAACATTACAATGGGGCCAATCAAAGAGAGCCTTAGTATAATTTGGGAGAGGGGTGGTTGGGATGAGGAACCCTTTAATTTGGCTAACAATCTTAGGATTTATAGATTTTTTTAAGTACACACATTAGTGCTTTTGCTGCTTAAATAGACTTCAGATTAAGAATCTACCAAAAAAGTTCTCATTAAGGAACCATTGTGGGTTCTAATAATGTTGTCCAATCCTTATGGTGGTGCCAGAGTGCCCCCAATCAACCCCTAATGCGTATGCACAATTTTGACCTCAGAGACCCATGACACCACCAAAACTTAGAGATGGTTAGTAAAGTAGTGGTAGTGCTTAGTGTCCTTATATATATATATATATATCAGAGAGAGAGGGTAAACTAAACACTTGTTAACCATATCTTTGGCTAAACTCTTTGATATAATATATAGTTGGGGTAATACCATGAACAAAAAGATGCCTTGCTCTCTAGCTTTGTTTAATGAACCAACAACCTCTAATAGTTAATGGTTACTTATTTTGAGTAAAAGCGATATGGTATCATTACATTATAATATGATACAACACCCAAGTAGATGCTTTCTTAGAGTCTAGTACAATGAACCTTCCCTAGAATAATATCATATACCATTTTTGTTTTTGTACTGCTTAAGAAAGATATATATAGTTCTTTTCTTTCCACCTTTTAAATCTTCTTTGGTTCTTGGTGAAGGGCACTTAATAATAAATACCCTCATTTAATTAACAAAAGTACAACAAGATTAGTAGAACATAAATATGGAGTGGAGTATCACAAAAGGAAACTAATTAAAAGAGAATTTTTTTAAAAAAAAATTAGGACCCCATATACGCACATTTAAGCAAAGGAAGTTGAAGTTCAACCATTTTTGGTAGAAAATAATTGAAGTGGAGCACCCAATACGACTATACATCTTTGTATTAATAACTTGAACTACTAATTTGTCCGTCCTATACCTAAAAAGGCAATACTAGGGTGCACTATAAAACAATTCATAAAACAATATGCATATGCAATTCTCACCAAAAAATAGTTAGTTAGAACTGCAAATGTGACAGAAACTTTACGTATAATATTAAAATTTTGAATATTAAAATGATCAACAATGATTAAGTTTTCTTTATTTTTAAAAATAAAAGAAATAATACTTTGTAGTACAAAAAGCTAAGTAATTTAATTGGTCATTCAAGCTCATGGTATCTGACCTTTTTTTATTTTTGCACTTTCACCTTTGCTCTTATCGGTCAATAAGACTTTTGTACATTATTTTTTTAAATGATTTCGTACATTGTTGAAAAAAATAAGAGGTAAAGATGGTGTTCTCTGATAAGGTACATATGCACGCACCGTAATTAATGAATATACACTGCTAAAAAAATATAAAAAATATTTTTTTTGGTAAAACAATTATTTGATCTTCAAAAATTAAGTCAACTTCCATTAGTCATAAACTGTGGATTTTACTCACTATAACTAAATAATATAATGATTCAATAGACATTACCAGAAAAAAATAGTTCGATCAAATTGAATTCATTTCATCATAATTTCACATATATTCAAGCTTGAACTGAAACTCAGCTTAAAATATTCGTATTTCATAACCTGTGATAAAATTGTTGTCTAAAAATAACAACTAAGAGTGGGTAAGTACAAGATTCAGAACATGAAATGATGCCGTTAATGATTTATTATAGTCACTCTTACTTATGGAAAAAGTAATGCTTTGCTTGTTACTTACACATAAAGTTCTTAAATTTTGCTTGATTCATAGTATTATCTAGATATACGAGAATTATTGAACCTCTATTAGCTTTAAAAAAAAAAGTTTTATTCAGTATATGAAGATAATACAATATAGAATTTTATTATTATGGTAAGAAAAAATAACCAGAACTAATTATGCCCATCTATGTAGAATTTGTCTCAAATGGTGTAATAGAATCTTCCAAAACTTTGCACTGATAAATTAAATAAGAATGCTTTTATACACTGATAATTACTAATTTGAAAAACATAAAGTCAAAAGTAGGGACAGAGCAACTTGTCACTAAGAAGCTTATGTTATTAATTGGGGAACTAAATTATGACATCGTTACGAAAATCAATCAAATATAATCTAATTAAGAGCACGATTGCAATTAACTGGTAAAAAAAAACTAAAAATCACAATATCGTGAGAAGAGCAAGATCGTAATAGAAGAAGAACGTGATTATAATCAAGTTGGCATAATAATATTATACTACAAAATGGAGAAACCAGTGCACGAAAATGTACATATAATGAATGGATGAACATCTCTTTCAGCAACAGCAATTGAAAATCATGTGAAGGCATTTAAATGAACGTGTTCTGTTATGCTTGTTATGGGACAATACAAACATGACACGAGTCAAGTAACATCATGTGTTAGCGTGTGCAACTTCGAAGATAATGTAAAATACAACCTAGTTACATTACCATTGAATACGAAATCATGGAGTACATGTACAGATTGATGTAATCAGTAATCGAAATGAGTGTTTACTTATAGTGATGTTGAGAATTGAGAATACAAAATGATACTCATGCTGATATACAAGCTAGCACCCTTATGGAAAAACAAAATTTTCTTGTTAAATAAAAGGAATATGGAAAAGCTTACTATGAATGTTTGACCGTACCGTACTCTCAAATAAGTACTATTGAATTCCTTAAGTCCAATTTCAAGAGCATAGAAACTAAATTTTTATTATTTATGTTAATATAAGTTAAATTTCGAAATTTACTTTTGTATTAATATAATTTTTGTTATATTTTCCACCGGTCGTCGGCTACCGGCCGCTTGCTGCTTGGTGCCATTTGAAAA
Source organism: Dalbergia oliveri (assembly GCA_030441495.1). Classification (NCBI taxonomy): domain Eukaryota; kingdom Viridiplantae; phylum Streptophyta; class Magnoliopsida; order Fabales; family Fabaceae; genus Dalbergia; species Dalbergia oliveri. The sequence continues at coordinate 15,581,575 of JAMLFY010000006.1, forward strand.
AATCAGGATTAAGTCATTTTTTTCATTCACTGTAATAGTATTCCTATATATGGGGCACCAAATATTGAGTAGAAGAAAAACTTATACAATGAATTGGTTATCATATATTATTATGTCAAATACTACCAGATCTTTTCTAATAATATTATGTGTATTTTTATTCTTGAGCTAAAACATTTTTTTAAAATAGTTTGGAGTTGTGTTTCGAGTTGGCTTGCTCAGTTAGATTTCTCGCACTTTTAAACATTTATAATTTTTTAAAAAATATAACATCAAATTTAAAATTTCAACTTCAATTAATATATGTTGGGAAGTGAAAGTGTAAGAAATAAAAAAAATAAACCCCCTCATGAAGTAACAACACAAGAAGAAAAGGCAACATAAATTAAAGAAAACAATACACATAAAATTTAATGTTGTTTGGTCCTTCGACCTACATTCATGATTCCCATAAGGATTTTTAAAATATTTCACTATTTATAACTTTTGAATGGCCAGGGTTATAAAACAATTGATACAAAATATTACATCACATGGACAACTTCTAAAAACTATTGAAACAATGAAGCCCTCACACTCTTGGAGGATATATACCTAAACTCAAAGCCAAATACCATATTGATAGGGTAGCACTCTTGTGAAGCTTTTACTTCTTCTCTAGATGAGATTTTAGGTTAATGTAATACCTTGGTACACGTGTCCATAGATAAGTCAAGTATGGTCTTAGCGTCTCTCGAGACCCATCCATGTAGCCAGGAAGGTCCCAAAGGTAAAAACCATGCTGCGGCTAAAGTTCTACAAAATTATGTAGAACAGGTTCACTTGCCAACAAGTGAGCCTTTCTGTACTTTTTTGTTATACACTCGCTGACAGCACCCGATGACAGGTAGGACCGAAATGACATAGTTTTATTAAATGACACCTAACCCTTTTATAAACCCTCAATACTCAGGTTTCTCATCCAGAAACTAAGAATCCTTCCCCAAAACCCCATTCTCTCTCTCTCTCAATCTCACTCCAACCTTTCTCCCCAAGGCTCAAAGGTAAGAGATTTAGTGGTTTATGTCATCTCCTTCTTCTCCATTTCATGTTCTAGAGTATGGGTTGTTATTTTCTCTTGTTGTTGTCAAGTAGGGTTGCTCCCTCAATGTTGTTAGTTGTTTTAGGATAATCTAGAGCTACCTATAGATCATTAATGATTTTATGGTTATTATTATTATGGCAAACATTTGTGTCATCTCACTCCCTGAAGCCCACGTTGAGTTGATCATTCACATTCCATCTCTCTAGGTGAGTGGGTTCGATCTCATGGCCCTATGTTAGTCATTATACTATTATTTTCTATGCAATATAAAGTGTTTAGAAATTAGAACTTGAACTTTTTTATATGATATGGAGCTATATGCATTTTGTTATAGAACTAGAATATATATTTGAAAGCTCTCATGAAAATTATTGTTCTGAGATATGCATATGGGACTATGTTTGAACTATGAATTCTTTTACATGATTCAAATTATGATTTTGACCGGATTATGATGAAAAAGATTGGCTATGGTTGATAGAAGGCAAATGTGTAGCTTTATGCTTATTTACAAGAATTGAAAAACATTAAACCTAGAAATTATAGAACCCCATTTTATGATTTAGTATGGTTTTAGGATAGGAAATTACTGGGAGGAACAAAGCTACGAGTTAACGATAGTTAAATCGTTAACCTTGGTATACCAAGTGCCCGAGGGCAAGTTATTCTTATTTAGATCAGTTGCCAGGAGCGATTCGCCAGGGATTGTTAATATCTAGCTAGGTGCTCTTGTTTGCCAGGGACTAAGCACCACCTTACAGTTTATGGATAGTCTGTTCTCTTTTATAATTTCTCGAGAATAAAGATAGTTTATGTTTCCAGCAAGCTTATGATTTCTTAGCTATTATATATGTTATAAATGAAATGATTTTGATGTTGCATTATTATTATGTATATTCTTCTTGTCCTATATATGGTTATGGGTGAGGATTCGCTCACTGAGTTGTGATAAAACTCACCTCTTCTCTTCATTTTCCTCAGATAAGCTGTAGGATTGGATCCTCCACCTTCTCCCCATCAGGAGTTTATTTTCAGTTTGGGTGAGTTTCGCCTTGGTGTAGAGCTTCTATTATTTTATAAAGTGCTCTAGTGACGTTATAGGCATAGTTTCAACTAGATACATGTTTTGTACTTTGGGTTACATGATTTAATTGTATTTAAAATGATATAGCATCCATGGCTTTTGTAATAGAGCAACTTAGAATTATTTTGTATCACAACTACAATTTTATAGATGATGTAAGAAATGATTTGTTAAGAAATTATTAGCATTGCTATGACTTGGATATATATATATATATATATAAATGGATTTATATAAGTGCCGATCATATCCAAATCGGGTTTTGAATTAAATTCATATAAAAAATAATAATTAATACCTTAAACATAACATAATAGTATTTTATATAAAAAAAATACTATGTTTGGAAATTATATTATGGAATAATATTTGTTTTAATTTTAAATTGATAAAATTTTATGATTTAATTAAACATAATGTATAAATTCATACTACTATATAATTTAGGATAGTTCAATCTGTCATGACCCGACTTTGATCATGACCGCCACGTGAGGAATAATCCCGTCTCCACGTAAACCTCGTGATCAAGTTACTATATGCATATTTTATTCATAAAATCCATTTCAACCTTAAATCATTTTACATATTCAATTCAAAATAATCGTAAATGGTCCTTTCTCATAGATTAAATCTTAAATGTGGTTGCAAACAAAATATGTTGAGTTGTTCATTATACAAAATAAACCATGAAAGCTATATCATATAAATATAAAAAGAATCATGGTAAATCATAAAAGCTATGCCATGAATGTCTAGGACCTTGCGCTACCAGGAGAACTCTATTAAAACAGATCACTTCACGAAAATGTGAAACTCATCCAAAATAAAGGCTATTGCTACTGAGGGAGGAGGTGGAGGATCCAAAGCTAATGTTGTATCTGAGAAAAATGAAAGAGAAGAGGTGTGGGTTTTATCATAAAACTCAGTGAGTGAATCCTTACCCACAACCATACATAGGACAAGAAAAAGATATATAATAGTAATGCAACATTCATGAATCATTTGATTTATATTACATAATAGCTACACAACCATAGTTTGCTTGGAACCATAAAAAAATATTATTTCTCAAAGAATTACAAAAAAGAACCTAGAAAACATATTATTTCTCAAAGACTTAGAGAAGAGAAAAGACTATCCATAAACTAAGGGTTGTGGTCGCCCTGGCGACAAGAGCACCTAGCTGAGATCTTACGGTCCTTGGCGAATCACATCCTTGACAGACTGATCTAAATAAGGATAACTTGTCCCTGATAGGCACTTGGTTTACCAAGGTTAACGATTTAACTGCGTTAACTCATAGCTTTGTTCCTCTAGTAATTCCCTATTCTAAAACCATATTGAAGTCATAAATGGGTTCTATAATTTCTAGGTTCAACATTTCTCAGTCCTTATGAATAAACATATAGCTTCACCTTTACTTTTCATCAACATAATGAATTCCATCATCATAGTCAAATCTAAAACCATGAATCAAATCTTGTAATAATAATAATAATTTGAATCCAAGGATGGTCCCATGCATTTCTAATAATAAAAGTTTTCCTGAGAGTTTTCAAATATACTTTCTAGTTCTAAAACAAGATGCATATAATTTTATATCACATAAAAGTTCAAGTTCTAATTTCTAAACACTTTATATTGCTATAAAATAATAGTATAATGACCAGCATAAGGTCATGAAATCAAACCCATTCACCTAGAGGGGTGGAATATCTACCAATGCCAAGGGAGCTCTAGGAGAGGATGACACCAATATCTGCATAATAACCATAAACTCAAGATTATTCTATGGGCAACTCTAATAATCTCTAAATCAACTCGAAGAACATTGAGGGAGCACTTCCACTTGGCAACAATGAGAGAACAACAACAACCCATACCATGGAACATGAAGTGGAGAAAGGAGAGATGACAAAACCAATAAGATTTCTTACCTTGAAACTTTGGGAGGAGAAAGATTGGTGTTAGATTGAGGGAAAGAGAATGGGAAGGGTGTTCGGATAAGGGTTTTTGATTTTTAAGGAATGAAGCCTGATCTGGAGCTTTAAAAGGGGAATGAGGTGTCACTTGAATGAAATAGTACCTTTTGCACTTCTCGCTTTGGTATCGCTATAGCAGTGGTAGAGTTGGGAACTCTGCCAGCCCAACCTTCATGACTACTATAGTGGTGACAACAACTGTAATTCTGCATAGTTGAGACCTGGGCCTTCCCAGGAACATGGTGGTCCAGAGACCCTGAGGTCTTATCGAACCCGCCTCTGGATATGTGTACTTGAAGTATTACACGATCGTTTGATTTTATCTTTGTCTTGCATATTATAACGCTTGGTCTTGGTTGGTAATGTGATTTTTTTTTTTATGTTCTAAACGTTTTTGCTAATTTGAGTTATATTATTCCAAAACCCAAGATTAGGTGTGTAAATAAGACATTCACTCCATTATTATTGGACGATGACCCATCTATCACATTCAATGGTGATAGAGTTGGTGTCTCGAAGACACTCAATCTTGGGTGTTAGAATAACATTTTTGTTCTAATTTAATTCATAGTACATTTCTAAGTTGATCAATTGCTTATAGAGAAGTACTTATAGATTACTCACTAGTAATAAAATCTGAAAATTGAATTAACAATGTATGCATGTAAGATCGATTGAGTAACCTAATCTTATTAGCTAATCATATCTTAATCTAATTATTAATCAAGTCATAATTAAATCAAATTTAAATATAGAAAATAATATGATCAAATTCAAACAAACCTAGTTTTACACCACCTATCTAATCGTACATTGGAAGGCTTCTCCCAATTGATTAAGGGTGTACAAAGAACATGTTCAGCTTGGGTTAATCAAATTCGAACTTATTCATCCAATAATAACTTGACTAGTGATCGAAGTCCAATCAATTTGACCTTCTAATAATGTATGAGAATTTGAAAATTATACATAGTAAAATTATAAAATTTTAAGAAACAAGATTCAAAATATATATCACAAATATATATTTCAAACCAAATCATATCAATGTAAAAATAATACCAAATTATATATAATATATTAATTGAACAATAAAATCTTATAATTATTCATTAATTATTATAAAAATATAGTTTTAAAAGAATTATTTAATGTACTAATCAAATTTTAAAATCAACAACCAACTCATTATGCTTTGGACGGTATTTGGGTTGGATTATAAACACCCCTGGTTGATTTAAGTTTTGCTCCACACTTTCATAGCTCACAAGCATTCTTTTCTGGAGGAATGCTACCACATGCACATTCAAGCATGCCACGTGTCACTTTGACGTGATTCCACGTGTCCAGCAAGAAGAAGCCTTTGGTTGTGGGGTGTCCGGATGGTGGCCATAAAAGGGCACAAGTTCTTGTTGGTGCAAACCTGGTATGAATAGGATCGGTGCCTATCATTCTATGATGTCACTATCCGTCTTGCTACCGTAACGTGTCAAAACTCAAAAACCCTTCATTAAGTGCTTAGCTGGATGCCACGTACACTTTTGGGTTCCTTGAATGGGCTAGTTGGCACACTCTTCTCCTGCACATGATCAACCTTATCAATCACTACACCATTCAAAAACCTCATATTACCCTTGCACCCTAATGAAGTAATGATAATTTGATATTTGAAATAGTATACATGTTTTGATTAGTAAATTTCATGCAATTTGGCTGTCACTTAGGTTATATTAAAATCATTAAAAAATTTAAAGAATAAATTGTTAGAATTAATCCATATATGGTGAAATTCATTAAATTTACATATAATATGAAAATTTATTTTCATTTGACTATAAATAAAAGGTTAAATTACACTTACCTCCTATGAGATTTTTGGAAATGCAATTCACACTCATTCTAGTTGTCTAAGCTACACTCACACCCCTTCTGATTGTCAAATTTTAAGTATTTGTATTATACTCACACCCCTTACTAACAAGCACTATTAGTAAACTTAATATAATAACATATTTGTGAAATTAAATGTTCATAATTAATAAAATTTTAAAGATATCCTTATTTGCTTGATGATAATAAGAGAGTGGATAATGACATTTTTATAATTTTATTAATTATGAACAGTTAATATCATAGAAATATTATTTTATTAAGTTTACTAATGGTGCTTTATTAGTAAGAGGTGAGAGTGTAATATAAGTATTTAAAATTTAATAAATAGAGAAAATGTGAGTATAGATTGAACAATTAAAAAAATATGAATTTTATTTTCATAAATCTTAGAAATGTGAATCTAAATAAAATGTCGCGTTTCCTCACTACTTCATTCTCAAAGGCAGAGGATATTACGGTCATTGCACTTGTAGTCTACAATGAAATCTCTAACCCAAGTTTAAGCCGCTCCGTTTGCGTAAGAAAGTGAAAAATCTGACAGTCAGAATCTAAGGAATAACACAACAGTGGTGACATTCTAGAAATGAAATATTATATTAAAATTAAACTATTTATAGATTGAGCATTGAAAATAGTTGCAAATTTTATTTATCGGTTAATTATTTTTGTTATTGGTATGAACAAAATAATGGAGGAAAAGAAAATAAAAAAAAGTTAAAAAAAAAGGCAAGGTGTATATATAGGCACAGAGAGTAATTGCAATGTAGGTGGGCTCCACTTTGTAGAGTGTGGTCCCAGATGGTGTCAAGTGAGATGTAAGTTAAAGGGGGTGTGATGTTGATTGAATTCATGGCGATGGGGTTTTGGAGGGTTGCTGATGCTTCTGAATAATGCCTGATGCTGCATGCATATCCTGTAGCTGTGTGCACACCCACTGAGGAAGTATAAAGACACAATGAATCTGAGTTTCTTCTCTCTTCCTTTTATTTTCTTTTTTCATTAAGAAGAAATGAAATAAGTGTGGTGATAAAATGTTATTAATGTTTTGAGTTTATTAGACGTGATTAATCCAACTAGAATTGTGACAATTTATTGTGTATGATAGGAAAAATTGGTATACATGTAAACTGGACGTGAATTGTGTCATGTTAGTATTGTTTATTTATCATTAAAAATGATTTAAAATATAAAAATCAAATTAAAAAATAAAAGTATGGAGTCAAATTAAATAAATCAAGAAAAAATAAGGGGCAACCTACATATTTATTTGACTCCATAAAATCCTTGTATTGTTAATTTTTTACTTATTTTACAAGCTTCGAAATTAAAATCTTAAAAATTAGTAGTATCAATGTTTTATAGAGACTTGAATGAACTTATTTGCTGGCAGCTGGTGATGCTGCAAATGTAAAGGTCGATTTTGATGCTGTTGGTGGGGGCCCACAACCATTTCCCTGTTTGCCACGTTGGTATAGGCTGGGGATAGAGATTGGGATAGAGATGGATCAGTGTGGGTGAGTAGTCTGGTAGCAATGCAATGCCGTTGGAAGAAGGTGAAAAATGTTATTATAGGTGAGTGTCTAATTAGATCCGCATGCTATTATTATTAAATATGATAGTGATTTTTATTATTCCAATTTGTTCATTATATCAGATTCAATAATAATAAAATGTATATTCTAATTAAATATTTATTTTTAAGTATTGAAATAACGATAATCGTTATTAATTGATGGGAGAGAAGAGAAGAGACTCCTAAATTTTAACATCAAACACCCAGGCACAACAACAACTTAAGGGGCTCTTACCTCATCCACCTAGCTAGCTCCCATCAAACACTGCATTTTCATGTTAGTCCACACACACACAAAGGAGATTAAAGATTTCAGCAATTTAGGTGTAAGCCACGGGGGGTTATTGGGTGCTTAATTTGGCACTTGCTTTGGATCTTGGGGGGCCTTAATTACACATTAATTGCATTTTGAACTCATGGATTATACATTGAAATGTGAGAGATTTTACTACTAATAGTGGATCATTTTTGTTTTTGCTAGAACTCTGAATGGACCATGTGACCCTCCATTGCATATACCACTAGTTGTTCTCACTTTTCAAGCATTGCATTTAATTTGCACCGTTTCTTGACACACGCCACATTTTGTGAAAAAAAAAAAAATTGAGGCCAAGACTTTTATTTTTCCATGACATTCAAGGGTGTGTTCGAAACTTATCCGGCTCTTTAAAACTAATTAAGAAATTGTGTGCTTTTTGTGACACACAAGGGAATTAGCAGCAGTGAATCTTCATAATGGATTTTTCAGGAGTTAGGAAATTAATGAGTGCCATTTTGAGGTGAAATATTACCATTAATGAGTTTTTTTTCTTTTTCTTTTGGTTACACATTAATGAGTTTTAATTATGGAGTTGCATGAAAAAATTCATTGTAGAAATTACATGAGGTTATCACTTATCATAAATCCCAAAAAGTTGACTAATTTTTAAACTATCTTCCAAATAAGGGTTTGAATTCCCTTCTCAAAAAATATTTTTGATAGAAATAAAATATTTTCTATGTTTAGATGTAATATTAATTAATATTTGGATATAATATTAAAATATATTTATTTATTATTAAATATATTTTTTATATTGTAAAATGTTCTTTTTATAGAAGATAGAAATTGCAGCTTTTCAAAAAATATAATTTTTTTCTAGTAATTTTACTTTTATTTAAAAGATTTATCTAAACATATTAAAAATACAAAAAGATGGTTAAAAAAATGAAAGGATTTTATTTTATAAAAAAAGATTTTTTTATCAAAATAATGATATTTAAACTAGCAATAAATCATTTCATTTGAATGATTTTTTAAATACTAAAAATAATACTTAATCAAATTTTTTTATATGATATTATCTAATCTAATTATATAATAGTATAATAAAATTACACTATACAGCAATTAAACCTAAAAAAATGGGAAGACTTATCTGCTTTGTGAGAGTTACAAAGACGAAGGACAAGTGGCAAGTGAAATGAAAAAAATGACACAGAATGGGAAAGTTGGCTTTGGCTGCATGGATGAGATTGAGAAGAGAATGTAGAGAGTGTTCTTCACTCTTCACCAACGACTGTGGGTGACATCTGGCTCCTAAACAACAAATAAACCGAATTTTTCAAGGAAAGAACAGTTGGAAAAAGAAAATAAAGGAAATTGAATAAAAAATAGATATGAGAAGAAAATACACATATATAAAAAAGAGCAAATTAGAAAAGAGAAAGTGAATAGAGGAGGAGAGAAGAGAGAGATAGAGATAGAGAGAGAGAGAGAAAAGAAGTAAAACCTGTCTCGTGAAGCAGCAGGTAAAGGGAGAGGAGAGACAAAAGAAAAAAGAAAATAAAAGCTGGCTCTTTTTCTCTCCTTCTTCGTCCTCTCATTCTCTCTTCCTTCTCTCTCTTATAGCACACTGTAATACCAATACTCCATTCACTCTCTCTCTCTCTAGAAAAAAATAAAGCTTTAGTTTTTTGTTTAATATTTTTTCTCTCTCTCTCTCTCTCTCTAAGAATTCCAACAACACTCACATTCATTCTTTGCTTCCTCCTTTTATATCACGAGATCCCCATCCCTTTCTCTCTTTCCTTTCTTCTTCTTCTTCTTCATGTCTTCTTCTTCTTCTGAGCTTCTGAAACTCATGCTCCTTCACTCTCTGTAACTTCTTCATTTACACATTGCTTCTAGAGAGAGAGAGAGTGTGTAAGAGGGGGGCTGACACAGAGAGTGTAACGAAAGTTCCAATTTTGAAGCCATATTCGGAGACCCTTTTGCTTCCTCATCACAATGTCGCATCTGGGCAAGCCAGTCTCCGAGTTCGACTCGCTCTCCGACCGCTTCCGCGACTCACTGAGTTGCGACTCCAACAACAAGCCCGATTTCCGCGAACTCGATCTGGGCTCCCCCGTCTCGCCTCTCAGGACCCGCCACAGCGGCGGCGGCGGAGGAGCAGCAGGAGGAGGAGGAGGACCCGCCGCCAGCAGCAGCTCCAGTTCATCCGGATCCTTCTCGGGTCGAACCGGACCCAACCCGGTTTCCAAAAGATCCGATTCAGCACCCAACAACAACCACTCCGGCGAGCTTTCAGGTTCCAGCGACAACAGCCCCACCGGCTCCGTCGCCGGGAATGCGCGGGTTTCGAAACCGGGTCAATCGAGATCCGATGCGATCTATTCGGGTCATAACGGCTCATCCTCCTGCGCTGCCGTGAATTCGCCGCCTCTGAACGTCCTCCCCACCGGAAACATCTGCCCCTCCGGTCGGATCGTCAAGACGGGCATGGCGGCGAATCGGAGCTCCAGGACCGACGTTCTCGGCTCTGGGATGGGGAATTACGGCCACGGCAGCATAATTCGCGGCGGTGGCAAGGCCGGCGAGCCGGCGCACCCGCCCAGTTTGAGGGCGGTCGGTGGCATTGGCAACGATGGCAATGCGGCCAGGAGAGGGGTGCAGGGTGTGGATCCGGAGGAGCTGAAGAGGGTTGGGAATGAGCATTACAAGAAGGGGCATTTTGCTGAGGCCTTGGGGATGTATGATCGGGCAATTGCGCTTTCTCCGGCCAGCGCCGCATACCGCAGCAACCGCGCCGCAGCGCTGACGGGGCTTGGGAGGCTTGTGGAGGCTGTGAGGGAGTGTGAGGAGGCTGTGAGGTTGGATCCTAACTATGGCAGGGCACATCAGCGCTTGGCATCTCTTTTCCTAAGGTGAATTGAATTGAGGCTTGAATTTTTATGATTATACCCTTTATTTAGTTGTTTCATGATTCGTTGTTTTTTGTGTGGTTTTAGTGCATTGTGAGACGGATCAAGTCCATTTTGTTTTAGTAGTTTATTGGATTCATGGTGTGTAGCTGTTTTTTTGGTATTGGATTTCGAGGGTTTTTAGCTTGAATGATGGCATTGGAAAGATTCCTAATGTGCAAGTTGATTTGGATTTGGATTTGGATTTGCATTCATTGATTTGTATGGTGTATTATTGAATGGTGTTGATGTGAGGGAGTTGTAATGTTGCAGGTTGGGACAAGTTGAAAATGCCAGGAAGCACCTTTGTTACACTGGGATGCACCCGGATCCGGGGAGATGCAGAAGTTGCAAGCGGTGGAAAAGCATATCAGCAAATGTGGGGATGTCCGGAGGATTAGGGATTGGAAAAGTGTTCTGAGGGAAGTTGATGCTGCTGTTGTTTCTGGAGCTGACTCTTGTCCTCAGGTATTGTTATTTTTTTCCTTTTTTTTGCTTTTTGTTTTTCATGTCATATGTGAGTTGAATATGTTATGTGTATTGTGTAGAGGTGTGAAATTTGTTAAAAATGTCTGAACTGGTTGGAAATTGAATTTACAGCTCTTTATGTGTAGAGCAGAGGCCTTTTTGAAGCTCCACCAAATTGATGATGCAGAATCAATTTCTTTACATATTCCAAAATTGGAACCACATACTAATTCCTCTTCTCAAGCAAGGTTTTTTGGCATGCTTTCTGAAGCATATCCCTACTTTGTTAGAGCTCAGATTGAGATGGCATTGGGAAGGTGAGTTTATTGGAAACTTCATCAGAAATTCAGAATCCCAATCTGGCAAAGGTTTATGGTTGGAGAGTGAAAATGGATGATGGATATATTGCAGGTTTGAGAATGCGGTTACAGCAGCTGAGAAAGCCAGTCAAATTGACCCCGGAATGTTGAAGTTGCTGTGTTGCTCAACAATGTGAGGATGGTGGCGAGAGCTCGGGTGCGCGGCAATGATCTTTTTAAATCGGAAAGGTTTACTGAAGCTTGCTCAGCATATGGAGAAGGCTTGAGGCTGGACCCTTCAAATTCTGTTCTATATTGCAATAGAGCAGCTTGTTGGTTTAAGCTTGGGCAATGGGAAAGATCAATTGAAGACTCCAATCAAGCTTTAAGTATCCAGCCGAATTACACTAAAGCTCTTCTTCGAAGGGCTGCATCAAACAGCAAGGTAAGTTTACTTCTTATTATTTACCATTCGGTATTTTCTGTATCAAAGGTTAGCAATGTCATCTCTCGTTGCTGAATGCAGCTTGAAAGGTGGGAAGCAGCAGTCAAAGATTATGAGGTCTTGCGGAGAGAACTTCCAAATGACAATGAAGTTGCTGAAGCTCTTTTTCATGCGCAAGTTGCACTGAAGAAATCACGCGGGGAAGAAGTATATAATTTAAAATTTGGTGGTGAAGTGGAAGAAGTATCAGGTCTTGAGCAGTTTAGAGCTGCAATATCTCTACCAGGTACATTTCAAATGGCTTAAAAGGAATGTTATGCACCTTAATTTAGTCCAGCTGTTACTCTTCAAGTTTCCTGATATCATCTCTAATTTTTTCAGGTGTTTCTGTTGTTCATTTTGAAACTGCATCTAACTCGCAATGCAAGCAAATATCACCATTTGTTGATACACTATGTGGACGATATCCATCCATTAACTTCCTCAAGGTAAGCTCTCTTCACATATCAAAGATGTGTTTTTGACTATATTCGATATTTAATTTATCATAGATATAAATAAATGAGAGTTTCCTTATGCATGCAATTTTTTTTTTCTGTCTTTGATCAAAGGTGGATATTCAAGAAAGTCCTACAGTTGCAACTGCTGAGAACGTTCGGATTGTACCGACCTTCAAGATATACAAAAATGGCAGCCGGGTGAAGGAAATCGTGTGCCCGAGTCGCGATATGCTGGAACACTCCGTGAGGCATTACAGCTTTTAGAACTCATGACTTGTACTGCTTCTCTATTGCTTCTGCATTTTCCATCTTCTTGCTGCCCCAAACCCTCCAGTTAAAACTAAGTCTCTACTGTTCTTCCAGTCTTTTGATCCCACCATAAAATTGATCACCTGATACCTGTGACATAGTCAAAAAACAAGATAATAATCTCTTTAGCAGCCAAATGCCATTGGAACCCAGAGGTAGTCTAGTCCCTTTTGGAGTTTTTATTTATTCATTCATTACCCATTGCTCTTTGGTTCCATGCTCCTCCCAAATTCCCTTTGTCAATTTTCTTTTTGCTCTTATCCTTTTCAGTTCACTAGGTCAGCAGTTCTTGTATCCCCAGTTTCTTTAAGGTTCAAAAAAAAAAAAAAAAACAGGAAGAAGTTTTATGTATGTACAATTGATTTAATTATCAGTTTAAATTACCTTTTAAGATAGACAGATATAGACAGATTATAGATGCAAGGGAAGGGGGAGGGTGGTGTGCTGTTAGAGGGGGATCTGTACATGTATATATGTGATGATATATATACTAAACACTGGAAGCCTTTTAGGGAGATGGGAAGAGTGGTGGGGTACCTACTGAGTTAGCCAAAGGAGGATGAATATGTTGTTATTGTTGTTTCTTTTCTTTTCTTTTTTCCCTATCTTAGCCATTTAATCAATAAAAGTTTCCATTTTTCTGCAGCGCCCGTTTGGTTTTTCCAGTTGCTACTCCTTGCTTTCTAGTTAATACATACTCAGGGTATATCTGTGGGTTTGGGTTTTTGAGGGGAAGGAAGGGAAGTGGAGGACTTGAAATATAATTTTACACTATAAGTCCTCCACTCTCCTCTCTTTCCCTTTAAAATTCAAACTCATAAATATATTCTTAGAATTGGATATGCTCCATGTACAGTAATAAAATGACATTTCAGGTAGCATTCACTTTTAACTTTCACTTTTAAATGACATGTCATTTTATTATTGGATATAGAATACATCCAGCTGGTGTTCCAATGGATGAGTGTGTTGGGAAGGAATTGTCATTTATGCATTGGGCAGAGGTTGGGGGAAAAAGCTGACTTGGTCCTTGGGATTGGAAAAATTAGTCGGTTATGGCATTTATGTTGATGGCATTTTTTTTTGTTATGTTTTGACACCTAAAGGCAAGGGACATGTGTTTTTAAATGAAGGTTGGTTATGTTATAGAGAGGGGGAGTGGACTTGGGGGTGGTTGATGCAATTCATAACACTCTTTATTATCTTTTAGTGCTGCACTTTATAATGTGGTGGTGGACCACTAAATCATATATTTGATCGAACAAACCCGGGCAATCTTGTTAATTTAGCTAAGATTGATGCTTGAAAAGCGCAATAATAAAGTTAAATGTGCAAGGGGAGTGCCCTTTGAGGAAGGAACGGGTGGTGTGTGTCTTATGTTCACATCACATGTGTGCATTTAAGAAGTTTGCTCCCTTTCAAATCGGGGCACTCGAACCTACCCCTTAAAAAAGAGTCCAAAAGGTCGTATTGGTCGGTGTTTGATGTGCAAGCTGTTATGCATCTCTGTATGCTAACTGTGGTGTGTGTGTGTGTTGTAATGCGTGAAGGCAACTCACCCATAATTGGTGGGGCTCAGACTCATTGCCATTCTTTGTGGACCTTATTACAAGGCCATGGCCATATGAGGGTCAATTTGTTGGTCTAATGGTTTGAACGCGGTGAAATTGGACTGGATGTCATTAAATTTACTTGTAATGTCACTAGTTTCAAATTTAGAGTTTCCCCTTTAGGAAAGATTTTAGTAGCACCTAATAGAATGAAAAATGGGATGAAAATCATCTATTCTTAAATTGTGTATCATTTGGTGCCACCCCCATAACTTTTTGGCTAGTGAAAGACGAACATTTAGGGTGTGTTTGATTAAGGGGAAAAATTTACACAAATGAGTTTCATGTGTAAAATAACATATGAAATTCATTCATATAATTTTTACTTTCATTTTCACCGTAAAACTAGATACACCCTTAATAGTATTTGAAATGTTAAAATGGTTATTAAATAGAGTTTAATTTTTATTTATTGGCTTACACTGTTATTCAATCACGTATTGTCATATCAGTAAAAGTGATTGAGTTTCACATTCAGGACTTAAAAAGTCATCTAGATGATATGATTTGACTACATGATAGTAAATAAATTTTATACTCCCAATGTATAGAAATTAAATTTTATTAAATATATACATGTGATTAAGCATGCGGGTAGGAACCTGCATTGGCTCCAAATTCCAATTTCAATGTTGAAAGTGTCAAGGTAGGCATAGGATAATGACTTAGCAATTGCCATTGTAAAATAAGCTCATACCTACACATAAGCGAATTGAGGCCATTGCAAGTGATGATCAAAAGGGTAGGAAGAGAAATATCAAGAGGGTGAGCGAAAAAACTAGTTTCAGAGTGAGAATGAGATTTCCCATAGAGGGGAATTGACCGTTTTTCTATTTTTTTTTTTTAATTTGGGTTTTGGTTTGGATCAAGGATGAAGAGTAATTGAGGCTGTGAAATCTTCCAATGTCGTGGACAAATTGTGTGTCTCGCAAGTGAAGAAGGAGCGTGTGTCGGTGTGTCCAACCGTCAAAACCACCAGCATTCACTTTGGGCCATCACGTGGGCCACACGTGCGCTGTAAAGAGCAAAAAATTATAAAAACACAACGCAAACTGAAAAGGACTCGGCCTATGCCTAATGTATTGCTTAATAGTTTAGGCCAAAAAAATAAAAATGAACCCCCAGTGAATAGTCCTTCAATTCCTTATCATTAGGCGTTTAAGGTTTAAGCATAGGTATTAAGAAAATACTTAAATGCTTTTGATTTTTAAAAAATAGATTTAAGTAATTAAATTACCCTTTTATTCAGTTCTCTAATTTCTCCCTACTGACTCATGTATTTATCACTCTCAACTAGTTAAGCATATAACCCAAAAAAAATAATTAGGAATAAAATTAGTATAAAATAATTAATTTTCTATTGAAATGCTAAAACGATAATCAATATGGAATAATTTTTTTTTCTTCCTAAAATGACCAATAATAAGAAATGGAGAAAGTATAGAATAATTAGGGGGAATTATACTAACCTTTTGAAGCTTAGAGTAATTAAATTAGATATGTTATTTGTAAAACTGTCTTTAGAGATCCTTAAAGTTTGTTGAAATCTATTCTGGCATCCCCTGCAATTATTGATTTGTTAACTTAGGTTATAGAAAAGACATATGGCATGCACAGGATAATACAAATAAAATTGTAATAATTTCTTATTATTTGATATATAGATTAATTAAAATATCTTTTTCTTTATCATACAAGGAGAGAAGTTAATATTATAACTCATTATAAAAAAAAATATATTTTAGTTAATCTATATGTCCGGTATTGCTAAAATAATATAATTTTGTAGTGGATAATCGTGGTCATGTCATTCATTGCCTCACTTAAGTAGTTAAGTTAATGGATCATTAACTGCTAGGGAAGTTGGTGTAGGTTTTAGGAACTCGATGACAATTTT
This sequence comes from Dalbergia oliveri, assembly GCA_030441495.1. Classification (NCBI taxonomy): domain Eukaryota; kingdom Viridiplantae; phylum Streptophyta; class Magnoliopsida; order Fabales; family Fabaceae; genus Dalbergia; species Dalbergia oliveri. The sequence continues at coordinate 15,597,944 of JAMLFY010000006.1, forward strand.
ACAAATCCAGACGTGTTGGGTGTAATAATATTAAACTTACAAGTACATTTTATCTAATAATTAAAAGAATTTAATTTTGATACACTTATTGTCATCTAATTAAAATATTTAGTTTTGATAATATTTCAGGTAGTGAATATAAAAGTAAAATATTATGACTATGTGATAATATATAATTGAAACTATATAAAAAAAATTTACATTATCCGTGTATAGCAATTAAATTCTAATTAAAATTAAGGAAAATAAAACGGATAAAAAAAAGGGGGTCATGGAAGCTACTGTACCAAAAGTACGGTGTACGATATGAAATGGTGTTGTGGCTGAAATTTGAGTTTGGATCCCATACTGCAGACTTTGGAGGGGGGGGGGGGGTTGTGCCCATGTCGTTTTGTTCAATTTTGGACTATGGACAGGATGTTATGACGGTCGTTTTCTTCTTTCTCTCTTTATCCTTATGATGATGGCTTTGGCATGCATTATTGCATGGATGGCTACCATCCGTCCTCCTGCACTGTGCATGCCACCCCATGATGTGTGTTTGTCCTACCCCGCTGGACTTTTGCCTCCAAAATGGCGTCTTGTCACCAATTTTCACTTTGTTATCTGCCGTTTTCGTTCGTCTAAATTGAGGAGATTTGTAAGGTGAGAAAGTGAGAGGTTATTTGCTCTTGATATCGAAAGAGTTTTTTACCTTGGATAGATCGATATAAGCTCAAACCAAATTAGATTTAGTTTAATAAAAATTGAATATTAGTAATTTTAGAAATTAATGACAAAATTATACCTATGATATATAAAATCTATGGACCACAACAGTGGCAAGCTGTAAAAGGCGTGAGTAGTTTGATGTATTTAATAAGATTGAAGTTCACGGCCCACGCTGGCTTAGGCCGCAGTTTCGCTGTGTCACGAAGATAGATCAATAGTTGGTGGTAACTTGATTAGAGGCCAGAGGACATAGAGGACTCGTCGTTTTCACTTTTTAGGCCAAGGGTTTGCACTTATTTGGAAAACATGGTAACCGATAAAATTTGAAAAGGTAAACATTTTGACCCAAGAAATTAAAATAAAATTGTTAGAGCCCATTTCCCTTTTCTGCATTATCTATTTTCAAAATTTTATAAAATGAAATATTAAAAATAATGAAGACAATAAAATCACGTTTTCAATTTTTCTTCTCTATTTTTAGTATATTCCTCACAAAATCTAAAAATAAAAAATACAAAATGAAAACAAAAAATTGAAATTGAAATCAAACAGAATATTATTTGAGTTACTTTTAAAAATATCCTATTGCAAATATACCGCATTACCCCTTAAAATAAGAAAAATTTGCATTCATTTAGTAAAAAGTTATGTATAGAATATTTATATTTATTGCATTTTAAACTGCATAAACTAAACAAAACATAGGCCGCCCTCATTTAAACATGCTAAATACTAAATCGTAAAATGTATAAAACTTTCCAAGAAAATAACTTTCATGTCGTTACAAGTTTTTTATCCAGTGATATAGCTTCATAAGGGGTAACACTCAAAATGTCTTAAGCGCTGAGACCAAAATTGATTTCAACCACACGTATGGAACAAGACTCACGGAAACTGAGAAAAAACCAACAGCTTATTTGGCAAGTTTTTTGGCTTTGATGTTGACAAATCCAAATTTACTTAGAAGTTGAAGATGGTGTTTTATAAGTTTTGACAGATAAAAAGATCACATATATTAATACAAGTACCCAAGATAAGGCTTCCAGGAGAAGAAAGCAATTAACAGGTAACTGGAAGCTAAGAGGAATATCAACTCCAAAATAGAACTTCAGACATCAATTCCTCTAAATTCCCATTTCAAATTGCCAGTTAATACCATACACTTGCACTATTGTTATTTGAAGCCAAGAGTTTCACCCCCGGTCATTAGGCGCCGCTTGCATATAATCGGGTCCATTCCTTTGCTGCAGATTCCAATGCCGCCATGTTAATTAGAGCATATTATGCATATAACATGTTTGACGGCATCATTAACAACTAATTCTATAAAAGTTTAATTTCTATGCACCAGTCATATAAAACTTTTCTTTATTATATGGTTATGAATCATATATTACCACATTAAGAAAGGTAGTTGAATCTCATACCCACTACTTAAAAAGGTCATCCAAATGAGAAGATTCAATTGGATGATAGTATAAAATTTTTTTTATATTGTCAGTGCATAAAAATTAAACTCATTTTATAATCATATAGTCGAAGAAACATACCTGTTTGACAGCCTGGCCTCATTAGTTTTCCAGTGCTTGGCAATGTTCTCAGAAAGTGGATCATCCGGGTTTGGTGCACTCAAAAGAGCTTGAATACTAGAAAGAGTGCCAACAAAATTCACATTATCAATATTCCTTCCAATTAAGAGCAGGTTAATTTCACATTTTTCACTCACTTTCCACACACAATTTTCCTCATTGGGTGGCAGCCATGCCAAGGGACTGGTACTCTACTAGTTAAAAACTAAGATTCAAACAAGGCCAATATATATAATACAAATTGAGTCAATGTGCATTAAACCAAAAAAGAATCCATGGCTCACTAAAAAAATTCTATGCCTGTTCACTAGTAACTTTAACAATATCTGTATCCAAAGAAACTATTACAGAACAACAAAAAAATTCTTACATTAATTATATAGCGGAGCTGCATATATGAATATCTATTTATTATCACATTTTTTAAGGTGTTGCAAAATGGTCTAGACTCAAAAGACAATAAATATTCACTCCATTATGAAACTTAAAGATACCTCAAAAGCACAGTGCGAATCTGAAGGGCAGGACTCCACTTATCTTTCAGAATATCAAGACATATCCTGCCAAGCTGCATTAAACATGAAGTTGTAAGATAAATAGTTACAGAAGAAGAAAAGAAAAATGCAAGGGAAGCAAAGTGAACCTTATCAATGTTTGGATGATATATTTTTGTCAGAAACCTAACCTGGAAGAAGCAATGCACACTTGAATTAGAAATGACTGGAGCAACCTTAAAAGAATATATTATTTAAACCCTTCCACAAGGAATCATTCTCCCAAGAATTAAACCTTCAGTAGGCAGAAAACTAAAGAGGATATTGCATAATCATATGACTCAGATGGATTGATCTAATTACACACTGTTTGGATGGTTTTTCTTTAAAAGAACAGACCAGAACTGAGAGGAAATGATTGGAAAGGGAAGGATAGGAAGGAACAAAATTACCTCCCTGCTTTGTTTCGATGATTTAATAAAGGAAAGGAAAGGAAATTATGTAATTGTGTTTGGAAGTTATATTATTAAGGAATGGAATGGAACAAAACTTTAAATTGTAACTTCCCAAATAGCCCTTATAATAACTCTTTGTTGTAAATGTATATTTGTCATGAATGTATAAAGAGGGATAAAAATATAAAACACCTATTTTTTGTCTAACAAAATTTTAGTTCCCCCATTCCACCCCAATTTTTAGGGGAAGAGATAATAAGCTTTTGAGGAAAGAAGGAGAAACCGTCCCCACAAGTTCCTTTCCCTTCCCCCTGGTTATTAAACTCTAACATGTTCCTGTTCCCATCATTCCCCTTCCCTTCCCTTCCCCCATTACCTGTCAAGTAAACAATGTGTAAATCACCAGCCAGAAGGGAGGGGAAGGACTAATAGATCCACCTTGGCCAACAAAAACCCCAATTCCCCTAAACTCCGAAATTAGAATGGCCAAGAATAAGTTCATTAATACCCAAGTTCTATATCCTAAAGAAATACTACAACTTTAAAACTCTTATCTCAGAACACACAGGAAAATTGAAATCATGCTACCCATTTACCGAGAAAGGAATTCAATTTCCTTAAAGATATTATATTTAAGACCATTTCTAAGTTATTATTTCTGTTTCAACAAGGAAAGGCATGAAGGAAAAGAAAAGACAGAGTGGTGCAGAAGATTGTTCAATTAATTGAAAATTTTCAGGATCGCATTAAAAAGAATTGTGTTACAAAAAATCTTAAACTATATACAGCTAATAATAATTATACTTTGTATTATCATTTCATTTTGGTGGATAACAACTGAGTAGAAACTTGACACCAAAAGAATACCTTACAGCAGCAGATAGAAAAATAAATGATTAAATCAAGTACCTTTGGAGCAGCCATTGGATATTCTTCTGGCAAAAATAGTTCTAACTTGAAAACTCCCCCTAGTAATAAATAAAACAAACTTGCATATCAGTAAGTCAAAGATGTTAGACTGCTACGAAGAAATAAGCTCATTGAACAATCCCGCAGAAACTGATTAACTGAATTGCTAGAAGTACTGCTTATACAGATTGATAACATTGAATTTTGTTCGGTTATCAAGAAGACCATAAAGAAGTTTCTTTTTACCAGATAACGGCAACCTACAGAAATTGATTATCTATAAAATGAAAAAAATAATGCCAGCAGTCTGAAAAAAACAAAATCAGCTCACAGATAAACAAAAAAGAAAGCTGAGTGCACCAAGATAAGGCCAAAATAGTCTGAGGCTCAGGTGCAGAGGGGGCTTAAATACAAAAGGACCATAAAGAAGTTTCATTTTACCAGATAACAGCAACCTACAGAAATTGATTATCTATACAATGAAAAAAAACTGGTCAAAAAAAAAAAAATCAGCTCACAGGTAAACATAAAAGAAAACTGTGTGCACCATGATAAGGCCAAAATAGTCCGAGGCTCAGGTGTAGAAGGGGGCTTAAATACAGGTTAATATAACATGACAGCTCCACAAAGCAAGCATTCAATTGTCGTTAGTGACTATAACGGCTACAACAGTATAACGTAATATTCCAATTTCCACCAAAAAACTCAAACAGCATGCCCGACAAATCTGCCTACAGCCTTTTACATAACTAAGCCATATATAGAATAAGACAGCTAGCGCATACTGAATGAAAAGTAATACGACAGAAATTTCATCAACAAAATGGAAATAGTGTTCTTTCAGAATGATTCTCAAATATGATTGTACAATAGGAGGACACAATTGACTATAGAAAATATCAACACACTACCTAAAAAGCACTCAAGTCAAATAGATATTTCCAGCAGAGACAACAAATTATTGCGTATTTTAAGGCGCAAAACATGCGGTTGGGCTCACTCATTACTACCTTCATAAGGTGACTGGGTAGGGCCAAGGATCATCACATTGAAATATCTCATATTGTCTTCCGAAGGTGATGCACTAATTCCAGGCGCTGCATCACCAGATCATAACATCAAACACAGAAGCAATCGACGAAGCAGAACATAATAATAATCAACAATGATATAAACCCTTGCATAAATCACCATCACCAAAGTATCATAAAAAATAGAAAACACTACAGAACAAGCACTATGGTGAGCTTCTAAATCACATTACAAGTGAGAACAAACTTCAAACCATGCATGCAACGATGAAAAGGGAGCAGAGAAATGAGAAGTTACCTGGCTCACTGAGCAAACGCTGCGTTTCCTGTAGAGATCAAAGACAGAGAGAGATTGCGTGATCAAGACATTAACAAAGATCAAATTCAAAAGCACACAACTTCGAAAATTTCAGAACTTCAATTCATTTGAAAATGAGATCAAAACAAAAGCAGGTGGAATTCTAACCCCAATTCATCATTTAACACTTTGAATTCTTTTTTTATTTTCTATTTGATTGGGTCATCATCACTGACATTCAGCTGCATAAGGTGAAAAAGAAACGATTTTGAACTTGACCCATGATTGATTATGCAGTTCTTTGTTCAATCAGGCTCATGGTCCACGCGATACACGAGAATCAATGAGGCCAGAAAACCGCGACCGGTATTCGAGTTTGTTAAGGTTTTTCGTTAGAAAAAATGGATCAGAGAAATTGAAATGGGGATCTTAACGAGGGAATGGATACGAACCTTGATGATTCTTCGAGGGAGGTTGCTGTTGGCCATTGTTGGGGTCGATTGAAAAGCACGCAATAGGGTTTTTGAGTCACACAGAGAAAGAGAGAGAGAGAAATGAAGAGAGAGAGAGCTTTCTCTCACTAACACAAACGAGAACGAGGTGCATTTTCTTCTCCATGTTTAATTTATACAATATTAAAACTAAAAATAATAAAAACAATATAATTTTATACAGTGACATATAAAAGTTTTTTAAACATTCATCTAATCATTTAGAATAAATACTTAAACAAGTCCTTCAGATTTATATTAGAGATAAATTAATTCCTTAATTTTAAAAATTTCAAATTGCCCTCATATTTTAAAAGGGGATTTCCCTTTGCAATTAAAAAGGGGATATATTGATCTTTTATACTATATAAATTTATTAATGATCAATTTATTCCTTTTTTAAATGTGAGGATCAATTTAAAATTTTTAAAACTTGAATAACTTATCAATACAAATTTGAGGAATATTTGGATATTTAGTCAATTATTTATTATTACATAAATTATGATAATTAAGTTTTATATCTATTATTTAAAAAATTATCTAAATAAATTTTTTTTATTAGATGACAATATAAAATAGTTTTATATTGTCCATGAATCAAAATTAAACTAAAAATAAACCTACAATTTTGTCTTAAAAAATGTATAGCTAATATGTTATATGATTTTATTTTATTTAATAATTATTATGATTTCAACTTCTAGAAGTGTAGTATTATTTTTAAAAAAATATTTTCAATCTTAATTATTATCTTTTTCATAGCATGTTATTTATATATAAAATTGTCATGACATATTCAACTAACGTGTGATTTGTTCAAATGATCCAACCCTTGTTCCTCTTAAGTATCATATACTTCAAATTTGTGTTTTATGAATAAAAAAACAACATATCGGAGAATTTTATCCTCCAGTAAATTGATTTGAGTCGAGCCATATTTTATAAAACTTTATGGGTGGTTTAGGTTAAAAAAATAATCATCAATAAAATTATTTTTTTTCCATCAAATCAGACATAGTGCGCAAATTATTTTGATGGTCAAGCTTTATATTTAATTATTTATCATTTATATTTTATTAAATGACAATAAAATTCGATATGAATGTCTTTAGATCATTTTTTCTGAAATATATATTTCAAAAGGTTTGATATTATTATTACCTTTTGTAATTATCTTTTGTAATAAAAGTTTAGACTTGAATCAACTCAAGGTTAAGATATATTTTTTAACTGATTAAACGTTTATAAAGAGATATTTTAGAAGATCAACCAACAAAGGAACCTATAAATTGAACTCAATTCATAATGAATATATGAAAAAGAAAAAAGACTAATCAAATGAATCAACCAACACTGCCTTCTTCTTATTATTTTTGTACAAGTACTTTACTTTATTTGCATAAGAATTAAATAAGATATGCTAGCAGTGGCAGAGCTAGTAATTTTAAATAAGGGAACTAAATTAGTTAACATAAATAAAATAAAATAAAATAAATTATCATATAGAAGACATAAAATGAGTTATTGTATAATATTTTTCATATAAATTATTGGTTAATTAAAGTTTATTTTATGATTCATTTTTTCTTTTCTCTTAATAAATGAGTCAATGGTTTTCCTCTTAAACATCTCTCTAGCTCAACCTAAAAAAATATATATTAATATATTATTTAATATCAAAATAGAGTATCATAAATAACTAACCAATAAATAGAAACTCCACTAAATGAATAAAAATAGTTAATAAGAGAAAAATTTTAAAAGTTATATTCTAGAGATATTTATATATTTCATACTTTTATATCATATATATCAAAAAAATTTGTTAATTGTTATATATATTATATATAAAGATGACCAAAATTGATTATTACTTTGTTAGTGGTTTGGCAACAAAATTTAATTATACAGTATGCGTAAAAGGGTCGTTGGAGTCTGCGTAGGACTAACGCTAAACTAACGGATGACAGCCACGGTTTTCTTCCTCAATGGAAATGACAATAACGAAGCGAACCAGAGGCAGGACCAGCGTAAGCAAGCATTGATTTGGGATATGGAGTTTTTTGTTTTCCATAAATGGATATGGGGCTATTAAAGAATGGAAAAAATCGCATGCTAGAAATGAAGTGGAGCAGATAGAAAGACAAAAGGAAAACAAAATAATACTGATTTTTAAATGATGTGGAAACTGACTGATACTCCATTTCCAAATTTTCAGCTTTTTGGCATCCGTGTATAACTGGTCGGAAACCCGTGTGTAAAAATGAAATTACTCATTGAAGATTCATAATCATACCTTTTAAAAGTACTAATTGTGACATTAAGAAAAAGTACTAACTGTTGTGATGCATAAAAATATTAATTAGATTAGATGTAAAATAGATTATATGATTTAATCAAGGGTTTCAAAACTCTGTGATTTAGATTGGGGATCTAATGTGGATGACAGAAAATCCACATCAGGTTTATGTGTTTGCTTGGACAGCAATTTAATTTCATGGTCTAACAAGAAGTAGGTTGTTGTTTCCAGATCCAGCACTAAAGTAGAGTTCAGAAGTCTAGTTGCAACGGTTGCTGAACTTACTTGGACTCAAACAATGTTAAAAGAGCTCCATGTTCAAACTACAGGCCTCCAACCGTGTTCAGTGACAATGTCAGTGCTGTTCACCTTCCAATAAATCCAATACTCCACAACAAGACCAAACACTTTGAAATAGACCTCTATTTTGTCAGAGATAAGGTGGTGCAAAGACAAGTATTTATGTCTCATGTCCCTGCTCAAGACCAGATAACTGACACTCTCACAAAGTCCCTCTCAGCTCCTCTATTTTGTAAATTCAAGACCAAACTCAGGGTGTTGCCAGCATCCCCAATGAGATTGAAGGGATGATAGGTGAACTGTACAATTAGAGTTTGTCTTAACTATCATCATTGGGTTGTAATTAGTTAGCATTGATAAAAAATCTGTTAGGATGATTAGTTAGGATTAGTTTACATGGTTAGAGTTAGACTAATCCTCCTTGTATATAAAGCTCATTTGTATACTATTTAGAATCATTTAGCAAAAATACACAATACATGTTCTCAAAACTCTTTTGCTCTTGTGTTGTTCTCATACCTTGAGTCTTATACCTAATATGTCCAAATAACACTAATATTTTATAAAATACACATGTATGAGAATGTATTTTCTCATATAAATTATTCACGATTTGATTATATATGATTTTTTAGTATTGAAATGTAAATTAAAGTTTAAATATACATGAGAGAAGAAAATCAGTAATGGAATATCACATATAACCAAATTATATGAACATCTTTTGGTCTAAAACCACCAACTATATCCAAATCATATATGAAAAATCCAGGATTCATCAAGCTCCAACTATTTGGTTTGTGTTAGGTCGGTCAATGTGAGATAAAATTTTTTTGATGTTAAATTTTTTTCATCCATAATCCTTGAATATGAGATTTTACTTAAAAAATAAATGCCAAATTACTTCAGCTAACAAAATATTTATATTTATGCGCTGATTATGAAAATCAATTAACCTGATCTGCAATAAACTTTCAACCTTAAAACTGAAATCGAATGCTGTGGTGGTAGTCTATAATTTTGATTCCTTATGCTTTATAATGATGACTATAAAATCTTGTGTTGAATTAAGTGTGTAATCAATTAAGGTTCTTTCCATAGCTTCTCTCAAAAGAAAAAAAAAAAAAAAAAGGTTCCCAACAATCACCAGAAGAAATGCCATTTGAGCCATTTGGGTTATATTTCACTTTCATAGTTCATAGGCATCTAGCGATTATTTTGCTATATATGTTAAAGGCTTGAATTTATAAAATAACACACTTGTTAGAATAGTCTCAACGTTTGATTGAGAATAATGAACGGAATCCATATGAAAAAGAAAAATACTTAAAGAAGCATCGATCAATAACATATATAACAACTCGTAGTCTTAATTATATAGAACCCAAACTCCGAAAATTCTCACCAAAGTGTTTCAATTAACATTAGTTAAACAAAACCAAAAAGACATTAAGAATGTGGAGCATGGTTTTAAAATGGGTACACTTCAAAAGTGCCAAAATACATTGCTACACCACGCGCCATTACCATACATATGCTTAGCTTCTTGTGGACGATGAGATAAATAATCAATTATATATATTTGATGTCAAATAAGTGTAATAACATATATATCATGTATGTCATTGATGAGCAGCTAGCAGACTCAGATGTCAAGTTGGTCCAAACCCAACTCCTTGACAATGTCAAGGCACCTAGCATCAATGGATTGTGTCATGAACCCAAGGGGATTGACAAAGCGCTTTGAGGAGGAGACACCGCTGTTCTTGGTGAGGACGATCCTGTCCGAGTCCCTGTTGATCATGGGCTCCTTGCACTTGTGGTGGATGCTCTTCTCCGTCTTCACCTCGCAGATCTCGTCCTGGTGGTCGCCCTTCACGGGGAGGCGGTAGAAGCCATTTGCGTCGGTTTTGCCCTCAACCAAGAAGGTCTCGACGAGGGTGTCGGCATGCCTGCATTGCAGTGTCACCTTCATGTCTGCATGCACAACACACAAAACAAAAGAGTAATATTATTTATACATTCATTCCCATGCAGATATACACTTATCCATACAGTGATTGAAGTTCAAATAAATGTAAATTTCAATTATCTAAATGTTTAATTCACATGGTGTCTTGGCTAACAATGTAAATTTATAATTAGCTAATATCGTGTTCAACACTTCGATCCACGTACATATTGATGGGTGAAAATTTACACTTATTTAAACGGCCATCATCATTCATAAATATTGTGTGGATTGAGTAAAACATAAATAATATAACAATGATTCTTTTTTTAGCTAAAATAAAGTATGAATGATTTTTAACATGTGTATCGGATAACACTCTTAATTGATGTCAAAATAGGCATGCTTCAACATATGGAAATTATTTGTCATTAGATCATATTCCCTTCCTACCTCACCAATTATTTACCTATAAAATTCTTGTTAAATAATTATCTTTCACGTAATAATAAATTATTAGTGGAACAGAAAAAAAAAAAAAAGACATAATTTGGAGAAAAGATATCCGTCCTCTTCCAACAATAACATATCTCTCACTTTAACGATCTATAGTGTTTATAAACAAATATATTTATGAATATATGATGATGAGAATGTTGGGTTGAGAATATATGGCGTTAAAGTACCTACCTGACAAGGGGTGGCTAAGCCTGGTCTCAAACTCGAGGCGGCAAGGGTCACAATAGACCTTGCCTTCAACGAGGAATGTGTCATCAGCTGGTTCCCCACGAGCCATCACAGAAGAGAAGCAGAAAGCAGAGACAAGGAGGGCAACGACTGCAAAGTGCTTTGCCATTTTTTATTTTATTTTTTTCCTTGTCTTGGTTTATGTTTTTTTTTTATAGTTTCCCCTTGTGATTGCAGGAAATGTGGGTGCAATCAAGTCCTTTATATAAGTGCAGGCAAAAGCTTTGCCTCTTTCATTTGTGTGGTTAACTATTTGGCTCACTATTTTTGGATGTAGAAAGACTTGCTCATCTTTTGATTTTCCTCCACCCGTTTTGTGGCAATGTGTGGTTAATTTAGTAAAAAAGTAAATAAAAACTCAATTAGGAGCCCCTTCTTTCGATTTGAGTAAACAACCAAGCTCAAATTTGTGGTCATTGATAAAATAGAAAGTTTTATAATACTATTATTATCACGGTCAAATCCATTGCCGACTTAAACTCTCTCTCGCTCTTCAATCCCAATATGGAAAACAAGATTGCCGAGTTGAAAAGATTATGAGTCACATAACATTGTTTTGTATGTTTTCATCAAAAGTTAGAATAGTTATATACATGATTGAACTTCATCTACATATTTCAATACACATATATGGATGTACTTACATGATGTAAGCTAACAAAACGCAAAGCACGGTTGTTTGCCATTTTATGTGATATTATTAAAATTTAAACAATTTTTAATTATTTTTTAAAAATGGTGTGATCATAAATATTTTATTTTTTTAAATTATCTCATAGGTTGAAGTAATTATAAAAAATTTTCTCCAATAAATCTATTTTGTGAAACTCAAATACATTTGAATATCTTGTATATACTATCTTATGTTATCAATATAGATTTTACAAATCATTTTAGAAAGATACTTGTATGAAAGAGTAATTAAGTAAACATAAACATTCTATATATTTACAAGGTTTCCAATTTACTAAAAGCATAAGAAATAGTAAACCTAACTCATTTTATAATCAAAAATTAAAAAATATTTTAAAAAATATTTTTTAATATTTTGATGAATTTGTTTAAAAAATATTTTAAAAATATTTTTTATTTATATATATCCAATTTTTCAAGGTCCATAACAATTATACACTAACTTTGACTAAAAAATATTATTGTTAATAGTGTTATTTGTGAGTTATAACATTTTATTTTTAAGTTTTAATTTTGTTGAATAAGGCATATTTCTTACTCTTTTTTAGGTCATACATTTCTTACTTTTTTATCAATAAATTATGAATTTTTTTAAAAATACAAAATACTTGGCTTCCGTCTATGGTGGGTTAGATGAGTTAAAATTTTTTGCTTCAACTCAATCCTCTAAGATCAGACAGTAAACATTCTATATTCTAATAATAATTTTTAATTTATAAATTTGTTAAATGACAATTGTTCTGAGAAACGAGCCATCTAATTAGGCCAAATAAGATGGATTAGCCCATCTGGCATTTATTTCTGCAAGCAGGTTAAACGGACCTGATTGTGAAGAGTGTTCGTGGGTGGTTCCAATTTCCCACGATTCTATGATACAATAATAATTGGAACAAATTTACAAGGCAACCCCTGTTGACCAAAATAAAAGGCAACCCCTCCAAAATTCCCTTTTCATATTTGTAGTAGGTAACTCAAATGTAAAGATTAATGTATATAACTACCAACTTCCACGATTCATTTGAAAAGTTCAACCACTTTGGCATTTTGCCTCCATGTCATTGATTTTTCTCCATCTTAGCTCATGATCTTACATTCACATCATGGTCAATTTTGGCTATTCTTCCTGCACCATTCTCTTGCTGTTGAGGAATTTGACAAGGTCTTGCATGGGGTCTTTGGAGTAAATGTTCTTTGTTAGCTCCTCTGCAATTTCTGCTGGGGTGACTTGGACTTGTCCTAGAAGCCCTTGAATCTCTTCAAAGAGTTTGTGGTGTGTGATGCCGAGGTAATTGAATGCCAATTGCTCAAAGGCAGAAAAGGTGCAGTAGGACAAGTGAATGTGCATGTCCATTCTACCAGGCCTTAGTAAAGCAGGATCAAGCCTTTCTCTGTGATTTGTTGTGAACACAATGATCCTTTCCTCACCACAGCATGACCAAAGTCCATCAATAGCATTCAATAGCCCTGAAAGTGTCACCTGTTAACAAAAACAAAATTATAAACAAACATTAGACAAAATTAAAATTATGTATGCCACATTCACAAGGACTTACTAATACTAATAATGTTCTCAACCTATGAATCCCTTTGGCCTTTTGGTAAGAAAATTTAGTCTAAACGTTTGTATTGAAACAAAAATACAAACCTTACTATCTTCATCTTTATCTGCTTCCTTATCTTCTTCTCGGTTTGGCAGCTTTATAGTGCAGTCAATATCCTCAATCACAAGCATTGAGCGGTTGGACATGCCAAGGATCAGATTCTTCAAGTCCTTATTGGAATAGACAGCTGTAAGATCCAAGTCATAGATATCATAGCTAAGATAATTGGCCATGGATGCAATGAGGCTGGACTTGCCAGTTCCAGGAGGGCCATACAACAAGTACCCTCTTTTCCAAGCCTTCCCAGTTCTCTTATAGAACTCCTTCCCCTTCACAAACTTGTCCAAATCATCCAATATCTCCCTCTTGAACTCAGCATCAATTGCAAGGGTCTTGAAAGTCATAGGGTGACCAAATGTGACAGCATGTCCACTCCAATACTCATACTCAATTGTGTGAAGCTTCACAGCCATGTTTGCTTCTTTGATAGCCTTTGCTCTCTCCAACACATATGGCAAATATGAACTGAAGATCTTCTCCTTGTGTTTCTTGTGAAAGCTTAGCTCATAGGACCTTTCTTCTGACTTCAAATTTGCATGAATCATATCCTTTCTATTACCAGCTGACTCAACAACCACACAATTAAGTTTCCACCTTAGCACAACTCCTTCATAATCATCATAAACCTCTTCATTTCTATCCACACTGAATGCTAGATTCTTATCATCCTCAGATTTGCTTGCTTTAACTCTTTGTGCTGAGAGAGTGGCCTTGGTGCCCAAATAGAGCTCTGCAGCCTCATACACTTGGTTCCTTGACACCCCTTGAAATTCCTCAATCACAATGGCGAGTTCGGAAGAGAAATATCTTTTGAGATCATCAAGATGGGTGGAGAAGAAGTTTTTGACTTCATGAGGAATGAATTCATTGGTGACACTTCGGATTAGCATAGCTGAGGCTGCAACAGATGCAACTGCAGATACAAGTGCAGTGCTATTTGACATGATTTTTCTTTTTTGGATAATATTTGACATGATTTTTTTTATCAAATGGGAAATGGGGTGGGGCTAATTTCTCACTAGTGAACCTTAATTTGGGTGTTGCCCTTGATGATGATCTCAAGATGCCTATGAAATGACTGAGTGGAACTAGCTTAGCTTAGTGTTTGCCAATCACATAGCTAGGACTTATATACTAAAGAATTAAGTTGAGGACTTGTATTCATAATAACTTTTTTTTGGGTTGTTGAGGGATGCGTTCAAGGAACGTTTCGATCAAAGAATTAAACATTTTTCTTGCTTAGCACGCGTGAAGACTTCTATGTTGGAGCGCGTTTCTTATGAAGACTTCCAAGCTTAGACTTTAATGCTTTATAGCCCGATTTTCCAAGTCTCATGATTTTATAATTGGATAGTTAATAATATTTAAAATGTAAAATTAAACACATAAAAATTGAAGGAAATTAGATGATTAATAAGATATTTACTTAATCTCACCTTTTTGAATTAAGTGTATCTAACAAAATTTTATGCTCTCTGCACGCTATTAGTCCTTAATAAGATATGATTCAGTCAGTGTCCCAAAAAATAACTATAATTCGATTCTTTCACTTGACTTGATTTCAATATCATAAACTTTTGGTTTCATTAAATAATAGTTTCTCTCCCACTCATATTTATTCACGCAATATGAACACAAGAAAAATAGAATTTACTAACCCAAGATATCATTCATCTCACATGATCTTGCTTGCAAAATCCCAGTACATGTATTAGCGTTATATACACGAATCATATATTAAAATATTACATAAATAATACTTTAAAAAACTAAATGACACGAGGAACAATAGCTTGTTCTCTGTCTCATTCTAAACTTAAACAAGAGTTGGAACAATAGCTTCATGAGGAAGTTACATGTAATTTCTAGCGTGGTAGCTAAGTCTAACTTTTTCTTTTTTGGGTCTTTAGTCATAATCATTACTTTATATAAATTTTCAGGACACACCAAATATAAAAATTACAAATTTAATTATTTCACATGTACCTGTATTTTTGAAAAAAAAATCATATAAGTTTTATTGTTTGAAAAGTTTATGATTAGGCTTTTATAGTAATTTTTTTAAAATTAATTGGATTCCTATTTATTTTATTAATTTATTATTTATTATTATTGTGCGTACCTATCCAAATATCGTTAAAAAAAGTATAGGAACTCAGCTACAATTTTTTTTTTTTTTTGTATTGAACAAAGACAAGTGAATATGTATTTTACATCAGGTCTTACCTTTCTTATTTGTTTTATAAAACCAAAAAAAGAAAAAGAGTGATGCTCTATACAATTTATATTTTAATACACAAGTTGCATAAGTTATTATTATCTCTAATTTAAACTGTGTTTTTAATGAAAAAATTTTATGTATTAAAATAGAGAAAATTACAATTTATCTCCTTGAATTATATAAATCATATGCACTTTAAATCCTAAACTTTAAAAATATGCAATTTAAACCCTTGAATTTTTTTAAATGTGATTTGACCCTTCAGTTAATTTTTTTATTAATTATTAACAAAAATATCACATACTTAAGAAAATGTAGGGATCTAATTGCATATTTAGAAAAGTTTAGAGAGCTTTATTTTACACTTGTTCCTAAGTTGGGGGTATAATACAATTATTTTGACTAAAATCCACATGAAAGTTTAGAGAATCAATTTATATATATTTTCTTAAAATTTAGAAGCTGAAGTATACATAGTCTATGATTCCGGGGATATAGATGCAATTTTTTTCACTAAAATATATTACATATAGGACTACTTTTTTTCTTGCTTTCAAGACCTGGTAGGAATTTCTCGTACGACCGATCATGTATAATAGGTCATCTATAACATTCAACAGTCCAAAAATTTTCACCCGTTGGACAATTATAAACAAACATTAGATAAAACTAAAATTATACAATCAGTTTGGTTAATGAGTTTAAACTTTAAAGCATTGGATCCTTTGTAGCTATAAAGTTGCACCCTTCGTTGACTATTGACCTTGACGTAGTAAGACCTTTTGTTTTTCAGGTCCGCCACGGTATGTTGACCTGTTCAGCTCGAAAATTTCAGAACTGTTTCACTTCAATAGGCTTGCAACTTCCAGCTTTATCTGAGTGAATGTGAAAGAAAAGGCTCTATTGTGTTTTTAGTAATTCTACTACACATTGAAAATCAATTAGAGAGAAAAAAAAAATATTGCAGCAATAAGTCTATCACAGTTGACGATTAAGTTAAATGATAATTTTGGTGCTAAATTATACACGTGGGTCACTTTAATTTTTAAAGTTTGAAATCCGATTATCTTGTCTCTGACTTTGTAAGGGTTGATTTGAATCATTTATGCATTTAAGGATTTGTATGACTAACAATTATAAAATGGGAAATTAATTAAGGGTTGCAAAACAAAAAAAAATTTAAGGGTTTACATCATTCACGTATATAATTTGATAATCAAAGTGAGCATTAACTTTTAACTATGGAATGTTGTGCAAAGCAATGAACTCTATACTTGTTCTAGAGTAGACTACGAGTTTTCATTAATTAGGATCCAAAAACAATCAAGTACACGATCTAATACGCGGATTGGATTCCATATCTTTTGTCATTTGAGAAAAATAGAACCATCAAAGGAAACTCACGCACATACCTTTCTTTTAGCATTAGGACTTATTATTGCAAAGCTAATACTCACTTTTTTTTTTAGGAGAATGTTGAAGTTAGTATGTAAATTGTATGCATAAATCATTTTGGTTGTTAAGATTTAAAAATTAACATTTTAGTCTCTCCCAAACAATTTTACTTTGACTTCACCATATTCACGAGTTTCAAAACCTGATAGACTTGGTGCTATATATAGCCCTTAGCAATGAAGAAATTGAAGAAGGTGGGCAAAATCATCAATGGCAACAGGAAGAAGATGAGCTCCTGATTGCGCATGGTTGAATGTGTCAATGAATCCTATGATTGATACTGACTAAAAAGGTAATGCATCTTGAAACCAAATCCATATGTATTGCAAGAAAAATATCTGTGGCTTGATCAAAAGGGCGATGAAAGAATGATGACATTAGACCAATGTAGGGACTCAACAATTTGGTGGTTGCTACAGGAAGCATCCCCAAAAATAGGGAGTGGTTCAAGCAATGATGATACAATAAAGTTGGCTCATGACCTCTATCAAGTAGTGCATAAAAGAAATGCAATTTTCAAAAGCATTGGAAGGAATTCCAAAAGAAACAAAAAGGCAAAGCTCAATCAACTCAAGGTGGATGTTCCAAAAGAACAAAGATAACGGCTTCCGAAGCACATTCATCTTTATCAAACCAAGTTACACAAATGGGCGAGGATGTTGGTGTGGAGCAAGGTTTCAAATTGCGAACCACATCACGTGATGCGGCCGCATATTGCAATTGCGGTCCATAATGCAGTGCATCGCAGACCGCAACCAGTGTGATGTATTTTCACATAAATTGATCACAATGTAATCGTAATGCAACCGCATTAGGGCCGGCGCATTTGGACCGCATCAAGACCGCAATGGACCGCATTAGGGCCGCAATGGACTACAATCGACTCTTTTTCAATTTGAAGACACGCAAAAATTTCACACCGCATCAGCTAATATGCGTTGCGATGGCCGCATCTCTCAACCACAACCACGTAATTTAAAACACTGGTGTGGAGTCTTTGATTCATCCTCAAGGCACCAAAGCATCAAAAGGATGGATGAAGGAAATAAAAAATGTCTGCGGGTGGAAGCGCTATCAAAGAGAGCCTGATATAATCAAATCTGTTACAACTAGAAAACTATCTCTCTTTGAGGATTTTATGAACATGGAGTAAAGGAAATTGACGATAAAGGAGCAGGCGATTGTGCGAAGGGCAAAGGAAATGAAGATCAAGGAAAAGTAATTTAAATGTCGATTTTTTTTTTTTCTGTTATGCAATGTTGTTCATGTATTGTATTTTATAATATAATTTATTTTATAATGTAATTAAGATTGTTTCAAGTATAGAAAGTTATATAGGTTTTATCATTAAAAAAATAAATGTATGAAAAACTAGCCATTAAAAAACTGATTATATATATATTAATCTGAAAATCATATTGGGTCAAAGTTGCACCCAAGTTCGTCCTTTCTATTGGAGACAACAGTATCATTCTTGTAACACATTTTAATTGTTAAAAATTCTTGTGTACAACATCAGAATAAATACATTTTCTTCCTCCGGCTACTTTTTCAACCGCTAAAAATAAAAAGGTTCAAGAGAGAAGAAACAATGAATGAATGATTTAGAATGATTGTTGGAGGACACAAAAGTTTGCTCCACGGTGGATGGTAGAACAACTCTTTACTTGTTGTGATGGACGGATTATGCGGCATTGATGTAACAAATACTAGTGAAGGATCCAATACGGGACAACATTGGACATGCTCTAATAGCATTCCTTAGATGTGGGACTCTTTCATAGGCTTGTGAGTTCAAAGAACATTGTTGGGAGTACCTTTCTCCTTTGAGGCACTTCAATTTTCAGCTTCAGGCCGCTCACCACCTCCTCCTTCTCCCCCCCGCTATAGCCCCCGCGTCTTCCTAAGCGGGAGCTTAGGGAGCTGGATTTTGGTGAGCGACCTTCATAAGCACTCTCCCAAGACACCGGCATCACTTTCTTGCTATGGAGGAATTCCACAAGGTCTTGCAGGGGCTCTCTGGAGTCAATGCTCCTTGTTAGCTCTCCAGCAATTTCTGCTGGAGTCACATTGACTTGTCCTAGAAGCTCTTGAATGTCATCAAAGAGTTTGTGGTGTGTGATGCCGAGGTAATTGAATGCCAATTGCTCAAAGGCAGAAAAGGTGCAGTAGGACAAGTGAATGTGCATGTCCATTCTACCAGGCCTTAGTAGAGCAGGATCAAGCCTTTCTTTGTAGTTGGTTGTGAAAACAATGATTCTTTCCTCACCGCAGCATGACCATAGACCATCTATAGCATTCAATAGCCCTGAGAGTGTCACCTGTTGAAAAATGATCTAAACAAACATGAGATATATAAATAGTTTTTGTTTTGGTACCCTTTTAAATCCAATGGTTGTGATTTAATCATGAGTGTTTAAGATATTAATAAATTTAGTTAGTGGGACAAATGGCAAATTTTTACCTACAAATTATTTAGAAGGTACGAATACCATGAATTTTATAAGGTTTGGAAATCCCCTACATATATATATATATATATATATATATATATAATTTTAATTATACTACTATATGTCATTATACAAGGAAATAATGTTCTCAATAATCTTTCATTTTCTTTCTGTTTCTCCCAATACTTTTCAATCATTCAGGTCTTAGGATAGATAGTGCCTATCTTCTAAATCTTGTCTACTTTCATGAATCTCTTTGGTATGAAAATACTTTAAAGATGAAGTATGCAATGAAACAAAAATGCAAACCTCACTATCTTCATTGTTATCTGCTTCCTTATCTTCTTCTCGGTTCTGCAGCTCTATAGTGCAGTCAATATCCTCTATCACAAGAATGGAACGGTTGGGAACTTTAAGGATCACACTCTTTAATTGCATGTTGGTATAGACAGCAGTGAGATCCAAGTCATAGATATCATAGTTGAGATAATTGGCCATGGATGCTATGAGACTAGACTTGCCAGTTCCAGGAGGGCCATACAACAAGTAACCTCTTTTCCAAGCCTTCCCAGTTCTTTTATAGAAGTCTTTTCCCTTCACAAACTTGTCCAAATCATCCAATATCTCCCTCTTGATCTCAGCATCAACTGCAAGAGTCCTGAAAGTCATAGGGTGACCAAATGTGACGGCATGACTCCAATATGCATGCTCAATTGTGTGAAGTTTCACAGCCGTTTTTCCTTGTTTGATGGCCTTGGATCTCTCCAATATGTATGGAAAGTATGAATTGAAGATCATCTCCTTGTGTTTCTTGTGAAAGCTTAGCTCATAGGATCTTAATTCTGACCTTAAGGTGGCATTGGCATTAGTGTGTCTATTATTACCAGCTGATGACTCAACATACACACACCTAAGTTTCCACCTGACCTCAACTCCTTCATAATCATCACAAACTTCTTCATTTTTATCTACATTGAATGCTAGATTTTTATCATCCTCAGATTTGCTTGCTTTAACTCTTTGAGTTGAGAGGGTACCTTTGGTGCCCAAATAGAGCTCTACAGCCTCATACAGTAGGTTCCTTGACACCGCATGAAATTCTTCAATCACAATGGTGAGTTGGGAAGAGAAATATCTTTTGAGATCATCAAGTTGGGTGGAGAAGAAGTTCCTGACCTCATGAGGAATGAATTCATTGGTAACACTTCGGATTAGCATAGCTGAGGCTGCAACAGATGCAACTGCAGATATAAATGCAGTGCTATTTGACATGATTTTTCTTTTTTGGATAATATTTGGCATGATTTTTTATCAAATGGAAGATGGGGTGGGGCTAATTTTTCACGACTGAATCTTGATTTGGATGTTGCCTTAGATGATCACAAGGTTCCTATCAAAGGATTGGAGTGGAAGTTGGTGAATCTGCTTTGTTTAGATTAATGACCTAGGAATTATGTAGTAAAGATGAGACCATTGCCTTGATGTTTCTAAGAAGGACTTCATTTTCCTTGCCTAACACGTATGAAGACTTTTATTGTTTTGAAATTTCTCATTTATTATTTTCTTAATGGCAGGGGCGGTTTCTATAAGTTGACCAAAGCGAGTTTGGACTTTAATTTATACCCCAATTTTCCAAGTCCCATCATTGGTAGAATAGCCTTATACACGAAAGATATGTCGAAATATTTCAAAAAAAAAAATACTTCAGAAAACTAGATGACAACAAATTGTAAAATTATACCTCATAAATTTGTCAAAATGTACGACTCAACGTCTGCTTTATTTAATTCTGTCCATCACTCGCTCTATTTGTAAACCTGTTCCATTGACTCTTTCTTCATAATAATTATTTTATTACATTCCATAGTCTAGAAAGTGTCACCTACTGTTGGACAATTATAAATAAACATAAGACAAAATTAAAACTATATAATCAGTTGAGTTAATGTAAGTTTTATGGTTTAATTAATAGGTTTATGATCCCTGCTGCCTAATGGTATTTGATGCGGTCCTTTTAAGAAGTTGACACTTTTGACCCTTCACAGCAGCTATAGGATTGCACCCTTTGTTGACTATTGACCTTGACGTATCTAAGCAAGACCCTTGACATGTTCAGTTTGGAAATTTCAGATTTATTTCACTTCTATAGGCTTGCAACTTGCAGCTTTCTGAGTAAAGGTGAAAGAAAAGGCTCTATTGTGTTTCTATTTACCAATTCTTTTATACATTGAAAATCAATTAGAACAAAAATATTGCAGCAAAAATTCTATTCATAGTTAACAAAGAATATGGAATGCAATGAACTATTATTTGGTTTAACCTAACAAGTATCAATGTGGGGGCCTCATGGAAACAATTTCTCTGCAAACGCGGTAAATTGCGTACATCTATCCTCCCTAAAATCCACTAAATGTGAGCCTCGTACACTAGGCTACTCTTTTTAACCTAACAAGTATCAACGTGTTTGGGTGTTTTTATAACTAACAAAAGAGATGGATTACATGATATCATGTAGTCAAGGACATGTAGTACAAGATTACATGACCAATATCACATAATTAAAACATTGCATGATTAAATTAAGGGTAAATTACACTCCCTTTGTTTGTGCAACCACATCCATTCTATTTGTCCACTTACACTCACACCCTCTCTTGTCAAATTTTAAGTATTTATATTAGGTTTCACTCTCATTCACAGAATATGATAATAAACTTAACAGAATAATATTTTATGATATTAACTATTTTTAATTAATAAAATTATAAAAAATACATGTACCAATTGTGTTAAGTTTAGGATATTTTTATAATTTTATTAATTAAAAATAGTTAATATCACAAAAATGTTATTCTGTTAAGTTTATTATCAGTGTTATGTGAATGAGAAATTAAACTGTAATATAAATAGTTAAAATTTGACAAGGAGATGTGAGTGTCAGGTGGACAAATAGAGGGTGTGAGTTGCATTTCCACAAATCTCAGCTTAGTGTGTAATTTACCCTTAAATTAGCAAACTAGCAACCCTTCTTAACCTATGGTCTCCTGTGCTGGCTGTCTACAACAACTACCCAAAATAAAAGGTTGATATGTAGACTTCCACCCATCATGTATATGGCAATGGAGGTGAGGCTACTTCCTGTGGTTGAATCTAGACAAGAATTAAGGTTACAAATTAAAACTTTGAAATTTGTAGTGGTGTAACAAAAGCAATTTCAAAACATTTGAAAAAAAAAAGAGGCAATATTTCTTACATTTTAGACGTCTATGATTTAGCACTCATGATTTTACCTCCAATTGTACCCCATGGTCAAGTGTTCATCCGTATTGTCGGTACAATTTCTGGTGGTGATTTAGATGATGTTATTGATAATGAAGCAGATGAAGGAGAAGAGGAAGAGGAGGAGGAGTTGTTGGAGGATGAGGAGTTTGAGGTTGAGATGGAGAAGGAGAGCCTTGATTTGAAGGAAATTAACATTCCAGAATAATCCGAGGTTGTCAATGGAACGAAAAATGAGAAAATTGTGAATGAACTTACAAGAAAGTGGTTGTGAGTGAGCCAGAAAAGAAGGTTGTGATGAATGAACTAGAACCTAAGAGGATTGGGACGGGTAGTGACACATGATGGGGGCTGAGCAGAGTGGAGGTGGGTAAGGAAGAGAGGAGGAGGAAGGTAAGAAAAAAGGGTAAAATAGATAATTCATTTCAAAATTTAATTTTACAAATATTTATGCTTGTATGTGTGGACCCCACTTATACATGTGTCATCATACCAGCTATCAACTGCAGCAACTACATAGGAGCACCCACCATATTTAACACATGTCCAAATAATATTGGATCAAATTTAAACCCCTTCAAAATGAAAGGTACCATAAAAGCCACCAAAACAAAAAACTAATTTCCATCAATTCTTTATTTTTTTTCCTACTCATTATTAAGGTCCTAAACAAAAGAAGTTCTCTCATGTAAATCTTCAAAAATTATATTCTCTTCATTCATTATTAATAGTTGTGATAAGAAATCGTACTATATTGGTATATTAAAAAGTTAATATATCTTAACTACAAATTATAACGAATACATTAGGTGGCGTTTGGTTTGTGAAAATATTTCCGTTTTTATTTTCTATTTTCATTTTCTAAAAATGATTTTTATTTTCAATTTTTAGAAATTTAAAAATATGTTTGGTCTGTTATTTTCACTTTTGTTAATCCTTTTTCTCTTCCCTAAAAGAAGCATCTTTGCTATGACTCCTGATCACAAAAATGGCCACCACATATGATGCCGACACCTCGAATCCCACTCCCTCCGCGACCTCCCGCCGCACCCGCCTCATCGTCGCACAGCCCTTTCCACCGCCACGACGAGCCCATCATCGCGCATGCTCCCCAATGCGACTACCTCGACATCACGGCAAGGCGGAGTTCGTGGAGCGGGTGGAGGCTAGATACCTTTGGTGTTCTTTAGCATGAGATTAGAGAATTCTTGCATGACAACAATGTAACATGAAAGTATCTGGGTCTCTAACCAGATCCATCCAAGGGTCCACATACTCTGCTTGAGGAAGAAAAAGCTACATATATACAAGAATTTCTTAGTTCTCTCTTAGCATCGTTGCCAATCACGCATAATCTAAAAATGTTTCTATGCAGAATTTGAACCACTTCTAGCTACTACTTCCACCGTCAGGAAGCAATGTTATATTATATTCGATTCTAAAGCAACCTCATTTATTCATCTCACCAAGTATACCAACCCACAAAAGCAAACCATGATCAGGAAGCTAATGCACACAATTAAGAGGCCAAGTACCCCTAACGCACTGCAAGACTACTACTCCATGCTGCTCCCGCATACACGATCCCTATCTCCACTATCAGCTCCTTCTACATGAAGCACCAGGAAGTCCCCCTTCGCATACCAGCCCTGGAACTCCCTCCGCTTCAAGTTCATCCTCTGTGGTGCTTTGTCGTCCCCATGGGAGGACTTCCAGTCCCACCGCAAGACCCTCGCCGTC
Source organism: Dalbergia oliveri (assembly GCA_030441495.1). Lineage (NCBI taxonomy): Eukaryota > Viridiplantae > Streptophyta > Magnoliopsida > Fabales > Fabaceae > Dalbergia > Dalbergia oliveri. The sequence goes on from JAMLFY010000006.1 coordinate 15,622,724, forward strand.
CATCCGCCACTGCACTTCCTCCCCGATCGCGACCCCGTGATCGACCAATCTCGACCGCTCACAGGTCTTACCCTTCCTCCTTTGTAGATCGCGCTTTACGTTCTGGCCAAATGATTCCCAAGTCTGACTTCCATTCGTCCTTGTCCTAGAAATCATCGAAGATGGTGGTGGGTTTGGGAAGATTGAGGGTGGGGATTGAGGATCAGGGGTTGTTGGATCGGGATGTGATTGGAAGTGAGACCATCAGGAGGGTGAGCTTGGTGGTGAGGGCTGGGAGCTGGCGAGCACAAAGAGGAGGGAGGATCGATGGAAAGGAAAATGTCAAGTGGTGTGAGGACAATGATGATTAAACTACAAAAATGGCACCGCCTCAAATTGAAAACAGCGAAAACGATTTTTTGACGTTTTCAAAATTTTCAGAAATTTTGAATTCATTTCCTAAAATTGAAAATGGAAATGGTTCACCAAACATATTTTATATAGCAATTTTCATTTTCTATGAAAATAAAAACAGAAAACGTTGAAACCAAACGCACTCTTAGCTTTTCAATATATTAGAACGGCAATTTCCCACCATAATTATTAATAAGGAAGGAAGAGAGTAGTCCCTAAGTTCGATCATAGTTGTCATTAACATATGTTAGACTCCATAGGATCTACATACATTGAAAAAAATGACAATTACGATTGGACGAAAGAATGCAAACACAACTAGGTACAACAACTAATACGACAACACCAATGATTAACATTGGATTCCATTTTTTTCCCTTTAAGAAACATAAACCCATCGTAATAAACTTCCACCATAATCCTTTTAGCATTGAGATTATTATTACTAAGGTTGTCCTAACTTTAAAACAAGGTGTCCAAAAATTAAATGACCCCTTGGCAACCGTTCGAAGCCTTTATAAAAGAGTTCAAAAGATAAAAAGGAAAAAAAAAAAAAAGCAGCAAATAAGCCCCAAAGTCTAAATTATCTTTATGCAGTGTATAATTTCATTCCATCCTCTTAAGTCACCAATGGTTCAAAAGCCACCAATATTGTGCTGTTGTAATATTAGGGTTGGCTTGTTATGACAATTTTTAAGGGCCAACTTTGAGAGCAAAAACCAAAAACCCACTTATTAAATAACAGAACATAGAGAAAGGAATCACCATGTATTCCAAACCAATAGTGTTACTGTCATAAAAACATGAGACTAACCAACAATAGCATACAAATCAAGCATATGATTCAATTGTGCTCTCAAGCTAAAATAACAAGGAGAAGTTTAAGAGGTGCATCATCCAAAGTTGACAGAACAACCAGTTAGCGGCCCACCTCATCTGCTTGACCATTCCTGGCCCTGCCTTCCAATCTAGGATCATCTGAAATGGAAATTTAACCAGTTAAACCAAAGAATATATGCATATATAACTCAAACCAATATATGCTACCATGCCTAAAAACAAAATTAAGGTTGTAAGTTTAACCACAAGGCCAGATAATTACTATGGGCAGCTTCACCCTTATCTTAGCTCAACATAATCTTGGGAAAAGAGATGGTGGAAACTGATTAGAAGATTTTCAGATATGAAGCAAGTAGTTTATATCATATTTCTACCCCATATTTGTGCATTAGTTTATTTAAATAAATGAAATTTATTTAATAAATTTAATTTATTAAAATAAATAATAAAAAGTGACAAGTTGGGCCAAGTTAAGTGGACCCAAATCCAACCAGATTTTTAGACCAGATCATTTCTTTGAATCCAAACCCAACCTTATAGTGACCCAACTAATGACTAGTCAAACCTCGTTTGCTCAGCATTTAGACAATTTATATAGATTTGAACATGACGCATAATAAAAGAAAATTTTAGAAGAAACAAAATTCAAGATATATTTTGCAATACATATATTGAAATAAATTGTACAAACACAAAAATAACTTTTACATTATGTAAGATGTATATATTTAAGTATAGAAATCTTATAGTTTATCACTATTTATTTTTTGAAAAACATAACTTTTAAAGAAGTATTGACTTCGGGCTAGGCCAACTTGAACTATGACCCAAACCCGACCAAATAAGCTTTGGGTCTAATCGGGTTATCAGGCCAGGTCAAGTCTTGAACACCTGTAGAAGCACAAATGGGGGTCTAAATCAATAGTTCAGCAATTTTAGGAATCTAAGTCCTTTGCATCTCAGGACACAGACAGCATAAAACATGCAAATGAATGGAAGCTGCATTATGTTTATGCAGAAGCTCTATGTCTTACCATTACCACCATCTTCTGGGACTGGGACATCAGGAGTCCATAAAGTTAGATTGTCTCTTAACAGCTGCATAATCAAGGTACTGTCCTTGTAAGATTCCTCATTCAGGGTATCCAGCTCTGAAACAGCATCATCAAATGCTTGCTTTGCAAGGTGGCAAGCCCTAAAAAACACATTACACAAAATAAGGATCTGCCCCAACTTTTTTTTTTCCTCTCATAAGCACAACTATTTCCACATACCTTTCAGGTGAATTCATTATCTCATAATAAAACACTGAGAAATTTAGAGCCAGACCCAATCGGATAGGATGTGTAGGTGATAATTCACTCTCAGCGGTTGTAGAAGCTATCTGCAGATAATCAAAACTCAACGGTTGGATTCTTGACAGCTCAAAATTTGAAGTTTTATCCACTATCACAAATAGCTTGAAATACAACAATGTTGAGGAATAAGAAAAAATACAGTAGGAAAGTAGCATAACAGGAAAAGCTGGTGCAAATTTCTACGGCAAACTATTGGTAATAAGCAACAGGTGTATCCAAACTTCATGTAAGAAAGGCTATTCCACTTTAGAGAGACACAAGGAAACAATATAGGAATAGCCTGATCAAGTGGTACTCCTATAAGTCTCTAACCTTGTTGTCGAGAAACTCAGAATATAACACTTAATGTACCACGAGAAATTTGATGAAGGAAGCTACGAAAGTTTACAATCAATACAGATTTAACCCAATGAACCCCAAAACCAAACCAGTTTATACCTCTCAGCACTGAATCCCCAAACAATGAACATATGTTTTGTAATTTTGCTCAATGAACTTAACATCAATAAGTGAATCTGTAAGCAGATGAAGAAAAAGGAAACACATTCAGTTGCTTCTTCAATAAAAAATTGAATAGGGAATTAAAAAGAATAATCAAGCTCAAGGATATAGTGGAAATGGGCCTCAAGTGGATGGAAGTCTTTGACATAGGTACATGTATTTCCATATTTAGAATATAATGGAGCAACGGCAACAATGCATACTAACTCTGTATCCCCGAGTTATTCGTATTGAAGACACAAGTTGTCAATAGCAAGAAATATGAAAATTAGGCAGGGAAATTTTCACCCCCATGGGAAAGGGGTTTTTTGTGAATGTGATCTAATGCACTACATCTACAAATCCTCCCGAATAGATGTATTCTTCCACCTGCCTGTGTTTCAGAACCCCCATCAGCAACATTGGAGCTCAGTTTACTCCTACTCCAAGCTAAGATATCAGCTACCTATCCAAATGATTCATGGGAGAAAAACAAAAGAATCTCTTCACTTAATTGTAGGGCAAAAAATTTATTTCCCTACCATCCAAACAGTCAAAATGGAGAGCAAAATTACAATTTGTAAAACCTTACAATAGGTCAGGTGACCATTCATAGGACAGGAAACTATGATATATTAACATGTGACGGAGTAACTAGAAATATATCTAGCCAATAAATGGAAGCACAAGATTGCTCAGCCTCTGATGAATTTGATGAAGGATATTACTCTTCATAGAGCAAAGAAGTATGCATGCAGATAACCACACCCACGTACATAAAGCTTCCAATATACAGAAAAGTACTAATTCATGAGATAGTTTAGTTACATCACAGCTAATCCTATATAAATAGAACACAGAAATTTTTAGATAAAATTCTTAAAAGCACGATCATATAGGCCAGTATTTGGATGAAACATCCCTCCCTAACATACAGATACAAATACAATGTCATGAAAGGATGACAATTTTCCTGATAAATTACAAGAATATGAAGCTTTGTCTTCAATTAATAAACATCATTTACATTAAAGTTCATCCCATCATTGTCAAGTGAATACCTGATACGCCTTAAGTGACTGATCTGCCACCTGTTTCTTCTCATCCCCAGCTTTGAATTCTGCTAAATACCGGTAATAATCTGCTTTCCTGCATCCAATCCAAAACTCCAAAAAAATGGCCAAAGAAAATCTTGCATGCTCCTCAACCACATTTAATGCATCACACACAAAAAATAAAAAATAAAAAAATTGAAAGACAACAAGGCATAGCGGCATACATTTTATAGTAAAACACTGTGGACTCAGCAACATTAGTGGATGGGATAAGATGCTCATCCAAGACTATCATAATGTCACTGCAAATGTTGGAAAGCTCCAACTCCACCTTGTGCATGTAGTCCCTTATGCGCTTTGCATTCAACTCATTCCCTCTCGACTCCTCTTTCTGCTCTATCTTTGAAAGGATCCTCCATGAAGCCCTCCTTGAACCAACCACGTTCTTGTACCCAATAGAGAACAAGTTCCTCTCTTCCACACTCAGCTCAACATCAAGCTTCGCCACCTTCTTCATTGCTTCCACCATTTCTACACCATCACCACCCAGCTTGCTCACATTAACAAAACTTCAAAAACACTATTAAAAAAAATAATTTTTTTTCTTCTTTTTGCCATTTTTTTTCACAAATGGTGATGTGGGCATGTAAGGGTGAGAAACAAAAAGTGAAATTTTTAGCAAAAATTGAAACTTCATCAGAATAAAAATGAATTTTTGGAGAAAAGGAGAAAATGGGTAGTTGCAAAAGGTGCTGAAAATGTGATTGAAAGTGGAATGAAGCTAAAATGAAAATATCAAAAACAGTGCTTATAGAGAGAGAGAGAGAGAGAGAGAGAGAGACCATCGTAGCGTTCAGCTTGCTCAGCTAGCCTGGCTATGAAGACGAAGTTGTCACGGTCATTGGAGGAGGAGGCCATGGCTGGTTGTCGTTGATCTGAGGCCTGGAAAACCTGTTCTCTGTTATTCCACTATCTCTGCTCTGCTCACAGTGCTGTGGTTAGAGAGAGAAAGAGACAAAAAGAAGAGAGAGAGAGGAACCAAACAGGAAGCGGAAGGGGAAGAGGGAAAGGTCGATACAAGGGTGTTTTTTATTTTTTGGTTTTGAGAATTTATAAGTGACCTGCTTTTACCGGTGACACAGAGACAAGGAGAGGGAGTGGGACCCATAGAGGAGTGTGTGGGGGTGTTGGGACTCGGTTGAGTGTAAGAATGGTGGTTGTACCATTGCCAATGAAGGTGTGCCACCAAGGTTGTGTGTATGTGTCTTTTCGAAGTAAGAGTTATGTATGCAGGGATATTTGGAGGTTGAGAGATTGGAATTGGACTTATTAGGTAGTATCAACCTAAGAAGCAATAAAATGCTATCATCATTGGATTCGATTAGATACGGAGATACGGCAGATATGGAGATATAATAAAATTCTAAATTTAAGATGCAAGAATACATATGTGTATCCATATTAATTTAATATGATATTAAATTTATTTAATTTTTATTGTAATTATCTTAAGAGGATATATATAAAATTATCAAAATTTAGTTTTAATTGGATTTAAGAGTCCAAAATACTGTGATAATATAATTATAAATATAAAATAGATTTTTTTCATTTCTCAAAATCCATGAAATTTCCTTTATAAAGCTACCTATTCATTTTGCCCTTGTTAGTTGGTTTCATACAGCGTCAATGTATCACAACTTTGTAGACAAACCAATTTGTAAGGCCAAAAAAATTGATTTTAGCATATTTGGAAGTATCAAACATCGTTATCAGTGATATGATACATCTTAGATATTGAGCATATGGAATAATAAACTATCAAGTATCAACATTTGAAAGAGTAAAGAAAAATGATATTTCTAGGTAATATGCATGACACACTCTGCTAACTTATATTATTCATTATTGAATGACTATCTTATTTGAATATGGTTTGCACATATTTTAATAGTAGATGAGGTGTAAATTAACAACAACTCTTACATGTTATGTATCGATGGCATAACTAATCTTCATCTATGCCTTATACATATTATGGAGATAAATTAGTCTCTTAATTTTATTTTTTTTGGTGATCCCTATCTTTTATAAGAAGAACACGTAGTTCCTATATTAACTTATTATTCCAATACTTAGCAAAAAGGTATACATGAACCAATAATTGACGAAATTAAATTAAACTCTATGATAATACTAAATGACCTCATTTTGGCCTAAGATGTGTGAAAATGGAAAATGAATTAGAGAATGAAGGACTTTAGGATTTTTGAAGAATGCACAAGCCTAGTTAGTAGAAAAAAGATCAAAATATGGGTGTTTTGATGTGAGAAATTAGTAACATGTCATTATGGACTTAAGAAAGGGTAAGATTAGCAATTTAACGGTTTGCTTGTGCTTTCTTGTAAGTGTTGGAATGACAAGTTAATATTTTGACTAATATTTCTCTTTTTTGTGAAAAGTGAGAGCACACATAAAAACTTTTAAATCCTAAGGGACTAATTTGTCTCATATAATACTTATTAATAATCAACTTGGGGTTTTAGTCAAATTCAAAAGATGTATTTCTTTTTCTTCTTAGTTTTGATATTTTAAAGTTTGATATTAGTTATGGGTTTTTAGGTGGTGTATTGGGTAAAGTATGGAACATCACACACAAAGTATTAATCCACATTTATAAAATATTTAGCCACATTTTTTGAACATTTAGCCACACTTATTGAATGTGGCTAAGTACATAATGTGTAATCCCAACCTTTTCCTTAGTTTTTGATTTGAATCAATTTAATTTTAATGTTTTAAAATTTAACATTAATTTTATCATTTTATTAATCTATTAGTAACTTTACTATAATTCATCATTTATCTTATTTGATTGAGCTATGTTGCTTAAATGTTTTCTTTGACCGATATGAAAAACAATTTTCACCTCATCAAATTAAAAATAAAAAACTGAAAAAAAAATAAAATCTTATAAAAAAAAATTTTAAATATTCTATGTATTTGATTTCAATTTGACGAGTTAAATATTGTCTCTTCTCATTAGTCAACACAAACATATAAATAATATGCCTCAATGAATAAAAATAAATGTCTCTTTTATGTTATTAAAATTTATTCTTTTAGTTATTTTTTATTACGTTGTTTACTTTAGTTTCAATTAAATCTTTTAGTTGATTGGACTAATCAAATCATAACTTGAGTTAGTGTAGAGTTGAAGTCATGATCCAAGACATGTAATTACAACAGTTTGTTCTCTTGGATGCAATAAAAAGAACATAACGACAAGAATGATTAAAACAAAAAATTAGTTAATTCTACAAAGCGTGCATTACCTACCAAACTTATGCCAATCATGGCGAGAAAGGTGAATTGCCTTTATGGTAAGGCAAACCTAATTTTGTACATTTTGATGAGGACTGGTACGATTGAATGATTGATTTTGCAAATTTTTTTTTCTTGTTCAATTTTAAGTTAATCATACTATTTTATTTACTATTAGAGATTATTATTCTAACATTTAAAAGTAAATATCCAATTGAAATATTTGAGGACTCACCCATTACTATTGGATGTAATGGATAAATAGATAAAGTTAGGTTCATTATATTCAACGATAAAATGAGTATCTTAATTAAATATCTATTTTTAAGTGTTGAAATATCATTTTTATTACTGCTATACTTTTTATATACGTATCCTCTGTGCTTCATAATCAATTGGCTCGTGTAAGAAAGGTCCTCCCCTGCAAGGCCTCAACTTATGTTTCTTTTTTCCCAACTGCAATTAATTTGATTTGTGCCACATCGACTCACTATAGGATAAAATTTCCTCTCTATTGATAATCTCCATTCACAATATTCAAGTCCAAAGTTTAAATAGAACAATTATTGGAAATGATTGAATGTTTAAAGAGATATTCTTAAATTTTTTTTTTTAAATTTTCTCTCCTACAGACATGTTCCTACTCTCCCTCCTTTGTAAAAGGATAGAAATCAACTCATAAATTATTTTGAGACAGACAATTTTAAAATTTTTATCTATCTTTTTTTCAAACACGTCTCTTTCCTTTATATCTCCGTTTCGTCCCAGAGCATTTAACAACCAGCACCTCAACGAACATAATCCTCTTATAATGGTAAATGTTGGTGCTCAATAAAATACATTGATGCTTAACAACGTCATTTGATATTGATATTGCACCTATATGATGTCAACTTCTCGGTTTCGATTTTGTCATTTGACACCTTTAGTTGGTCTGCTAAAGTTTTCTTTTGAGAACAAATTTTTGCGTACAGGATTATCAAATTATTTTATTTCCAACTGTTTTTAGTAATCTGTTGCGGCAATATTATCATATCTTAGTATCTGTTTAAAACAACTGCACATCTACTTTGTTCATGTGTACAAAAAATTCAGAGGTGAAACACGGCGCAAACTTTCCATTTTCAAGTCAAACTTGAATTGAATCAGTAGATAAAGTTAAGATTGAAACTGCACATTAGAATATGAAGCATGTCTGGTGTTTAAAAATTGCACGAACAACATATCTCATCTACCTTTAACCAGATTATCTAAATCAAATATTCAGTAACAAGGAGGTAAATCATACAAGCTACTGTCTAACAAAAATTGGTTTTCTTGAAAATGCTTCATTACATTTTTGGATGTTTACAAAACAAATGCTAAAAGAAAAGAAACTGTAATCTGCCATGTTCAAGGCCTATATAACCCCCAAATCATTTCGGTATTCTTTTAAGCAGCTTATACATGCCAAAAACATTCTTCTGTTGCCAAAGGTAAGGGATGAAAAAGGACCTATGCAAAGCTGGTGAAAGCTCCCTGTCCAGATAAGGCAGTGCAGCAATAGCCTGAGATACATGCAATATCCAAACAGTTAAAAGGAGAGATTTTGCACTAAAGATGAGAAACTTCAAGGATGACTTTTACCTCCCATGTTGACAAGTCACTACCACGAGTAAGGTATGGCCGCTTTAGCTGCAGTTCGACAAGGAAAGTACAAGCATCAATATCATAGAGCTGCCACATCAATGTTAGTCACTGGTCAGTTTCCTTCCAACAAAACTTGTAACAGTTGAAGAAATGGAACCTATGTAAGCAGTTAAAGACGGCATACATATTGGTTGTCTGATGCCTTGTTCTTATCGTTAAAATATGGTGGTGCCGCTGCAGTCCCACCTAGGGTAGAATTAAATTGGAAGGGAAGAAGACCTCGGAATCCATCATCGATCCATCTAACTTGTCCCACATAATCAGGGATGAAAAATGATGATGGAAAGCGATGCCATTCGCTTCCAACACAAAGTACAGAACCTGCAATATGAAGGATTGGAACGATACATGATTCTAATGCTTTTGTCTCAAAATAACCAATAATTTTGGCCTTTAAAACTGAATCCTGTCTCTCTTTTTACCTAGCAGTGAAAAGAGAATACCACTGAAGCACAACCAAATTTGAGTTTCATATTTCAATGAGCATTTGACACAGAAGATTTCAATAAACAGTGAAAAATTAAGCGTCTTCAAGTATCCTTTGGTTTCCTTTTTCATGAAATCCTTCTAGACCCATGACACATGACCTTTAATCACTACACCACTTAATCACAAACCCCAAAATAAACTTTGTTGCCATACACAAGATAAAGAAACAAAGCTGCCAAATCATTGGACTCTCACCATTTTCTGCATAGTCATGCTGCTCTAAGATTTTGTAAATCTCCATGGGAGCTGAGTAGCCATGAATCAGAGAAAATGTACGAGCATGAGAAGCATACAATATAAGGCTAAGAACCACTGGTCTTAGAACTTTGGCTACCTGCATTTAGAAGGAGTGAAACTCAGAATTTGCTTAATATTAGATATATAAGATAGAATCCCAAGTAAATTGATTATCACACCTTCACTAGTATTGAACTGTTGTGTGGATTATATTTGTCACGGAAAAGATCAGGGAAGCTGTCAATGACAGCTGAAGCAGCAACACAAATAAGCGGATATATTGGGTAAAGAAACCTGCATTAGGAAGACCGAGAAAAGGAAAATCCATTATCCATGTCAGACTGTCAGCGTCACCGTCAATTTTAAAATAACCCAATCAAATATGAAATGATAACTAATTTACCCAAATGCAAAAGCTGAAGGAATAATACCAGTACCCTATCCACTACTATTTATCCTTTGAATTGCAAACTTATCATAATAACTACTATGCCAATATACAGAATAACTAAAATTTCATTAAATCCAAGCTAGGTTAGATAGTTAGATTCACCTCTCTTTAGTTGTAACGAACTAAGCATGAACCCCCTTAATGAACTAGGGCAGTCAGATAGACTCACATATAAGGGCTTAGATTTCTGCTACCAACTTTCAACTAAAGATAGGTCTAATAGTAATAACTAATAATAATCAAGATGAAGAAGCCATGCTTTCGATGAGTTTGGGATGCCTGGGAACTACTGAACTAAAGTGTATCTTATTCCAAAATTTCTTCTCTCAGTGGCTCAATGTACAAAAGAAAATTGGCAACAAAGTAAATATCTTGGAAATTGACCCTGGAACTCAATTGAGGGCTTTTCATTCACTATAATCAAGTCCAGCAATTTCCTTAACCATAGGTGAGCTCACCAATTCACAGACATACTCCTCTCTAGCAATGACCACCTAAACTCCCTTTCCAAAAATGAAGCCATTTTTCCAAATCTCTCACTTGCACATCTTTTTCCATCCCGCCAAAAGATCCACCGAACAACCTCTGCCGGAGTGGAGTCCGACGACACGCGCCTCCTTCCCGGAGGTCTCACCAGCAGTCCAGCACTCCGGCCAGTCACCGAAGAGTTAGTGACGCACCACCATGCACAAATCTACCTGCCGGCACTTCTGTTTCTCACAACAAGCGTGGGGGGGTCATGCTGCCACCGCTTGCCTCCCCCTTCTCTGTCATCTTCTCCGACAGTTTTCCGGCCAGTCCCCTCCTCCATTTCTGGTTCTCTTGAATTGTCCCTTCTGTCTTCTGAAACTCGTCTCTTTGGGTGGAGAGGTTTCAGTCTGTATGCCCTCTGCCTCTTCTTCAAGATATGCCTTTTTCTTGCTTCTATCTTCTGCATTCTTTAATGGGGGGAGTTAAACTAATCATTATTGAGGCCAAGTGCTTTGATTTTTTTTCTTGAGGATGGTGGGAAGTCATTCTTGCTTCAAATTGTAGAACGAGATCGCGGCTTTATCAAATATCTTCTGCTAGGCAGAGATGCATCCTATTGGCTCCTGTCATCCTTTAAAGATAAAGCTTTGTTTGATATTCCTATTTACTTTCTCGTCCTGTTCATATTCCTGTGGGCTGTGGCTGTACCACATAATATTGAAAAATCATGAGGGATTTCCTTTGGTTGGGTGTTGCAGACTATAGGAGAGATCACCTAGTTAGTTGGGAGGTCCGTTATAAACCAAAAAGGGGGGGTTTGGGCTTAGGCAACATAGTGTCCAAGAACAAATCATTGGCAGCTAAGTGGCTTTGGCGTTTTCCCTATACCCAAATTTCTTATGGCACCAAGTGATTTGCAGCAAGTATGGCTTGCATATGAACGAGTGGGACACCAAATCCAGTAGTAGAGTATCTCATAATTGTCCTTGGAAATTCATCACTCAAGGGTCACCTTCGTTTTGTTCTATCTTTCATTCCGTTTGGGTGACAGTTAACGTAGCTTTATTTGTTACCTTTCCCTAACTCTTCGCCTTTCCTCCCTGAAAATGGCCCAGTTTGTCAATTACTCTCTCAGGATGATCTTTCTTGGAATTTTTATTTTTTTCAAAACCTGAACGATGGAGAGGTTAATGAATTAGAGTCCCTTCATCCCTTACTTTAATCCCATTCACCTATCCAATGCCCCAAACACTAGGATTTGGACTCTTGGCTCCCCTGGCACTTTCTCATGTAAATCATACTTTCAATTCCTAACTTCTTCTCCTAACATAGAAAGTTTTCTCTTGGATAAACTTATCTGAAATCTAAATTTCCCTCTAAGGTCAAAGCTTTTGTTTGGACGGCTATTATTAATCGGATTAACACTAATGACATGCTCCAGTAGGCCCTTCATTGATTTGTCTCCTAACATGTGCATAATGTGTGGTTTAGATTCCAAATGGGGCTCATTTTTTTTGCATTGCCCTCAGCGAGATCTCTTTGGATAAGGCTTTTTGGTATCTTTGGAGAATCATGGGTTTGTCCTGAGGATTTGCATCAGTTTCTACTAACTAAGTTTAGAGGTTTTGGCTCACAAAGAAGCTAAGATCCCATGGCAATCTGTTGTTTTTGCTACGATTTGGTGTATTTGGTTGGAAAGAAATTCTAGGATTTTTAGTGATTCCTTTTCGCTATTGATTGTATTTGGGATAGGATCACCTTTTTGGTTTCTCTTTGGTGCTCAGCACATGGTCTTTTCAATGGTGTTCTCTAACTGGTATTTAAAGGGATTGGCATGCTTTGCCACATGGCTCATCCCTTTAGGTCATAGATGAATTTTTTTGTATCTAGCTGAGGATGTCTCATCCTCTCTTGTACACTTTCTTCTATCGAATGAAAGTTCTTTTTCTATCAGCATGAAGCAATATTAGCGATTACCAAAGATAGAATGTAGGAAGACTAGTATAAATCAAACTTAGTGGAACTAAAAGATTAATATAAATTTCAATCGCACAACACTAAATATTATAATATACATGGAGTGTACATTCGCAAGTGTGTAGAAAATGTTTTTCTCAGATAACATAGTGTGATTAACTCCATAGCAAAAGATCAGGTAAGAATTTTGCCAGACCTTTCTTCTTTATGAAGCTGCAAAGACATAAACCCCAGCCAAATATATATAGGGGATACCACAATCAGCAGGTCTGGTGCATATTTCTTCTTTGCAATAGGCAAAATCCCCAAGAAAAGCAGAGCAAGAACAAAACAAAAGTTGAAATTGTTGAATCCATTCCTCAGATAATAAAGAGGCCCTTCAGTCCCATAAAGATGGCTCTCACCACCTCCAGCTACATTGTATATTAGAAGATTCAAGACAGACGAAGTCCATCTCCCATAATAGGAAAAGTCAGTAACAACTGACAATGCCTGTAAAAATTTTAAGATGCACCAATAACGACGTATTATATACAACATTAGATGGTATATACATATTACAGGCCATAGAAGGTGAATGACAGGAAAAGAATAAGAAATAAAATCTAACTTACAAGAAGAATAATTGATGTGACAGCCCCAGCAATAAATGCCTGTTTGAATTTTCTGTATAAAGAATAAAGTGTAACTGGAAGGAAAGCCAAGATTGAGAATGGCCAGCCAAGTATTACACCAATAGCAGCAGCAGCAACTGCTGCAGCAGGTTTATCAAGAAGAAATAAACCTGATGCAAGAGACATTGCATACATAGAAAACGAACTAGGCAAGAAACCTAGAGACAACAAACAGTTGATAAACAAGAACGTTAGCAAAACTTAGTCCCACATCTCACACTGGAATACTGATTCTTAAAATATATAATGCTTGGTCAACCTCTAAGGTGAGGACTATCATCAAAGACAGCTAAAGCAGAATGACAAGAGAATAATGATAGTAAGAAATCAAAATTTGAAAAACAGCCAAAAAGAAGCCAAAGGTTTACTTACTTGTGCTAGCAAAGAAACAGCCACTGGTTAAGCACAACATAGCAAGCGCATACAAAGCAAGTCGTTTTCCATACTTTCTGGAAAGCGCTACCACAAGAACTGTTTCTGTGATAACAGAGAGAAGACCAAGAAAGAATCTCACAGCATAGAATACTCTCACCTATAACAGAAAAAGACAATGGTGACAACATGACAAGCATAAACATGAAAATCAGTAATAAATCAATAACCAGAACTAGAATATTACTTTTTCCTCACTAAACAACCATGAAGCTGGCAGACCCACGATTTCATGAAACAACAGGTACAAATACGACCGCAGAGCAAACTGTGAACTGTAACATTATGCATACAACATGTCAAATATCACGCAGAAAAATAGGCTAAAGTTAATAAAAGCTTCGTCTCAGTTATTGACCAGAACACAATTTTTCATACATGTTTTCACTTCTTCAATTCACTCGCTGCAAGTTATAGACAAAACCCAATAAACGCATCACCAAAATGGTCTTTTTTATACTCAAATTTCTTTCAGGGTGTGTTTGTGAGTTTGATTTTAGAGGGAAAGTGAGGAGGACTTTGTAGAGTATATTGGGAAAGGGAGGGAAGGAAATGGATTTGTAGAGTAAAATTTTGAAAGTTTACTCTACAAAGTCCTCACCTTCTCGCTTTCTCTCCAAAATCAAACTGATAAACATACCCTTAACCACTCAACTACTAGCTACACGCATAAAAATCACCACGATAAAAAAACTTCATCTAGTCCCTTCAACCATCTCAATAAAGGCTTTAAATTGAAGAAATGAGACATCAAATTAGTCCTACAAAATTGTTTTGTTACATCAATTTAGTCAATCACAGTACAAAATCACCATCAATTTAAGCAAATTAAAGGACTAAATTCATGTCCATTCTAAACAATGATGGATCAATTGATGTCCAAAATCTTTACAAGAGTATGTTGCAAAATCATTTCAAATACTTACCTATAAAATCATTTCTAATACTTACCGATACCCAAAAATAATAATAATAATAATAACAACAACACAACACAACCCACTATTTACTTCAAAACCCAAAAAAAAAAAAAAAAGGCACCAAACAAAACTAGAATCAGAAATTCAACACCACACCAATGTGATAGAAAGAGACCTGTATTCCCATGTTTGGAAGCCAGATTTGTAGAGAAGGTAATGAAGGGGTTCCCAGTAATTGAAGACCTCATCACAGTCATGAATGATGTTGGAGGTGGCGCTCGTGTACCTCAGCAACCCTAAAGCCAGAAACGGCAGCAACCACCCCAACCCTTTCTCCTCCTCCGATGATTTCTCGGGCTTGTCGAGCTTCGTGTACGGCGGCGATGACGGCGATGGATCGGACGGTTGAGGCCGCCTCTGCCGCATCGCCAGCGCCATCGAGTTCCGAACTTTTGAAATGAAATTGAAAATGTTACTTCTTCTTCTTGTTGTTGTTGTTGTTCTGAAGAGTGAACGCTAAACGGTGCGTTTCAAAGTGTGATATGAAGAATGGAAATTGAAACTATCTATGTATCTGTAGTTTGGTTCTTCAGTTCAGCACCGACTCCCTCTTTCTTCCTACCAAAGCAAATTCTTCACTTTTTGTTCTCTGCAGCTGCTTTTGCTTTGCTGCCTCCACGTTTTCTTTTTCTCCTTTGCTTTTTGTTTTTTTCTACTTGTAATTTAGTAACTTTTTTTTTTATAAGTTATATTTACATGCGTTTGAAAACCCTGTAATAATTCAATTACCTAAATTGAATTATATATTAAAAGTAATTTAAAAGAAATTAAATTTTTATAGAAATTGAAATTTAATAAAATTAAAAAAATTAAATTAAATAAATGGATGTGATTTAATGAAAATTGAATTTAATAAATGAAAATATCAAAATAACTTTATATGAATATAATATTTTGTTCTTAACTATTAATGAAGGATAAAATAGTAAAAATAATTAAATTATTTTATTTTTACACTCATTCTAAATTAAAAAATTAAATTAAATTATTTAATTTAATAACTCATTTCAAATATAATAATTCAATTCAATTTATCTCATTAAAAATTTTCAAATGCATAAGAGTTTAACTTGTATAGGCTGATAATTTAAAATATTTTCATAATAAATTACAACAACCTTTTATGATGTTTGCTATATTATATTTCTTTTCTTTTAATTTTTAATATTATATTTATTTTTTTAATTATTTATGAGGAATAAGGATCTTCTAAAATGAGTATCTCTTTCCAGAAAGTAAAGAAATTTTTTCTTTACCAAGTTGAAGGACTCTTGCGCTGGTGGTCTAGTGTTTCCGTTGAAGTAGATGACGGAGACGTCGACCTCTGTTTTTGGATGGATGAATGAGTCACAAAGACATCAAGTGGCTTGTCCTTGATGTACTTGTTAAAATGGTAAAGAGATTCCGAATTTGCGTGAAAGGTAAGGAGTCTGAAGATGGGAAGCATGTGAAAGGCAAATAGAGAGACGCAGAAGCAGTTCCAAATAGGAATAGAGAAGAGACCCAAAAACTGAAAATCAAATGGCTGAAAACTGCTTATTTGATTTTAAAACTATAGATGATAGTGGGTTGTTGCGGATCTGTAAAGGTAAAATGGGAAAGAAAATTAAACACTAAGAGAAGGCTATTTCCTTTATTAGATTGTATAGATATAAAAATTAAATTCATATATTATATGAATTTAAAAATTGAGTTTAATTGGCCTATATTGGCAATGTGAAATATTTCTAAAATGTCAGCCAATGAATAATTGATAAATCATCAATCAGATACAGTTTCTTAAAATCTGAATTAGAGTTAATTACAAAATGAATTGTGATCACTTTTTATTGGTCGACACATTAAAAAAGTTTACAATGTTAGTGCATATTAATTAACCTCTTAAAAATTTTATACGTGTAAAAAATAAAAATTTATTTCTAGGCACATAAAATGTTGAATGACATGATCAATAAATAGAACTAGGAAATTAAAATTTATTAATATAAATACTTATTTATTGTAATTTAATATTCTTTAAGTTTTATTGATTAATAATATAAACGTAAAAATAAGAATAGCATTTCTACACATTGTATCTCACCAAATATATTTTTAACAGCATTTATTTTCTTCTTTTTTCCTGCAGCTTTTAAAGATACTTTATTTGAACTATTGGGGATTTTTTTAAAAAAAATAATGTGTTTCTTTTTCAGGTGAAAATCATGTGTTATTTATTTTAAATGCATAAAGCAATATGTTATTTTCTAAAAAAGAAAATCAATTATATTATCAGCTTACAAAATGCATGAAGGTCTGTCAATGAGTTTATGAAGATTTAAGTCTACAAAAACACTACTGTTTATCAAGATCAGGTTGGTTTGGTTTGGATCATCAGGTTAAAGTAACAACTAGAAAGTGTAGCATTATTTTATTTTTCAAAAAGTTTTTATCCTTGTAACAACTAGCAATAACTAAAATTTAGTTATGATATGCTTAATAATAGTACAAACAGATAAAGTCTTTAAATAAGTGTGATAGAGTCACTTTTTATTATAATTCTGAAACTGCACCAATAATAATTGGTTTGGAATTG
Source organism: Dalbergia oliveri (assembly GCA_030441495.1). Classification (NCBI taxonomy): domain Eukaryota; kingdom Viridiplantae; phylum Streptophyta; class Magnoliopsida; order Fabales; family Fabaceae; genus Dalbergia; species Dalbergia oliveri. The sequence continues at coordinate 15,640,149 of JAMLFY010000006.1, forward strand.
ATTTCAACTAAAAATGAACTGATTACCAAATCAAATAAAATAATTAAAAAAAAGAACCAATTATCTGAACCAAAGCAAATCAATTCCATTGGTTTGATTTGAATTGTCGGGTTCATTGGATAAATCCAATCCGCTTGCACGCTTAACAAAATATGAGATCTTTTTTCCGGATAATACTCATGTTACTCACTAATATGAGTGTCATAGTATGGGGAATAACCACATAGGAATAACACTAATAGATCAATTCATATAAGAATAATGTTTGTTGGTACCAAGGCCAAATTCGAGCAATTATACCAAATAAGGTTTTGGCACAAGGTTTCTGTAGCTGGGTTCACCACAGAAAAGGTTTCTTTAAGTGGTGCCTAGCTGTCATACCAAAGCATTTTCATCCTTACTTGCTGAATATTCGTGATGATGTACTTGTTTTATAGATGAGATCAACTCTGGAGATCCGTGACTTGGATGCAAAGATTGAATGTTTCAAGGGAAGAAAAATAAAGCAAAAAAGGATAATCACAATAAGCTTGCGAATAAACTTTCACTCAAGATTATGAAATTTTGCTGGTGTATGCAATAAAGCATGTGATACTTCCTTCCTTAGCTACATGACTGCACCTGATGCTTCCTTAAATATAAGGAGTCTTGATTGCCAAAAAGCTTATATTATGGTATCATACACCTGTATATACTCGGGTACCAAAACATTGTCATTGAATTATGGTACTAAAAGACCTTCTAACCTATACAAAGGATTACATTCAGTGATTCGACACTTATTCTCTTTAAACAAAAATTCCAATCCAAGTTTACTAAAAGAGATTTTACTTTCTGAGGCCAACTTGACTCGAGCATAATTAGTTCAGGATCTAATGAACTCATAGTTTAGAAAAATAAAATGCAAAAAAAAAAATACTAATGTTCAGCATAATTTCCGCACTGATACATAACAATCAGTTTCATTGACTCATTTGTGTGGTAACTGGCCTAAAGCAGCAGCCCATATTGTACAGCGAAGTAAGGAAACACAATAAAATTAAAAGGCGTATATAAGAACAACAAAAGGCACTCAGTTTTGGTGCATGTAACTGGATTTATGATTTTCTAGACAGAGTTTATGTTTGCTGAAAAAAACACAAAATACAAGGGAAGCAAAGGAGAAGGCAGAGAAAGTGACTCAAACTTAACCAGTGTTCTGCATGCCAGCAGCAATACCCTTCATGGTGAGAATGAGGGTGTCTTCCAAACCAGGTGCATATTCACTTGTGGGGTTCAGTTTAAAAAGTTCATCAGCTGGTTTGCATATGTCCCCTGACTCTCTTGAGATGTGGGGGCGCACCTTCACGTTATAGTTTGGATCCCGGATGCGTTTCAATGTGTAAGCTTGGAAAACATTTAGGGTAGTGATGTAAGAATCTCGCAGCCGGAGCCTTTGCTTCAAGTAGGGGTCACCTTCAAGAAGATCCTTGTGTCCAGCCACCTACCAAGTACAGCAGAAGAGGAAAAAATCAGCTTGTGAAATCACTACTCAGGCTTGTTCTTAGGTGTTGATAGTTCAATATTTACAGGAGAATAAACTAGCAAGACTTCGGTAAATTGAATAGAAAAAATTGATTGCCTGTATGATTTGGACATTGGTTAATAATAAACAGTTAATGATCTTGAACTCCTTAGTAAATATACATGATATAGTTTGAAATATTGTTAATTTATCAGTGAGGCTAATTTAGTCTGATTCACTATGGCTTTAATTTTTATTGCTTAAATTTCAATTAAAAGTAGGCAAAGTTCTCAAATTGCAAGTTTGAGATCTAATCGTTGTGAATGATGAGCAGCAATAGATGTGAAGAGAAAATAATAAATTTTAACACTAGAAAAGATTTGACACAACAAAAAATAAAAATGATGGTTTTTAACTTGGTATTTATTAAAAAGTTAAACAAATATTTTTTTTATGAATAGATATATAACAATTTTGTTGAGACTGTTCTTGCCTTTACCATTTTTGACATATAAACAAGTGCCTTTAAACAAAAGCCTTTTTTGGGAATGAATTCAAAACTAAGATATGTTACATGGTAAAAGTAGCATTACCTGAAGGAGGAGCTTCTTGGTTTCTTCATATTTGTTCCTCAACTGCTCCCCAAATGGCCACAGATCCTCTGAAACCAGAAGCTTATCATTCAGAGCAGCTATCCCTGGGTCTCCCTTGGCAAACACCATTTCCACTAAATCAATGGTGACCCTAAAGAAAGGCCATTGATTGTACATCTCTTGCAGCATATTGAGATTTCTAACATCCTTCTCAATAACATGATTAAATGCTGCTCCAAAGCCTAGCCACACTGGGAGATGAAACCTTGTCTGTGTCCATGCAAAGATCCAAGGTATGGCACGCAGCGTTTCAATGCCTCCACTAGGCCTTCTCTTCGCTGGTCTACTTCCAATGTTCATCCTGCCATACTCCAACTCTGGTGTAGCCTGCATGTTACAAAGTTGACAAAGATTGTTACAATTTAATGTCACCATTTTAATTAGCAGTGGAACTAATGATTTTGTGGATATCTTACCAGGCGAAAATATTCAACAAAGCGTGGTTCCTTGAACACAATAGAACGGTATTCCTCTGTAGCAATGACAGCCATTTTGTCCATTAGAGCACGCCATTCTGGTTTTGGTGAAATTGGGGGGTTCATTCCATGTTCTAGTGTAGCAGCAGTGAACCTTTGAAGTGTTCTAAAGCACAAGTGCTGCTCCCCAAATGATTGCTCAATAACTTCACCTTGGACAGTCACACGAAGCGATCCGTGGACTGTGTCAGGAGGCTGGGACAGGATAGCAAGGTGAGTAGGCCCACCTCCTCTTCCAACAGTCCCACCACGACCGTGGAACATAGTTAGCTTGACACCGAATTTCTTGGCTACATTTATGAGCTCCTCTTGAGCCTTATATAGTTGCCATGCTGCTGAGAACCTTCCAGCATCTTTTCCTGAATCTGAATAGCCAATCATGACTTCTTGCTTCCCATTGATCCTATTTCTATACCAATCGACTGAGAATAGCCGAGCCAAAGCAGCAGGTGCAGCCTCAAGATCATCAAGCTTCTCAAACAATGGGACAACTCTTAATGGATGCTTGATGCGACATTCGCGTTGAAGAAGTTCAACAGCCAGCACATCAGATGGTGCAGTTGCCATTGATATGATATAGGCTCCAAAGTTGTCTGGTGGAAGTTCTGCTATGACATGAAATGTGTCCAAAACATCTCTGATCTCTTCAGTTTGGGAAGGTCAGGTCCGAACAGTGGGCGTTTGCCGCTCAATTCAGACAAAAGCCACTCCTGTCGCTTCTCCTCAGACCATTCCTGGTAGGATCCAATTCCCAAATGTTTGGTGATCGCATCCATCACATCAGTGTGACGATCCGACTCTTGCCTGATATCAAGCCTTACTAGTGAGAGTCCAAAAGTGGAGACTTGCCTCAAGAAATCAAGAAGGCTTCCATCAGCAACCGCTCGATCACCACAAGCACAGAGTGATCTGTAACACACTTCAAGAGGTTCCAGGAACTGCACAAATATTAACTTTAGTTAGTATCCACATGTCAAATAAAGATATCCCATGACAGATTAAATTCATTCACAGGACACGTGGAACTGCTACAGTTGGCAGCTGAATTGGTATGAGTTGTTAACAAGAAAGCAAAAACAATGAATATACCTCCTCAACATTGGTGAAAGTTGCTTCCTCTGGAATATCAGAGTACCCATGAGCTAGCAAATGGCGAGAGCGCTCACGAGTCTGATAGAGCCTATCCCTTACTGCACCCAGTATTACACGATATGGTTCATTTGAAGGAATCTTTTTCCAAAATTCTGCATCATAAACAAATTCAAGATTATCACGAAAGTGAACTAACCAAACTTGCTTTTGCAATTTATATATATGACATTAAGTAGACAACAGTTTGTTCCACTGCAACATAACCTTGTCCACATATCATAGTTTACACTTTATAGGTTTTTACCAAAAGTAAAGTATGACACCCAGTTTTAAAAAAAGAGTTTAGCAAACACCTATATAGTGTTTTGCAACTTCATCTTTCTTGGATGACATGTGAAGTTCATCTGCACGAACACGTAGCTCATCATTGCAGCGCCACATAGACAGCTACAGAAACAAGAAGGGGAATCAGCACAATGATGCCAGAATGATAAACTATCCACAGTGATCATTTTATAAAAGGCTGCAAGATGCAGAGCTATTAATTACTTCAAACATAAGGTCTTCTATCTGGGAATAATACAAATTAGCAGCCATCATTCTAGCCAACAAGCAAACATCCCTTGTCACTTCAGGAGTAACTCTTGGATTACCTGCATCATATCAAACACAGATTAGATACACATGACCTTAGCTTCTACAACTGCCATTAACAGACAAGGGCAGCACTGTTAAAAATAACTAAAATTATTCAAATTAAGTAAAAAACACTCATAGCTGGACTACAAATTCCTTTCTTCAGTGTTTCATTTGTCTTTATGATAAAGCAGAATCCAAGTCACGACAGTTTAAGAAAGAAAGTTAAAAGCAAAATTAGTTATATGCTTGAAGTCTTATATGACAAAATGTTAAATATATTTCAGAGCAAACCATACACATTCAGAACTCACAGGATTTTGCTTTGACATTTTGAAGATAACTTGCATATCCTATCCATTTAAACTGTACACTGAGATAACATCTCCTATCAAAGATAAAAGTCATACCATCACGATCACCGCCCATCCAAGAAGAAAATTGAATAAGAGGTGCGTTATAAGGAACACGCTCATTAATCCCTATATTCTTCAAAGCTGTATCAACACGGCGCAGAAATTTGGGGACACCCATCCAAATTGTTTCATGGAAGTAGCTCATTCCTGCTCTCATCTCATCTTGTGGTGTTGGAGGGGTCCTCCTGATTTCATCTGTACGGAAGGCAGCTTGAATCTACATAAACACAAGTAACAAAAGAAAATTATTAGAGACACCATTCTCTCACTTGAGCCTCTTTCTCTTTTCATCCTATAATATTTTCTTCTCAGCAGAACAACTTTAAACAAAGGCATTTGCATTGATGTGATATAAAAAGACCAAAGAGTTTTTGAATAAAACTAGTCTTGAAAGTCAGCTAAATTTTTTTCAACGACATGGACTCAATGGGTAAAATGTTTGCCCTTATTCCATCTCGCAATTTCAAAGAATAAGCACTCCATAGCATTGAATATTCTGGCGTGAATGTCAACTTTTAAACTATAGATATCTTAGGAGTATAATTTGGTTGTACTAATTAAAGGAGACACATTAAAAATATATATATCCAAAATCAGTTTTGGTTTGCATTGTTGACTTAGCTATAAGCAAGGTACTTATCCTATATTCCTATTCTAATGGAATAGATCAGATAGCATATAAATTATATGGACTACCACAGAAACATCAAAACAAGATCCAAATGGCTTTGGCACTCACCTCCCTCTGTAAAGCCTCATCAAGCTCCTGCTTATCATCAGGAGTGATGTCTTTGGCATACAATTGAGATAAACAATTCCTTATCCTGTAAAGCAGAGGAAAAGAAGAAAGGTTACTTTCATAAATACGCAGAAACTTTCTTCAAAACCAAAAATAAAAAGGAAATAGACAAAAGGGAAAAAAGTTGAAGCTGAAAAATACTATAGTTTCAAACAAACCTTGCATGCTTTTGGAGCAAAGATCTACGAACAGACTGAGTAGGATGAGCAGTAAGAACCAGATCAACAGTCTGGTTTTTCAGTGCATCAAAAACCTCCTGAGGAGACTTCTTCAAATCAAACACAAGTTTCTTGAAGGTTTCTTCAATGTCTGATTCAGTGGTTGCATTGTTCTCATCGGCGAAATCCCCCTTCTTCAACTTGTTCCTCCGGCGGCGAGCAATCTGCACCTCTTCGGCCAAGTTGGCCAAGTTAAGCATATGTGTAAAGGACTTGGCAACAACAATAGAGTCCCCAGCATCCAAACTGGTTATCGCATTTCCAAGATCTTCCAGTTTCTTAGGGTCATGTTTTCCTTCATACTCAGCAGAAAGCTCATACACTTCTTGAACCTGCACAAGAAACATTTTAACCATCACCGTGAAAACAGTTTCCCAGCTCATAATGTTAGAGAAATGCAATAAATAACACATAAAATCTGGTATATGTGGAAAACTACTAAACTAAATCAGTTAAACATAATATTTGATCATATATTCCATGATTGTTCCTTTCATTTCACATTTTACATATCAAACTCCTACTTAGTTACTGAACCTCCAATCACCAAAACATAATAGGTCATGTTTTGTCTCCTTAGAGTTTAAGGCTTTAAGCCAAACATATTCAAAATACTCAGACACTATGCACTAGAGCATTGAATAAAAGGTCCTTCTTTTGAGTTTTGACCGGAAGAACATACCAAAAAGTCCTATTTGCTTATAATTTTCCAAACTAACAAATAGATTTGACCTAGTAGCCCCCAAATGCCAAAATCTGTCAATACAATTAAAGTTCCATGCTGTTCCTCACTAAAAAAAACCAATCTTATTAGACTCTCACAACAAAAAGATTGATATATTTTAGAGAGCAAACAGTGAATAATAGCCAAATCTTACACAAAACCAATCTAACCAAAAGTTCCAAAGACTTGAAACCAGTGAAGGGGTTTGAAAACTCACCGTTTCTCTCAGATCCTCCCCATGTAAATCCTGAAGAATATCAAGGAACCGATCCAGAAGTAAAGCATCATACTCAATAAGCTTGTCATCCTCACTCACTTTGGCTGGAACTAGTTGCCTAAGCTGTGCATCAATGGATGCCATCTTCTCCAAGTTCCTGTTTGCCATTGCTTACACCCTTTTCACTCTTCCCCTCACACACAACCTGTGAGTATATATAGAGATATAAAAAAAAAACCAATTAAAGGGGTCTTACCACAATGATCAAAAACCAAAACCCACATAAAAAAATTTTAAAAAAAGGAATAATTAAAATAACACTCACTCACTCACACACACACAAAACAGCTAAACTATGAAGCTAAAACCAAGGGGCTAATCAAAACAACATCCATAGATTAATACGCCAGGCTCCCCCAAAAATAATGGGGACGTTGACATCAATAGGATTTGGTGGGTGGATGACACGTGAAGAGGCATGATTTGCTAGCTGCAAAGACAACATGAAAAAGTGCAAAAAACAAAAAACACATGACTTTTGCATGACCCCATGATGATATGGCTGTACCTGTGATAAGAGCCAGTAATTGGATACGAGGAAGAAGAAGAAGAGAGGAGAAGATAACAAGTAAAGGGCAATGTGTCAGAAGGAGATAGAGTGAAAGATTGGTATAATCTCAATGTGATGCACTTGTGATGATGTCCTTATATTGAAAATGTAGGGACGTTTGTTACATAACAAAGAAAAATAAGTTTTCTTTTTTTATTTTTTGTTTTAAATTTGGAGATTTGCCCTATAAAGATTAAGGTATCGTTTTTCTTTTTAGTTATTTATCTTTAAAAGTTTGTTATACAATATCATTAATTTAAATCATTAATGCTTATAAAATTGATGATTAAATCATAATCATTTGAATCAATTATCTTCGGTACTTAAAGAAATTTCTTCAATTTTTATTTAAGTTTCTTAACTTTCTCTTGGGATCCATGAGAGGAATATGCTTTCAGTTTTCAAAGATTCTCTCCTTTCTGACTCGACGGTAGTTTATTACACTTTTTCTGTTTTGTAAGTAGCAAGAATTTTCGTATCTTTAGATTTTTTATAAAAAAAAAATTAGTGTTGAGAGAAAGCAGAAACAGAAGCAAAAATACATTCTAATTTGTTACAAACTTAAGAATACCTTTCTATAAAAACAAGCCTTTCTGTTTATAAAGAAAAAGAAAAAAAATATAGGGGCTGTTTGGCAACAATTTTTAAAAACTGTTTTGTGTTTTTAAAAACAAAAGACTAAAAAATCTTGTTTGTTAATTTGTTTTACAAAATTTGATTTTAAAAACAAAAAACACAAATCAGATTTTAAAAACAAAAAACCAAAAATTGATTTTGGATGTTTTCAAAAACAATTTTATAAAACTTATACCATCATCATCATCACAAACCTTCTTCTTCCTTCCTCGAGTTCCATCTTCATCACGGTCTTTCCACAACCAACCTAGCACCGCCAGGACCGCGCCATCGTACCCGGCAACCTCTGTGACAAGCGTTGACGTCTCTACTTGGGCGACCCAGCAAGGCGAGCTCGCAACCAAGCTCTGACCACGCCCTTCGCCACCAAGCTTCACGACCAAGCTCGTGACCAAGCCCTCCACCGTGGACCAAGCACGCGACCCCTCTACGGCTAGCTCGCCCGCCGACCAAGCTCGAGAGGAAACGAACAGCCCTCCGCCGTGGATCTAAGACCGCCCTCCACCGCCGATCTCCCCTCGCCGAAGCCCGCCTCCGCCTCCTGCCTCCGCGCCGCAACACCTCCTTGTTCATGGTCTTTGATGTGTTGCAATGGTTTTAGGAAAATGGGGTGAGTTTTGTTTTTAAAAATGAGTATCCAAACAAATGTTGTTTTGTGTTTTACTACTAAAAAATTATTTCTAAACTTGATTTTTAAAATAGTTTTAAAAACAAAAATAAAAAATTGTTCTAAACAGGCCCATACTTTTCGTTTAAAAGTACATAATTTTCTGTTTATCAAAAAGAAAAATATACCTTGCTATCAAATAAAAAATATTTTTATAAATAAAATAAAATATAATTTCTATATATTAATAGTATAAAACGGTTCTTTACTATTAAATTTTTTTTACTAAATAACAAATTAAGGGAAATGATTATAATAATGAAAAATTATTTTATTTGATTTAGCACTTTAATAAATTGTTTTTTTCACACTATATATACCGTATAGAAATTAAATTCAATAAATTATAACCAAACATGCCAATCAAGCTGAAATTTCCATAATTGTTAACGAATACCCACTAAACCTTTTAAGATGAAGAGGAGCTTGAGACAAGGGGATCTCTTATCCCGTTTTTATTTGTTCTTGTGGCTAAGGTCTTAAATCGGTTGTTGAAAAGAGAACACAGTTGGTTTGATCTGAGAGTTAAGGTGGGTACCTAAAATACCTTTGTGTTTTATTTACAATTTGTAGATGATATGTTCCTTCATGCTCCTATTGAAAAGGAAGTGCTCCTTAATGTAAAAAGAATCTTGGATTGTTTTGGAGTTATGTTTGGGCTATCAATCAATTATAGTAAATCTACACTTATTCCCCTAAATTGTGATGAACCTTTGGTTAATGAGGTTAGCTCTTTGTTGAATTGCCAAGTTGTTTCTCTTCGATTAAGTACTTGGGCATCCCTCTGGGGCTAACCCTATACATGAAAGTACTTGGGTCCCAGTCATTGAAAGGATAAAAAAAAAGTTGAATAGGTGGAGGAGCAATATGCTCTCGAGAGGAAAAATTGGTGTTGGTTAAAGCAGTAATGAACAATCTTCCAACGTACTACTTAGGGACCTTCAAAATGCCAAGTAGATTCTTGGTGAGAAAGGTAATAGGATTGTGGTTCCATTAGTTAAATGGGAGGTGTCTCAGAAATCTCAAAAAGAGGTGGTTTAGGGGTTGGGAACTTGGTAATTATAAACGCAGCTATGTTCTTTAAGTGGTGGTGGCACTTCTCTGAAGGAAATGCCTTTTGGAAATGAGTTATGTGTTCATGCCACAATTTTAATAGTACTATACCATTGTTTGAACAAATGAAGTCAACAAAGGGTGGGTTGTAGGGAGTGATAAGTGGGATGGGTGAGGTTGATGATACTATTAGTTTTATGGTTGCAGCTTGTTTTAGAAAAATTATTGGGAATGGGTGTCATACGTGATTCTGGAAGGATGTTTGGGTTGGGAATGATAAACTGATGGATACATTCCCGAGATTATACTCAGTCTTCTTGCAAAAAGAGACAATTATTGGAGTGTGGTGACTGGCTAGGAGACAAGTGGGAATGGAAATTGATTAGCAGAGAAATTTTTTCAATGGAAAATACCTTTGTTAGATGATCTAAATAGAATTATTAATTTGGTCCAGTTACGGCCAAATGTGCTTGATAATATAGCATGGTATTTTCACTCTTCTAACCAATTTCTGTCTATTCTTTTATTGCTAAATATTTTCAAGTGTGTTGTGATAATTGCCATTTTGATCCTAGTTTGTCTAGAGTTTGGCATGGGTGTGCTCCACCAAGGGCAAAGCTATTTGTGTGGTTTGTTCTCATTAGGAGAATTAATACCAAGCATTGTTTTGTCCCGTTTGAAAATTATTAATGGTATTGATTCTAGACTTTTGTTTTGTAAGGTTGAGAAAGAATCTTTGTCGCATCTGTTCTTTACTTGTGAATTCTCATAGAGGGTATAGGCTTTCTATTATAATTGGTGGGGAATGGAGTGGGTTATGGATAAAGACCCTGAATCAAATTTTGAAATGTGGTTTGATTGTGTGTTCACAGGAAAGAAGAGGAAAGATTGGAATATTTGTTTCTATGTTATTTTACTTTCCATTTGGAAATAAAGGAACTGGGGAATTTTCAAAAAAAAAGAAATTAACTGGACAAAATTCCTTTTTAATCTCATGCACAGTGCCGTCTTTGGTAAACTCTTGACTCCTAATTTATCTACTTGTAGAATCTCCTTTTGGTTGCAAGTGAAAACACTTGGTGTGAAAAACGCTTCCTTTTGTTGTATGGTGGTAATGGAGGAAGGTGATATAATGAGTGATACACGAGAGGTTCTTTATCTGAGGGGTGTTGTCTGTGAGATATTGAGAGAAGATTCATAGCCGAGCGGAGGACACACCTGAGAGTTATGCTAATGGTTATTTTTTGTGTTTTTATCTTTGTTAACACGTCATCCTTCTTAGAGAGTCTATATTACAGTGGTGTGTTAGAGGTGGTGGAATGCTTTTTGAGTGATACACTATAAGGTTGTGTGTGTGAGGGGGAGAAAATGTGAGATGGGGAGGGAGTTAACTAGTGAGTAAGGATTCTTAGAGCGAAGGATACACTTGGTAAGGGTTGTTGTAGGTAATTGTGTGCATTTGTTTGTGTTTGAACTCTGAAAGTGTGGGTGTGTGTTTTTTAACCTTTGGTAGTATGATTCATTGGATAGCTTCTTATCAATGTGAAGTACTTCCATTCATATGGAAAAGATAGGTGTTGGTGTATGTGAATTATTCACTAGGATGACCTTGATGGCAATGCAAAGGGGTTTGAGCGAATGGTTATACAAGTTCTTAGGTAATGATTAATGGTTTTCACCTAAGTGTAGTGTTTCATGGGTAGAAGGGAGTAATCAATAAAGGGTAGACATATGTGCTCCTAATCCTTGTTTTCCTAGTGTGAGGCCTAGATCTTATTTGAGGATATGTAGCATTTTCCCTGGTTGATGTATCATTTGGTTGAAAGTAGTGTATAAAAATGGATGTGTGTTTGTCCCTGATGTGGAGTCCATTGCAACCACAAAAAGTTCTGACTTGGTTGATAATTGATGACATGCTTTGAAGCTAATAAGAAGACGACTCTGAGAATCAAGAGGAAAAAAATGCAACTAAAATTGAGGAGATCAAGTCCAGTTGAGCAACAGCTTTTGAATCACCTTTGTTAATGTTTTGTGTAGATCTACTTTATTTGTGCAAGTTACTTAGCCTGTGAACCATGTTAGCTGCTAATAATCTAGATTTATTCAGGTATCAGTTAGTGCTCGCTGGGTTTGAGCCCTTTTTTGCACAATTTATCAAAAAAAAAAGAAAAAGAAAAGACTAGGTTGCGTCAGGGGCTAGACGGAAGGTTAATTTCATTTTTTTTTTTTCTCGTTACAAGATGGGAGATTATACTAATGTAGTATGTACCCATTTAATGTCATTAAAAGACGTTTAATTGAACTTTAAAGTCGGTTTCTTTATTGGCCAGGAGACATGAAATGCATCAAAAGATAAATTTGTTACTGATATTGTTAAAGTATATTCGACTAACTTGAAAATTTGTACCGTACTCATTTTTAAAAAATATTTGAATTTATACCAAGTGCACCAATTAAGGCACTCATTGGTAAAATAAATAAGATTAAAAAAGAAACTCCTATTTTTTTAGTTTTATTATCATAGATCGCAAGTATAATTTTTGATACAATAAAAAAGTTTCTTAAAATGTTTTATCATTCCTCGTTGAAGGCCTTAGCATAATGGTTGAATTGCTCTCTTATAATCTGCATATTATTAGGGGATTGAGGGTACATTTGGATTAGATTCTGAAGTGAAATAATTATATTTTAACCCAAAATAAAAAAAATTAATTTTTAATTTTTTCAGTTATATATAAAGAGTGCATTTATTTTAAATTTTGAAAAAAGTGACTATAAAATTTAAATTTAGATTTAATTAAAAAAATGAAAAAATTGATTTTTTTTTCAAAAACCACTTGTTTTATCTTTTATAAAAAAAAATGAAAACTAATTTTTTTAATATTCTGATTATTTTTTAAAAATTATCTAAATATATAAAAAGTGATTTTTTAGATAAAAAAAATTTAAAGCTCCAAATTCCAAACAAATATACACAAAATTTAAGTTTTTTAATTACTTTTATTCGAAATAAACGCAGCCTGATTCTCGTTCCAGCGCCACCATCCCCACCCAAACAAAAATCCTTAGTGCTTGTCACACGTATGATTACAAATTTGACTTTTAAAAGGGGAAAAAACGTTGTTGAAATAGAAAAAAAATAACGTTTAAATAATTTAATCCATGGCAACATTCCATTTCCACCACAAATTCAAGCCGTTAATTTTGCTGAATACAAAAACTTCAATTCAACATTCAACTTGGGGGTGTGCTTTTTCTGGAGGCGAGCACATTGTTTGATGGTACTTGAATGTGAATGTCTGCTAATTGTTTCCATTTTGACGGTTCAAACATCAGATTTTGGAAGATTGTTCATAACCTTTAACTTGATTACCGTTTCTCCTCATTTCCAAAAAGGATATGAAAACATTTATAGTTTTTCATTCTTAATGAACCAAAGGAGAAAATAAATAAATTCTTTGTACTTGATTCGGTTTTGAAAATGTAACAAATTGATAGGAAGGCATGCTAATACCATTGTTATAAGACCAAGAGCTCATTACCAAAAACAATAAAATAAAATAAAGTTCAAACTGAAAATCATTTAATTGGTCACTTAATTGGTCCGATTCTTTATTTGGATCAGACATAAAAACTACTTGATTAAAGTAGGTCAAATCTAATTGGATTTAAATTTTAAATAGAGTAGAGAGAGGACACACTCACCTATCACCAAATCAACTATTATTGTGTCACAATGTCTCAACAATATTATATATGTAATATATTTTGTATATTTATTTAATTGTACGTGTTCAGTACTTCACGGTTGAATTAGCAATTTAATAACCTGGTGGTGCGATCATCGATTGAAGTTTAATAACTATGATAATTCAGGAAAAGCATACAAAGCAGAGACAAGTTGTACATTGCTTTGGGACAACTTGTGATAAATTATAGAAAAATGTTATTTGTGTTTACCATATATAGTCACTATGTCAACTTGCATTCTATTTATTATTGGATTGGATGTAATCTTACTTGAATTAAATTGACACTTATTCAATGATGAATAAGATGTGATAAGTTGTCTCATATATGTTGAATATAAATATAATAGTCTAAATTATATAGGCATGCATGCTCGCGCATCATGATTCATGACTCAGCATGCTTTTAATTAAACTGATTACGTTGGAGCTAGTGAGAACTAACTCACTAAGCATGTGAGGCCGGAAAACAAAAATATAATTAATCAATAATATGAGAATAATCGTGCATGTTTATGTAAGGATCAGGCCTCGAAGTATTGTTTAATGTTTAGGGGCATGGCGCAGATTCCCCTGTTTTCCAAAGTAGAATTTGCTTTCTTTTGTTTTCAATGAGTCTTGTATGAATTGCACCAAGTCTGTCAAATTTTGTACCTCTCAAAGTGAATAATTTTGTGTCTTTTGTTATAGATCATAAATGTATTTTCTTTCCTTCTTTATTATTATTATTATTATTTTCAAACCTTTCATATCATTCATGCCAAGGTAACATCATAGGTACAATTGTCAAACAAAAATAATTCTATAAAATTCAATGTATAGCTTTAAACTATTTTTTTAATCAATTTATCTTTTTGTTGCTTCAAAAGTTTAATAATACTTTGCGATGTGTTTAAATGTCCCGAAAACCTTAAAAAGCTCATGTTAGAGCAACTTAATTATATTTTAAAAACTATTGAAGGATTCATTTTAGAACTTTTAATTTTGATGTATTACCATATAAAATGTATTTATAACATCATTCATTTATATATTGTCTCATTAATCAATGTGGTTAATTTTAATATTTACTATTTAAAAAATTATATAAATAAAAGAATTTAATTAAATAATAGTATATTTCTTTAAAAAAAATTTAGTACATTAAAATTAAAATTTTCATTTTGATAAAAAAAAATTAAATTAGTTATCTGATTCAGAAGAAACAAATATAAAATGAATCGACCTCATACTTTTAAGTTTTAGTAATTTATTCCCTCGTTTAAAGGATATGCTCCAATGCTTCTTCAAATGCGACTTTCCTTCTCTCTTTGTTTCTTTTCTATTTATAATTTTTATTCATTTAACCTTTATGATTTGCTTGTATGATGCAATAATAAATAAATAAAATCAGCCTTTCATTTTCAGCCTGTCCTTTTATAATTTGTGTTACATCATACTCCATGATTCTGAGTTCTGACAATAGTGATGTTCCAATTTGAAAATAAATGACCCGTTTACTCATTTGAAAAATTAAAAAAGAACCTTATTCTTCATATATATATATTGGATTCTTCATCATCAACATTTTCAACCGAAAAATTAAAAACAAAAGATAAAAAGAAGAATATTCATCATTGTTAATAAACAAGGTGGCTTTGGTTTTATTGGTTGACAGTTGAAATTTCATGTGCACGCCTTGTATGAATGAACTCAATGAAGCTTGAAGTTGACTTCCAAACGCATCATTTTCTACAAGTTTTCAAACTTTTATATCAATCTCTCTTGTGATTACTTAACTCCCTCATAATTCTGAATAATTAAGTATATATGAGGGATGCATTATTGATAAGCTCAATCAACTATAATAAGATAATGCCCTTGTCAATTATGGGCTTTTAAATCAATAGCTTATCAAACCGGGTACATATAATCAGTTCATGTTCCTGTCAAAGGGGGAAATTCTATAATATTGAAACTGCTATTATTGCGAGTTTTATAAAGTTTGAGAGGGAATATATGATTATTAATGGAGAGAGAATAAATGTGAGGGATGGAGTGGATGGTGAGGGTTCCCTATTTGGATGTTTATAATATAAGTGAATGGAATGAAATAATGTATAAATTTTCTTATCCAATTTTAACTATTTACTTTATAAATATATTTTTCATGTGTGAAAAATTATAAAATGTCAAAATAGTAAAATCATCGCATAAAATTCATGTGCGATCATTAACTCATCAATTTAGAGATAAAAAAAGAAAACACTATAAAAAAAGGCTTGAAGTGATTATTGTGTACATTTTCATCCATGCTCCTCCATTTTCATTTAGTGCTCTGAACACATATTTTAAATTCATCCATCCCTTTCCTTGTCATTTCCTCCTTTTTTAATATTCCAATCATAGCTTTAATTTCGGAGTCAGAATTAGCGGGGAGGAAGATGCAAAATAGTCCATAATTGTCAATTAATCTTTAGTGTAATATTATTAATATTAATGTAGGTGTCGGTTGGAAAGTCGCCGCACAATTGTACTATTGACTTTCTCATTAATTAATTTATTATTTTTCACATAGAAATGATTTTAATGAGACCGAAGAAACTAATTAAAAATAAATAAATAACAGAATTTCTGTGGAACCTATCACAAGTTCAGGTTCCAAAACTCAGGCATAATTGAACTAATAATAATAATAATAATAATAAACAAGTTCTCATTTCTTTTGATATTTAATTTTTTTAAAAAGAACACTGAATAAAACTTCTGTACAAATAAATTTTTCCCACTTTTATGTCATTATTAATATAATAACTTTTGTCTATATTGCACGTCAAAAAATATTTAGTCTACATTAGCTATACATATTGAATTAGTAAAAGGAGATATGAGTAAAGTTTCTTATGTTTTGTTAGTCCCGCATAATAGGAGAAAGAGGAAGAGCTGAAGATCTTCATTATACATTTGAAGGTAAAGTCTTCATGCATTACAAGCTTTTATTTAGCACACATTTCACAATTTTAAAAAGGGATAAATACATTTTATCCTATTTAACTTTAGATTATGTATAATTTATATCTTGACTTTTTAAAATGTATATCACGACTTTGAATTTTTAAACCTCAAAACACCACTCACTATAATTTTGGTAACTAATAATGGTAAGATTTATGTGCACTTAACCCTGTAATGTTTTTAATTTGTGTAATTCGACACATTCTATGAATACTATGTATAATTAACCCACTATTTTTTGTACAACCCGATATCCTATTACGATTTAAAGTTTTGCACGTTTAAAAAGTAGAGGTTTTTGTTCACATTTTAAAAAATTCAATATGTCATAATACACGTTTTGAAAAGTCATAGCATAAATTATACATAACATAAAATTTAGGGGGTAAAATATATTTATCTCTTTTGAAAAAGTAAGTTATATATTAAATGCAAACCAAACAACCGATCTAGTGAAAGAAAATTGAAAATATTTTATAATTGCATTATTTTTAAGCAAAGAACCAACCTAACCTTGTGAATCGAGACTGGTTCACACAAGTCAACCAATTCCATGTTAGTTTTTCAGTTTAAACATTAGTTCTTGAAAATTTAATTTTTCTTATATTATTTAAACTGGCTATAAGATTAATTTTTTATTTTTCTGATTCGACTAGCCAGTTTGGTTAGATTCTGAAAAACCACAATGCATACATTAATTTCATGGCTTCCTATTATCATTTCCCATGGTTGCGTCAGCTATATAAATAGTTCATAGTTGTTTTCAATGGTTTGTAAATTAAAAAAACGCCTGGTGCCAGGACTTGCAACTTTTGTGTATAATAGAAGTTTACAATTTCACTTTTATGTAGTTTTAAAATGTGAACATATAGATAAAGTAAATCAATAGTCATCAACACTAGTTCATATGGTGGCATTATTATTATTATTTTACAAGGCCATCAGTAATTTTTACAGATTCAGCCTATTTTAACTATCTATAAAATTATTATTTTTCAATATGAGAGCAAAATAACTTTCCTTAAAATTTGAACTCACATGTCGTTTCAAGGAGTAAAAGTTACTTATTATATCGACCAATTAATTTAAGTGCTATTGTGTTCGGGACATTCCACTTCTCCTTATCCATTTGTTAGGGCATTTTAATGAGTTTTGATTTTTTTTTTGTTTTGGTCAGGTTTGGGTGGGGACTTGGAGTCTTTCAGTCAACTTCAACTCACGATCCACCACTTGCGTATGAAGTTTCATTGAGGAGTGTAGGTCAACACCCGCCGCCCAAGGCCCACAAGTTTTGACCTCTAAGAAAAAAAGAAACGGAAGAATTGGCTTATAGCTTTTTACTCAATTACTAATAGCTTTAGTCCTAGGCCTTAGTCAAACCCAATCATAGCACCTTCCTTTGGGCCCATAGCAAAACATATCACATTTTTGGTATGAAATACGGTTTAGTGTAAGTCAACACCTGCAGGCCCAACAGATAAGACAGAAAAAGCCAAGGCTCACAAATTGGTTTACAAACAAGTCACCCCTGACCGAAAAAAAACAAACAACGTAATAATCGATGGCCCATTATACTCATTGTATTCCCTCTCTCTTTAAAATTAACTTTTTCAATTAAATTGATTTTGTCCTCAAAGGTCAAAATTTGGTATCATCTTCTACCCTATTTGAACTTGCGGCAAGGGAGGGAGGATAGCTATTAAATTCTGCCCCGTATATCAGAAGAACCAAGAAAGAAGTCATTTTCTTGCTCCATTTTGTATCATGAGAACAACCCTTTATGAATTGAATCATTGAACTATATATAAGTCTATATTGAATAACCACCGTGCAAAATTGCAAAATGTGATCCATGAAGGTGCCAACTATCCCCTTCAATGAACATTCCAGAGAAAAAAAAATCAGCCTCTATATATTATCTATTTTGTGGCATTTGTCCTTTGTCTTGCCATTTTGCTTATTGATCTTGTGTTCGTTAATTTGATATATAACAGGAAACATGGTCTTAGAACATAAAAATTGGAGAGCTAAGGAATTAAGAGAGATGTAAACAGATTTTTATTATATGGTAATATTTTCAGGTACAAATATGATGGAATCAAGTAATAAGATACAATCCTAACAAGCCCAATTCTAACAGATTTTATCCTATTTTATATTTTTCAATAATAAATTATTCACGTGCTAGTCCCCCAAAAAGACGCATTATATCTCTAGGACTAATCTTTCTTAAATCTTCTTCTAATGAATGCCAGCTGGAGAATTTACTCGTGAACTCTTCCTTATTTATCTCAAACTCCAAATAAAGTGCCAAATTACATGTATAGAGATGTTAAGGATCAATAAATGCATAGAACTGTGTATGCACAAGCACAACAAATTTCAGACTTGGTAGTGGATATATAAGCTGAAATTATTCTTATCTCCATGTTTTGCTACAGATTGGGCATGTGTATGCCTAACATTTTTACAACAAAGTACATGAGAGAATTAAATTCAAACACTTGGTGAATGGTGATACAACGTACAACCCAAACCTAATTTTTACGCCATATTTTGCATTTTGTGCTGGCTTGCATACATCAGCAAAGCTTAGAGACCATACCAAGGCAATAGTCTTTGGGTATGCCTACGGGTAAATATGTGATGGCACATCTGGGATTTACTTGTTCAAACCTACAAAAACAAGGTAAATAACTTAGGAGTAATATAAGAAGTAATGTTACTTGAACTCACAATATGTGAATATTGTGCTAATATATTCTCATTTATTATTTGATTTAGATTTTGAAATTCAAATGGGATCCACGTTCCATTTAATAGACAATAAGAATATGTTGATATGGTGTTCACATATTGTGAGTACAAAAATAACATTGTATTTCACAAATAAAAAGCATAATCATTAACTTTTTATGAAGAATATTGTCATTTTAATACCTCAAAAGTGGGTATTTATTGGGATATAAACTTTATTATCATTGAATGTCTATTAGGATAACCACTTTGACTCTTTGTGGTGTTAAAATAATATTTTTGTTTTATGAAATGCATATGACCTGATTATCACCATCTTTAAAAAAAGTAGAAGATACTAACTTGTAACCAAGAAGAAAATACTGCAGAAATATGGATATCTCAAGTTTGGCCAAGTCATTTCCAGGGCAGAACCTACTTCCAAATCCAAAGGAAGAAATGCTCCTGCTTTAGCATTGTAATCCTGCAAAAATGGTGTTAATTAATGACTAAATTATATGATTGTCCAAGAGTAAGAATGAGCATTCTAACTCTACTTACATCCCATCTGGAGGGATTGAATTCTTCAGGGTTTGGATAATTTTCAGGATCCATATGGGCAGCTCTTATCCAAGATATCACTTTCATCCTTGGGTATGATGTAACCTGAAATTATTATGTAAAACTTCTAAGCAAATTCAACTAAAAGAAAATAAAAAATGTAATTTCAACATGGGTGTCCTATGATGAGATGATCCAATGGTGATATCGTGCACATTACATCTAAAACAGCAAAAAATTGATGCCAATACTGAATCATTCAATGTTATTACGTACCATTGATGCTTGTATCAACTCTTGCCTCACGAAAAAGTGTAAAAGTAAGAGCCTGATGTAACATTTCATTGATTACCTACATAGCATATATAAAAGTGGGGAATTGTGATTTTTTTAATCTCTAATTTGAAAAGCAAATTAAAATACAAATTTTAATTCATAATTTAATTACTAATTAGACGTAAAGAATATATGCCATATTGCTTGAGCAAGATACACCATTTACTTAATTTCCTTAATATCAAGATGTTTTTGTGAGGGAGGTCTTGCCCTCATAATTTCTTCTTGCTCTTCCTACAAGATACAAAACTAGGCATGAGAATTGACATCCACATTGATATGTATATACATGTGCACATCACCTACTTTGGCCTTTTTCATGACGTGAGGATTCTCTAAGAGATAGATAATTGACCACATCATACCACCAGCTGTAGTCATTTGGCCAGCAAATACAAGTCCTATTATCATGTCGATGATATCTTTATATTCCATCTTGCGACCATTCTCATCTTCAATTTCCAAAAAATGTCGATAAGATCTGTTTTTGTCTTTTGTTGGCCACATTTTATCATCTCCTTCCTCGCATCCACAAGAAGCTGAATTATCCGCTTGCCTTTCTACGTGCTTACAATAAAAAACGAAAATCAAACGTAAATCTCAATGTCAATTCATGCGCATACACTCATGGAGAGTGACAATTTAGTATAGTCAAAATACTTTTATATCCTCAAATAATATTTTATTAAAAAAACATATAACTAAAATTAAAAGCTCATTTAATTTTATATATATTAAAATTGTATCTTGATTCAAAACTATTTAGTATACATTAGTTTACATTCAAATGAGTAAAATGTTTTTTTTTCGTTCATACATATAATCAATAAAGAAGCTAAATCACAATAGGACTAAACTCGAAATGAGGGATTTTAATAGAAGTTGTGTTATTTCAACACCCGAAAAATGAATTTTACTTTATCACCTTGGATCAATAGTGATAAAATGAGTGTCAATGGACACCCACGTTAAAATGTTCAAATAACATTTTGTTTTAATAAATTATTATAAGATTATAAGTTCAAATTTCATTATCTTTCATATATATATATATATATGGACCTATTAGATGAGAAGTGATTTATTATGAGAGTGAAATGAACAAATCTAGGTTATATAACCATAAATGAATTGTCAAATGAGATTGAGATAATTAATGATAATTAATGCTCACATTTTCATTTTAAAAAGTTATATAACTTTATGTTCTAATTTTGACCATCCATGTAAGATCCAATGGTCAAGATTTATCTATCTCACTCTAATAGTAAACCGCTCTTATTATATATATATATAGATATATATAATTTCTGTAAGATCAATAGAGAAGAGGAGAAAACTACCTTGACTGCTCTATGGAAAGCAAAACCCGGCAAGTTGATTGCCATGCTGAATATGCCTCTATGCAAAACATTGAATAAATCGTCCAACTGCTTAAAAACCGCATTGTTTCCAGGGCCAAACATGATGTGAAAGATGACATTAATAGTAACCTTTGCAGTCTCCTTGAAGAGCTCAACAGGGTGCTTCGGGTTAGCCATTGATTCCAAGGAACTGGTCACAATGTGTTCAACGCGCTGTAAGTACACGGACAACACATTGTGGCCCATAATAGGAGAAAGGGTGAGGTGGCGGATTCGCTTGTGTTGTTCAATGTTCAAGAATTGTGGTCTCCTAGAACTAAATCATTCGTGGACTTGGGATAACTCATCTTATAATGTTCTTCATCTTTTAGCACCTTACGACATAGTTCGGGTGTACTAACTATGATTGTTGGGTGCCCAAATAAGTGAGTCTTGTATAGACCTTTTCTTCCATGTCTGAAAAATATTATGTAACAAGAGTTTAATTAACATATGAATATAAGGGACATTATTGTACATATATAAATCCAACACCTGAAATTCAGATACATGTACAAATTACATTACAATAAAACTGAGCTTGAATATTCCCAGCTTTGTTCAAGGGTCAGGACACAATGGTTTCTGTGGTACCCTTCTAAATGAAGGGGTTGTAAACCCTTCCTTGCTACTTAGATCAATATTAGTGTTAGGCCATGTGATTAGTGATTTTTCATTTAAATGATGGCATATCACTTATTATTTAAATTTAATCCCTTTTAAGTTTTTTGTCTTATATTTTTACCCCTGAATTTCTTTTAAAAAATTTTAAACTTTCAAATCTCAAACAGCAAATCCAAACAATCTCTTTTTTTGCACAATAAATTGATAAGAACCCTAGGACAATTCTTAGAACGCTAACACCGTTGGATCATATTGATGTTTACCTGTATTATACTTGTATATATTCATGTAGCTAAAGGTCATACTTTGATGGCTTTGATTTGTAATTCCTGACTGAATCTGTTGCTATTGCCTTGCTATTACCATCAGCATTAGAGTTCTTACGCGCGCTTTTGTGAAAAAAGAATGTTTACATGTTTAAAATAAAAATTAGTAATTTAATTTGACGTTTCGGTTTCGGAAGTTTATAAAGTATCTAAAGACCCTTGGATAAAAATATAAAATAATAATAATAATAATTAAAGGAGACTAAATATAAAAAGTGCCTAAATCTTAAGTGTTAAACTCATGTGTTTAATTTCTATACATTGTTTTACATTGTTATTCAATCAAATCATCTTATATGTATGGTTTTTCAAATAATGAGTATAAGATTTAATCATTTTTATTGATGTGATAATATATAATTGGATAACAATATAAAAAAATTTTACATTATAAGTATATTGAAATTAAACTCTAAATTTATATCTACAAAAGAATTTTTGTATGGATGATACTTACACATCAAAAGTATTCGACCAAGACAGTTCATCACAATTACCTCTATATTTTCTATCCTATGTTCTTAAACTAAAAAAAATACAATATTTCATAATATCTACCACATTTGTCATCTTTATTTATAATATTCAAATTACTAATTAGAAGATATGATCTTGTCAAATTAATATGATTAAGATTACTAGTATAGAATAATGTATATACACGAAAGAAAGAGATACTTGGAAATGAGGCTGTTGTGGAAGAAATCAGGCACGCCAGACGTGAAAGCTCTGAAGAAGGCCAAGAAATTGCCAATAAGAGGCCATCCCATGTCACCGGGGGAAGAGGGTGTTGCTTGTTTCTGAGTTTGAGATCATAATACCACCCATTCAACGCCCTCACAAACTTGAACACAAACATGTAGCATGCCACAGCCAAAGTGATGAGTGCACCTCTCATTGTCCACAACCAACCTTCCTATGTGATGATCTTTCACGTTTTGATTATTTAATTTCGCGCTTCTCATACGTGTTGGCATATGTATTTCTGTATATATAGTATAGAGTGAGAGACCTTCCCCTCTAGCCATGTGCTCATATAAGACAATTAATTAGTATATATCTAAAATTATAACTTATTCTACACAAAATAGGGATTGGTTTTTGGTCAAAACCTATATATATATATATATATATATATATATATATATATATATATATATATATATATATATATAATTGTAGAATATATTACAATTTTTTAGATAGTTTTTTAATATTTTATCTACAGTAATTACTATTTAAATTTATTATATATTCTACAAATATATATATATATATATATATATATATATATATATATTGTCTTTTTCTATTTTTAATTTATTAATTACGCAACTAATGAATAAAAATTATAATATTATTAGATATACAACTGATATCTATATTCTAATACTAATTCAATAAAGTATTTTTTTTATATAAATTTGTAAGTAATTGAATAAATACTATTTTATTCTTTTGTGAAAATGACTCACACAATTGATACATTGACCAAAAACGCATCCCTCTTTTGTGTAGAATAAGTTACAATTTTAGATAATTTTATAATATTTTATCCACATTATTACTATTTTAATTTTTTCTCTCACTTCATTAATATGTACTCTCCACTATTGCTCTCAACCCAAATATATATATACATATATTGTCGTTTTCAATTTTTAATTTATATTCCCAATCCGTAAAAAGATTACGTAACTTATGCATAAAAATTCTAATATTATTAGATATACAACGGATAACTATATTCTAGTACTAATTCAATAAAGTATTTTTTATATAAATTTATACATAATTGAATAAATACTATTTTATTCTTTTGTGAAAATGACTCATGCAATTGATACATACATATTATATATATATAAGGTTTTGACCAAAAACCTATCCTTTTTTGTGTATAATAAGTTATAATTTATAATATTTTATTCACTTTAATTACTATTTTAATTTTTTCTCCCACTTCATTAACATGCACTCTCCACTATTTCTCTCAACCCAAATATATATATATATATATTGTCACATGATCCCACACGTAGGGCACATGAAAATCTCATTCTCACGAGCCTTCTGAATTATGCATGCTCCATAAAAGTCTATTTAAAGCATAATTGTCACTTTCTCTAGACAAATTGTTTATTCTCTAAATCAAAGTAATCATGTTTAAAACTTTATAATGTTGTTCAATCCAAAATTACAACTTCATCCATATCATTGAAATGTTATTGAAATACACTTCTAAGTTTTATCATGATATACTGAATGCAACAACTCATACAGGTCTAACCCCGTACCTACCTAAGCACTCTAGAGAATAGAATGCTTCACTCTTGGTGAAACTTGCCATTTGGCATTGTACTGTGGCTATAGGATTTGTTGCCTTGTTCTTATCTAAAAATGAGAGAAATGAGAGGGTGAGTTTTGATATCAAAACTTAGTGAGTCCTCACCTAACCCTTCCACGGGATATCCAAAAACAATGCATGGAATTATAACAACATCAATAATATCCAAAAATCATGCATAATCAAGTATACGTACATTTTATATATTTATTTTTTTAAAATCATCATTTTA
This sequence comes from Dalbergia oliveri, assembly GCA_030441495.1. Taxonomy (NCBI): domain Eukaryota; kingdom Viridiplantae; phylum Streptophyta; class Magnoliopsida; order Fabales; family Fabaceae; genus Dalbergia; species Dalbergia oliveri. The sequence goes on from JAMLFY010000006.1 coordinate 15,665,158, forward strand.
CAAACCCAAACTCATTTCCTCTAATTCATTTTCTTTCTAAAATTATATAAGCTTAAAATCATAAATTTTCTCATACATTCTAATGATTACTTTACCACTCCAAAAACCATTTCATTAATTACTTTCATGCCTGGTGTAAATTAAACTCATAATAACATAGCTCCTAGAGAAACAGTAATCTCTGACACACATGGGCGTTACGTATCGCCGTCCAGTGTGTCAATCAATTCTCTAAATCTCTAGTCATATCTGGGCGTTACGTATCACCGTCCCCATGTGATAAACAATTCTCTAAATCTCTAGTCACATCTGTTATGTATCGCCGTCTTCAGTGTGATAATAATTCTCTAAATCTCTAAATACCATGACCCGAGCATACTTGGTACCAAGGTTAATGGATTTATTGCCGTTAAAACAAGTCGTTCTTATAGCTACTGGAAATTATCTGGAACACTTAAGAACCTATTTATTCTCTGTGAGCTTTAAATCCTGGAACTCTAAAGTTTACCTTAGCATAACTGACTATGAAATCATACTCAGTGATTTCAAGTCCACAGAATATGTATCCGCCAATTGCTCTAGTCACATAAAGACTTATGCTCTAAAATCCTTTTTCGTCTAAGCCTCTATATCATTTCTTATTAACAATAAGCTTGTCATATTTTGAAAACTTGAATCCATTCATTCTAACAATCTTATCTTAGCATAGCTCGTGGAACCATGTCCAAGGGACCACCCTTTGTAGACATTGAGATTCCAAACCTCCAGTATGGGTCATGTTCTGAATCTCGTGAAACTCACGCTCTAAACTCTTTTATCGATTATCAAAGCATCATCCAATCATCAAACTCTTAAACTCAAACTATTAACTTATCAAATATAGTTCGACCATAAACTAGGAAAACTCAATATCATATTCTGAAATCATAGAGTCTAAATCATCATTTCAGTCATTTCTCTCTAAACCTGTATGTAGGTATAAAACCATAGCATAAACATAAATCAATTTCAGAATCAGGAAAACAATCATAAAATCCTCTAATAGTTACACATATAATCAATTCAACAACCATGGTCCCATGAGTATTATCAAAATACAAATTCATGTTCTAAAATTAGTAGTTCAAAACATATAATCTAACTAATCTCAATCCTTATAGATTTTCTCAAATCGAGCAATAAATCATAGTTTTCATGAAAATAACTATAATGAACAACATAGAAGTCATAGATGCAAACTCACTCACCTGGAGGGGTAGAATATGTAGAAATCATACTAACCAACCTCTGGGAAGGAAATGACTCCACTATCTTTAAGCTTAGATGATAGAAGATTCCAAGCTAATCTTGAAAGAATTGAAGGAAATGGAGTTCTAGAAGTGAAAATGGTGAAGAAAGAGTTGGAGGTGAAGAATTCGTGTTTCGAGGGGGAGAAGGTGTGAGGGCGTTCTAGAATGGTCTGGACCCGAAAGGGGGTTTAATATTTCTGTTGAGCGCCGCTCACCAGAGCGCCCAACACGTATCCTGCACCGCCTTACTATTCCTTGACCGTTGTTTGCACCAAAATATTTATATTAAGTTAATCATTTGTTTTCTTTCCATTAACTTTAAAACATAAATGTAAATAAGAAAATACCCCCCATTTGGATTCAAATAAAATATTAGAAAATTCAAAATCCCAACAAATCAAAATCTAATTTTTGGGTTTTAGTTCAAATTCAGAAAATCTTACGATTTCGTAAACTTGTAAGCTAAAAATGAAATACTTAAGGGTTTCATAAAATTCGTTAAAAATCACTCTTCAACTCATTTTTCTCTAGGAATGATTATTAGGACTTTTGGTCCTAAGAATATAGCTTTATCATATAGTCCTCAAGGGCGTGTAGGGTTCAGACTTAGCGAAATTCAAGACCCAAACGACAGATAAGAGTAACTGACACCCTTCCTAATTCAAAAATTTCTAACCTTTTTATTTAAAATCGGGGTATTACATATATATATTGTATTTTTCTATTAATTTATTTTTATTGATCCTCGTAAAAAATATTACATAACTAATGTGTAAAAATTCTAATATTATTAGATATACAACGAATAACTATATTCTAGTACTTATTCAATAAAGTATTTTTTTTTATAAATTTGTAAATAATTAAATAAATACTATTTTATTCTTTTGTGAAAATGACTCACACAATATAGGAGAAAAGAGAGGGGTGGGTTTTTATACAAAACTCAGTGAGTGAATTCTCACCTAAAACCTTTGTCATGGGACACCAAAGAGTAATGCAATAAATCATAATAATATCAAGAGTACTCAAGGAATTTCATATGTACTTATACATAAGCATTCAAAACATTATATTGGAAATAGACTCTATAGTATCCAATAGAGAAACATAAATCTCTCCTCGGTTACGCACAATATATGTGACGTAACAAAATTTCTATTATAAATCTCGGTCACAGCTGTGTTACATATCACCGTCTCTAGTGTGATAATAATTTCTCTATTTCTTTGACCTTGGACTACTTACTAAGGTTAATGAATTAATTGCGTTAACACGTAGTCGTTTCTTTATAGCTACTATTCAGCTCAACTAGAAATTTAAATCTTTTCTTTGTATTGCATAGAGGCTTCTACCCTAGGGTTCAAAACTTCATCATATACAATATCCAGTTTCCAAAATCATATAATCATGAACTTCCTTAAACAATCATATTCACATTCTTTTAGAAACTCATTTTAGCAATAATGGTCCCATGAGTTTTCTCAAATAATTCATGCTATTTTGAAAATCATAAATTCTTAATTCAACAGAAATCTAGTTGTTCTTAAAATAAACTCTAAAATCATGTACTCACAAATAGTTGTAATGACTAACATAAAGATTACAAATGTAAACCCACTCACCTGTAGGGATGGAATATATATGATCAACACCAACATGACACTTGGAGCTAGGAATGACACCAATATTGTCATAATAGTCATAGTACCCTAGATTAGCTTCTAGAATCACTAAATAACTTAGATTTGACTTAGCACCAAGGAAGAACATCATATCTTGGATAACATGGAGGAATAGCAAAACCAACCTCAAGAACAAAGGAAAATGGAAGAAAATGAGTGGAAATATCAAAATCTCTTACCTTAAGGTCTTGGGAGTGAAAGATTGGAGTTAGATTGAGTGAAATGGAGAGGGAAAGGGGTAGAAGCTGAGTTTTCATGTTTAGAGGTGGAGGGTGTGTTTGGTGGTCTGGCCCTTGAAAATAAGGGTTTTTTGAAACTTAGCGCCACAGTGCTAGAGTATTCTAGAAGAACATCGGACCACTCGCTTCCAAAGAGCTTATTTTCCTTGCTCTCACCCAATTATCCTCTGAAACTCTCCAAGTGTTCTCTAGAGTGGTTTTTCCCAAATTTTCAGGTCGGGCCTTCCTGACAACATGAGTGGGTGAGGAATCCTATGGCGGTACCAAATTTACCTAGGGTCATGTGTACCTAAGGTATTACAACAATAATTCCTTCTCTGCTTTGATGACGAACAAATAAATCGAGCTAAAGAAATCTCAGAACTAGAAATTAATTCTTTTGATCTTGTTCCTCATTTACCCAATATTAAAATGTACATTCTTCCATCTAAGTATGACATTCCCATCAAAGTCATAACTTATATGGATGAGGAGCATAGATCCTAGATGAATTTAGTAGTCCTTCCATCCTCTATGGGAAAATTGAACTTGTTTCTTTAGCGGTAAATAAAAGGTTTTAGAGCCAACCTAATCACCAAAAACAAATTTAGATTAAAGTTTTTCCTAGGCTAGACCACGGTGATAGGTCCTTAATTGCTTGAAAAAGATATTAAAATCAAAATGGATATCTATTATTAGTAAGCAACTTCAGGATATACAGAAGTTCTCAAGTGTAAAAGAAGTTTCAAGCCATACATTGAGGTTCAAACTTTGCACTTGCTAACTATTCTTAGAAGTTTGAAACAATTTACTTAATTGAGTGATAGTGATGACGTTTTCACTCATCCAAATCCTTTATGGAAAAATGAAGAATTCTTTGTTGAATTACCCTTCAAACTCAATGAAGACATAAACCTAACAAAAGAGTTATCTTGGAATGTCTCGGAAGAAGCCAGCATTTGGAAAATGTCAACAATTGTTAAAGCAAGGATTGATTGAACTAACAAAGTCTAATTGGGTTTGTTAAGCCTTTTATATGAATAAGAGATCTGAACAAGTTTGGGAAAAAAAACTAGTGATTGATTATAGATCTCTTAACAATTTCATCAATAATGATAAATTTTTTTTGCCAAAAATCCATTCACTTTACCCATACATAAAAAATGCCTACATCTTTTCAAAATTTGACCTAAGTTGGATTTTGGCAACTTGGTCTAAACCCAAAAGACCGGTCCAAACCTTTTTGCATATCCAATGTATTTTACCAATGGAACTGTTCTATCTTCTGGACTCAAAGTGGCATCCTCCCTTTTCCAAAAAGCCATGACAGAATTTTTTAACTTATCTTGGATAACACTTGTATATATGATGACATTCTTTTGTTTTCTTCGGATGAAGCAAGTCATAAGAAGCTCTTGGAAAGATTCTAAATTTTTATCAATATGACGTATGTTGTACTCTAGAAAATCTCAAATAGGTACAAAAGAAGTTGATTTTCTAGGAATGCATTTTTTCATAAGGAAAATATGTGCCCCGACCTTATATTGCCAAAGAACTACCCAAGTTTCCTTATGAAAATATGACTACAAAGCAAATCCAATAATTTCTGGGAATCCTAAACTACATTAGGGACTTTATCCTTTATATTTCCAAGCTCTTGAAGAAGAATCCTTCTCCATAGGATCAGAATAGACTGAAACTGTAAAGTTCTATGTCACGACCCGATTTGGGCACATGAAACAAGAGGAATCCTATCCCCACTTAAGCCTTGTGACCTGTATTGCTCTATATACATATTCCAACAGGAAAAATCCATTTAAACAGAATTTCATTTTCTACATACAAATCACCTGTCTTACTTGAAATAAAAGATAATTATAACTGAAATCTCATAATCAATATCTAGAGTCTGAAATTGTAGTATCATCCACACAAAATGTAAATATATATTAGACTACTCTTATCCAATTTGTTCAAAATGACCAAATCTTTTAACCATGATATGATCAAAATATGCAAAATACAAAATAATCTATATGAATCAGGATTCTACCTAATAACATGAGCATCTAACCGAATAAGAATGCTTCACTCAAGTAAAATTCACTAATGAATCTCTATGGGAAGAATCCATAGCAACTGTATTTATAAATAAGAGAAAAGGAGAGGGGCAAGTTTTTATGCAAAAACTCATAAGTAAATTCCCATCTGAAACTTCCTTCACGGACACCAAAGAAACCATGCAATACATCATAATGACATTTAAAGTATGAAGCTTTAAAATATTTCATATAAATATATGTATATAATCAAATTGTTGTTTGCCTTTAAAATCAACAATAGTATCTAACTAAGAAATATGAATCTCTATGGTTTTAAGAACCAAATTATGCCTGCTTATGATCCATATATCTAAACACCTAACTCTTCTAGCTTATGAGATTGTCCTTTGGAGTAACACTCCAATTTTTACTGTCGTTTAGAAATTACCGAATTACCCTAGGTAATTTTTCATATAATTTGAGACCAACAATCCTCAATAAAGGAATATAACATTAGAAGAAAGTTAGGAGCAATTCGTGTGAAAGTTGCAAACCCGATTTCTGTACGTGTAAAATGACCAAAATGCCCTGAGGTTATTTTACTCAAAATGAGGATCGTGGGCCCCACCCGTCCTCAAGGGGATGTTTTGATGTTAATAAGGGATTGTTTGTGTTATGTGTGTTAATAGAGGAGAAGAATCCTAATTTTGAGCTTGACGCGCGAAATGACCAAAACGCCCCTTGTTTTAACTCCTAATTTGCGTGGACTTAGCCGAACCTCACTAAAATGTTTTAAAACATGTTTTTAAGCTATGATTAACCATTGGTTAAGCTCGGGTGGTCTCGGCAATTTTTAAGTAAAATGACCATTTTCCCTCTTTTGTGTTTTTTCAAATTTTGAGATTTTTGATTCGTATAGCAAAACCTAAGCAATATTAGGCTCAAATTAAAGCTTATTAAATTCTAATTATTAATCTAGAGTCAAAATTATTTATTTAGATTGATTAGAACCTAAAATTGCTTAAAACACTCAAATTGCTTACTAATTCACCTAAGCCCTTAATTGTAAATTCTCTAATTTGCAAAGATACCTTGCCTACACCTAAATAATACATGGAACACACAAATTTTATCCTCCTTGGGCTGTAATGCACGAAATTTTGGCCATAATGCATCAGAAAATTTGTCAAAGAATGCACAAAAACAAGGTATGAAAACAAGGAACCATGAAAACATGATTCCATGTTTTAAGCCACCAAACAAGATGATTTTTCTTCCTTGTTTCCTCCTCAAATTTGGTCAGATTTCCTCCTCCCTTTGTCCATTTATGAGCTTCAAAATCTCTATAAATAGGCATGCTTGAAGGAGTGTTAGAGGCCTTGTTCATAACTTACACAATTCTAGTTTTTAGAAGCACCAAAAGCTTTCTTTCTTCCTCCTCTTGGCTGAAATTCTTCTCTCATTTTCAAAGAGATTTTCTTTCATTTCACTCAAGGAAACCAAGTTCTCTTCCTTTCCTTCAAATCAAATTAGGTAGGGAGTTGTCTTTAAGCTTATTTCTATGCTTTGCTAAGTGTTGTTCTTGGTTCAAAATGATGATTTCATGGATTTTCTCTAGTTTTTCCATTTGGTTTTCTTCTTTCTTTTCCTTTGAACATTTCGGCCATATGGCCTATATGGGAATATGATGATAGCTTGATGATGAGGACCTTGAGTGTTGGTTGTAAATCCATCACAAGTTAGGCCTCTAAAGCTTGAAAATTCCACTTGATGCAAAACTTTAAAGAATGATATTTTTATGATGTAAAAATAAAGATCTTGAGTTTAGAACTTGAAAGATGTATTTTTCACTTTGTCTTGCTAAGATATATTGGGTTGAATTTATATTTCTCTAAAGTCTTGGAGGAGCTCTAGTAAAGAAATAAAATGAACTTGCATCCATGTTTAAGTTTATGCCTTGCATAACCATGTTTACTTTCTATGTCATCACTAAATTCTCAAGAATGAATAAATGAACTTGCATATTCATGTTTAAATTTCCAAGCTTGCATTTCATGTTTATGTTTCAAGTTGTCACTTAATCTTCAAAGATAATAAAGAGGTTGCATCTCATATTTATTTTATGCTCTCACTTTATTTTATAATGGCTAAAAGAATCAACGCATGACATGTTTATTTTATGTCATCACCTAAAGATCCTAGAGCTCAAAGACTTGCCCAAGTATCACAAGCAAAGTTGGAACCATGGTAATAAAAACTCTAAAGCTTCCTTAAGATTATTGGAGTCAAAGAATTCATTCTTTAAAAAGTCTTGAGTTTGGAGCTTAATAAGATGTAATAAGAATTCTCTTCTCCAGGTCCATGCGGACTATCCGTTTCTTAAGATTCTCTTCTCCCTCCACTTGGTCCAGTGTGGACTAAAAGTTTCTTGCATCATGTTTATAATTCCAAGTTATCACCTTATAAAGATAAGATTAAAATGAGGTTGCATAGCATGTTTATGATTCTAGTTATCACCTAAATCTCTAAAGCTCAAGACTTGCTCCTTTTATCTTAAGTGAGAATTTTAATCATGAAGATTCTTTCAATATATAAATCGGCCTCATAATTAAGGTAGGCCTAAAGTGATTTTAAATAGCTACTGATTTAGTTCTATAATTTCTTTCAAGATTAACAAAAAGAATTAGTTTCTAAAAGAGTTTTAAGGCTTTGCAAAGATTTTATGGGAAACTAGTATCTTACATGTACTTAAAATGTGATTTTAAGCAATTATGTGAGGTTCATGATTCAGCCACTAATCTGAGTTTAGTACTACTGTATGATGATGGTTTAATATGTTTGAAGTTGTGATAATTATGGTTTATTGCTAAAGGAATGATTCTATGCATGTTAGAGATAAAACTAGCTTCCTAGAAAACCATAAAAGCAAGATTTCTAGAACTTTAGAGAATGAAATTTATGCATTCTAAGAGCCTTTAGTGACCTTAAGAACCAGATTTTATTATGTTTAGATAAGGGAGAATGATTCATAATTGGTTTAGTAATTAATTTTAGCATCATAGGGAAAGCCGGTAACGAAAAAGGGTTAAAAACGCAACTTCTAACATACCATAAAACCTTAAGAATAACTTACTTCTATGCTGCCCCATATAGTCTAATAATGTTCTTAGGACTTATAATTGATGGTAATAAGTCCCTTAGATGCATAATTAATTAGTTCAATAATTAAGGTTGCCCGATTCTAGAGTTTTGATTGTTTAAGATTTTTGATAAGGATTTATGATGATGCCTCTTTGATGTTTTAAATGATAAGTCTATGTAGTGATTTGATGCTTATTAAGTATTTGACGTCATTGAATGATTTTGGGCTTGCATGTTATAGTTGCTGTTGCAAACAATGAGAATGCTTATGCATGAAATAATGAAATATTCTTTGTTATTTAAAAATTTACCCTTATTGCCTGAAGAAAGTATATTACGTAAAAATGTAATTTGGAAAAGTTCTGCTAGGAAAGACTTGGTATTTAAGCGTGTCCATTTGTGACCCACCTCTCTTTCCTGGAATCTCAGATGCATGATTACAGTTGGTATATATATTATTCCAGAATAAGACTATAAACGAGAAAATGTTATGAATGATTATGAATTGAGAATTGTATTATGATATAACATGCAAAGACTTAATGGTGACTTAAATTTATGAGGAAATGATCCTTTGGACCTATCAGACTATAGGTGGTGAAAAGGTGATTCTTGCCCCTAAACTATTCTCTCAAAAGGGTAGAGTCAGGATTTTAACTTATCAAAAGGATAAGTATATGCTAGTGACGACTAGTAAGGTATGAGCTCATAACCTAGATTACTCCCAAAAGGGTGGAGTATAGGGTGGCCCAGGAAAATGATGATGAAAGTAACTTTAAGTCACCTAAGAAACTAAGTAAATGCATTATGTGAATATGATGTTCTCTATGCATAGTATTTATGAGATGATGATGAGAAATATGATGTTCTGTATGCATAGTATTATGAAATGATGATGAGGAATATGATGTGATTTTATGCATAACTATGTTATTATATATGAAAGGAAAAGTTCATTATAAACATGACATGCTAAGTTTATGATGCATTATAAGACGCATGATTAAAACGGAACCTCGGTAAAGTATATTTTCGAACTTAATAAATCAATCTTAGCATGCTCACTATTTCATAATAAACGAGGTTCCTGGGGACGATGATGATGACACAATGCATCATGAGGTGAGTACCCTACTGAGATTCTTTTTATAAGTTTCTCACTCCCTCTATTTTTCTTTCCATCTCGTCTTCAGAAAGAAGGAAGCGTTCGTGAATCACATTGAGGCTTTCACCTGGTAGCTGAACTTGATCCTTAGTTTCACTTGTATATTTCAGATATCTATCCCTATCCTTGGAGTGTTATTACTAGGTGCCATTAATGGATGTCCTTCCATCCATATATTATTTATGTTTTGTTAGATTGCCTACACCTAGTCTTATTCTGTTGGTAGGCAAAATATCTATGTGTTATGTAATTATGGATGTTATATGATGGAGCCAATATGATGTGTTTTTCATGCTATATCTGCACGTATTCGCTTTATTTCGATTATTGTTCACGTTATGTGCGGCTCACGTTTTCAATTATGTTTAAAAAAAAAATGGCTCGTAATTTCACTAAGTATTTTCAAAGTATGATGAAAGAACTGAAGCAAAGAGTAAAGTCTAGTAATTAATCATACAACCTAGGTGTATTGGTTAATTATTAGGGTGTTACACTTGCCAAGGTTAACGATCATTCACCGTTGGAACTCCCTGTTTCTCTATAGCTACTATCTAGTATAAATAGAAACTGAGCCTTTTCTCTATATTCCACAATGGCTTCTACCCTAGGGTTCCAAACTTTCTCATATAACGTATCCAGTGTACCAATAATTATGAAATCAACATAACAGCTCTCAATATTCAAAAATCATAAATCAAATATTCATATTCTCATTTAAGCAATAATGGTCCCATGGTTTTGGTCAAAGACATGTTTATGCTCTTATATCAATAGTTCAAAACATAGTAACCTAGTAACCTTAGATTTTTATGCATAAATCTCTAAAATCATAATATAAGTTATATTTTCATGAAAATAGTTATAATGCTCAACTTATAAGTCAGAGATGTGAACCGATTCACATAGAGTGGTAGAATAAATAGGATTGCCACCAACAGAACCTTGGGAGGCAGAAATGGTACGACTATCTGCTAGTAAAGCAATAAAACTCTAGATCAATATCAGAATAACTCTATTCTAACCTCCATCAATGGTTGTAAGTACACTATGACATACGAACAAAGAGGAACTCAAGATCTAACCCCAAGAACAAGGAAGAATAGAAGAAACAGGAAGCAAAACTAGTAGAATCTCTTACCTTTAAGCCTTGGAAGTGAAAGATTGGTGTTAGATTGATGAAAATGGGGTGAAAGAGAGTAGGAGATGAGGGTTTCATATTTTAGGGGGTAGGGGTTGTATTTCATGTCTAGAACCCCAAAATGGTGGTTTTTAATGAAATTTAATGAGCGTTCCAGTGCAGGAGCATAATTTTTCCGACCGCCTTATTATTCCTTGACGGCAGCACTCATTAATTAAACATCTCAGAGTGATTCTCCAGAATGATTTTTCTCTTAACTTTGAGCTATAATTCAAGTGTTGGCGTGTATAGGCTGATTTATCTTAATACTTATTTATTGTCCTCATTTATTTTACTCTCAATTAACTTTAAAATATAAATGTAAATAAGGAAGTACCCTATTTGGATTCAAATAAAATATCATAAAAATTAAAATTCCAACAAATCAAAATTTAAATTTTGGGTTTTAGTTCAAATTCGAGAATCTTCAAGATTTTTCTAAATTTGTAGGCTAAAAATGAAGAATTTAAAAGTTTCATAAAATTCATTAAAAATCATTCTTTAACTTATTTTCCTCTTAGGAACAATTACGAAACTTTGATCCCAAGAATATGGTTTTATCATATAGTCCTCTAAGGACGTATATGATCCAACTTAGTGAAATTCAGGACCAGGATTATAAGGACACGTGTATTGCTCTAAAATATCCTAGGTAATAGTATACTTAGGGTATTACATCTTAAAAAATGTAGCTCAAAATCCATCGTCTCTTAAAATTCCTAGAGAAAGGAAAGAGTATTACAAACCAATGCCAATGATGAGTATGGGGAACGTTTAAATTGAAGAAGTTGCAAGACAAAAGTTCTCCTGCGGCCATGCCAATGGAAAATTCAAGCTAGCATAACTCCATTACCATACCACGTACAAAGAAACTTTGGAGGTCAAATATGGGATTCAAAAATTTCACTTCCATTGTAGAGATATCCTTTCGAAGTCCAACTTGATAATTCATCATTCCTAAAGATTCTTGAATTTGAAAACAGAATTCCTCCAAATGCATAAATCTTTGACTAAAAGAATGGTTTTTTAGAGATATGATTTTTCTGTAAAACATATAAAAGGAAACCAAAACCTTATCCCTAATTATTTTTCCCATCAAGTCAATCCAAACCAATCACCGTTCTAACTCCACTCACTCTACCCTTTAATTTTTATGAACATTGACCCAGCTAGTTCATCTACTATCCCACCAAATTTATTGTATGAATATCCTCTTGAAATACCATTAGGTGTCACCCTCACTCCAAATTACCTCAAAGAATTTGCCACCACTCATATGTTTCATTACCTAGCCATCTCACTTCAACAAAACCAAATCATCCCTAAACTAACTTGGTTAACCCTACTACTCCTTACCTAAATGTCTTTGGGATCTTTATGGGAAAACTTTTTCTTGAATCATACATGTGGTGTTTATGGTGTGTCTCAATGCTTTATTCATATCCCATCATTTTTTCAACTTAAAATGAGCGAGTTCCTCAAAATATCAAGGAACAAACATTCCTTGTTATGGAGGACCTTACAATGGCTTGCTTCCATTGAATGGTTGATGATCAAACTCAACAGAATTGAATAATTGGAATGTTTAGAGGATGTAGGATGATAAAGCTAATAAACTTGTATCGGTCTATATTATCCATCGTCCATATTTTCAAAATCGAGCCATAGGATTGCTACACTTAGAACCAAGCCAGGCACCATGGAACATTTCCAAATCTTCAAATTTTGATGCAGGATGAACGTTATCTCTACAAAGAAGAATTGGTGATCAACATTCATGAAATTAATGACTTTGATGTCAAAATGCCAATCATTTAATCCACCTGCACCAAACTCAAGCCCTTAGAGGATTATTTGCCTACCAGAAAGGGAAATGGACTACAGCTACACCTACACAGGAGTAGGTCTAACAATAGAAAATACACCCAATAGACAACCAGGTGGAGTCAGCAACTATGTAGGTGTAATAATGCAAGACTCCCAAGATCCCGATGAAAATAATAAAGAAATAGATGTGGACCAAATGTTGACAAATATAAAGATAAGGCTTTATGAGATAAAGCAGAAAAATAAGACGACCAATACATGAATCTCACTAGTCATGATCCTATCCTCAAAAGAAACTAAAAGACAATGAAGTTAGTCAAGTCTTGTAAGATAGTAGGTGATAAGTCATGTCTTTGTATTTAATGTTTGAATAATATGTCATACAAAAGTCAGTCATGGTTGTTATGTAATCAATATGGTTAGAAAAAGTCATGTAAGAAAATACAAGAAAGTCTTCTCAGTAGGCAATGACTCATCATATTAGTTTAGTCATCGGTAGTAGCCTGTTGAGTCATTTGTCATCTTGTTATAAGAAGTCATGTAAAATAATGTTTTCTTCAACCTTCCTCACCTATATAAGGAAGGCTTCATGACATTGCAAAAATCATCATTTGCAATAATAAATCCTCTTGTGTGCTATAAACTCATTATGTCCTTCTAAACACTTTTCTTTTTCTTGAAAGTTCAATCTCACATATCCAGGATGCTACTCTGATATAAAGAAAAAGAGAATAACAAGCCATATGAGATATAAAGTATGTTTTACACTTGCCTCTATGAAAGAATCCTGTATATTAGAAATATATCTGACTAATGATCCATTGTTGCAAGTCCTTATTATCCAAGGAAGAGAAAAGCCGAACATCAAACCGTTAAGGTACTGGTTCAAAGGTTTAGAGGTCCAACCGATTTGACGGGGTTCAACGGAATATAATAAAAAATATATGTAAATATATACATATGATTAATTAGAATATAAATAAATATGTTAAATCACTAACATTAACATAATCAACAAAATAATATTCATATGTCTATAAAAATAAACATAATCCATATAAAATTTCTCTAGTCTTAACCTTACAACACGGTCATAAAGCATTTGAAAACAATATTAGTTAGTGACCAGTGAGGTTTATGGTAAACGTCTTAATGATAAAGAGAGAAGAATAATAACTCAACAATTTTTGTTAGTACCCTTCTTTGGTTCTATTTTTTCTTTTTGTTTTTGCTTGTACTCCATAGATATCAATATTTAAACTTTTAAAAAAAAATTTCAAAAAAAAAATTCAAAAAAAAAAAATCAAACCAAAATTCGCGGTTGTCCTGGTTTTGACCAATTTTAATTTTCCCGATTTTGGAGTTTAACCGGATCGAACAGGTGACCGGTTCTCGATGAACGGTTCAACCGGACCAGTCAAGTTCAAATTTTCTCTTCTATGTTATTATCTTAAGTGTATAATTCTTATAAGTAACTAGGGCTTGAGGAAGTAGATAAAAGATATAATATCGAAGAACTTGCCTTGCCAAAATAAGGATTATATGCGTAAGGCTCTACTATATATATATATGGAATAACTGAAATGATATGTGTTATATTGTGAAAGTGAAATGACTAAATATGGGTCATTGGATCTTATATGAATGATCAATATTAAAACATAAAATCATGTAATATTTTTAAATGAACATGTGATAATTAATTACCTTTAATAACTTTCAATCATGACCATCTATATATGTTGATACCGCCCATATTAATTGCTCTCACTCTCATAATAAATTACTCCTTTCACTAAAGACATCCTTGAATGAGAGAAAATTAAATAGCTGGCAGCCGCAACTTGATGACACTTAATATGGCTATTTAGTTTGGTTTGTGGAATTAATGCAGGTGACTGACTGGAAAGTCAGCAATAGAAGTTCACGAATGTGATGTGATGTGCTTTCAAGATATTGTTATGAAAATGCTGAATGTTAGTTTGCGTCTTGGTTAGGTATCCTTGATTCTGAAGTTAGCAGCAGAGCTTTATTGTGTTTGGTTGCTGAGAATGTGTACGAAAATTTCAAAATTATTTGATTTTCAAGTGGCGATAGATATTGTAAAGTACTAATATCCGTGTAGGCTAGGAATAATTCTAGTCTAGGAATCATATATATGTATCAAGTTGATACATTCTCGATCTTACAAATAAAATAATATGCTGCCACTGACAATTTTCTTATTTGAACTTGCAGCAAGGGAGGATAGTAATTTAATTCTGCTCCATATATCAGAAGAACCAAGGAAGGAAGTCATTTTCAATTCTTGCCGCCATTTTGTACCATGAGAACAACCCTTTATGAATTTAATCATTGAACAAGAAGTCTATGTTGAATAACTACCGTGCACAATTGGAAAATGTGATCCATTAAGGTGCCAACTACCCTTCAATGAACATTCAAGAGAAAGAAAAAAAATCAGCCTGTGCAACTGTTTTGTGGCATTTGTGCTTTGTCTTGCCATGTTGCTTATTGATCTTGTGCTGTTGATATCTTATATTCACATGCTAGGCCGCCATATCATGACTAATCTCTCTTAAATCTTCTTCTAATGAATTATCAGCTTGGAGAGCATTTACTCTTGCACTCTTCTTTAGTTATCTCAAACTCCAAATAAAGTGCCAAACAAAACATGTATAGAGATTCAAAGGATCAATGAATGCACAGAGCATTGTATGCTTGGTAGTAGATACATAAGAAGAAATTATTCTTATCGCCATATCAACCATGTTTTGCTGCAGATTGGTCATGTGTATGCCTAGCATTTTTACAACAAAGTGTAAAATTAAATTCAAAAGCTTCACTGAGATTACTTCATTTGATGGTTCAAATGCATATTTGTTTGTACGGCATATGTTGTAGCAAGCTAGTTTTTCTCCATAAGAATCATGACAAATAACCTTAGATAGAGTTACCAAGAGGGTATGTATAACACTTGTTGGTCCGCTCAAAATTAATTTATTTCTACTTTATATCCATATCCAGTACTGGATAAGGTAAGTGCTTAACAACTGGTGATACAAGGCACAACCCAAATCTTATTCTTACGCCATATATATATAGGCATTTTGGGGTAGCTTAACTTGCTTGTTGCATACATCACTAAAGCTTAGAGACCTTAACAAGACAATTGTCTTTGGGAATGGCTACAGGTATATATGTAATGGGACATTCTGGATTTACTCGTTCAAACCTACAAAATAAGAATGGCAAATAAATTAGGAATATAAAACACATATTCGTTAACTTTTTATGAAATGTATGTGACCTAATTATCAACAACCTTCAAACAAAATAGAAGATACTAACTTGTAGCCAAGAAGAAAATGATGCAGAAATATGGATATCTCAAGTTTGGCCAAGTCATTTCCAGCGCAGAACCTACTTCCAGTTCCAAAAGGAAGAAATGCTCCTGCTTTGGCATTGTAATCCTGCAAAAAATGAATGCGTTAATAATATGATTAAATTTATTTATTGTCCAACAATAAGAATGATTATTCTAATTAACTCTACCACTTACATCCCATCTCGAGGGGTTGAATTCTTCCGGGTTTGGGAAAATTTCAGGATCCATATGAACAGCTCTTATCCAAGATATCACTTTCCATCCTCGTGGTATGAAGTAACCTGAAATTATTATGTTAAAATTTTGAGTAAATTCCGCTTGGAAAGAATGGAACTTTTTAAGACAGCTAGAAAATTGAAGTCAATGATAAATCATACAATATTATTATGTACCTTTGATGTTCGTATCAGCTATTGCCTCACGAAAAATGGTAAAGGAGAAAACCAGACGTAACATTTCATTGATTACCTACATGGCATAACAGAGTGAAATTGTTTGTGATTTTTTTAATTTGGTCTCTGATTTGAAAAGCAAAATACCAATTTTAATTCATAATTTAATTATTAGGCGTGAAGAATATATGCCATTTTACCTTAGCAAGATACACCATTTGCTTAATTTCCTTAATATCAAGATGTTTCTGTGTTGGAGGTCTTGTTTTCATAATTTCTTCTTGCTCTTCCTAAAAGATAGAAAACTAGGCATAAGAATTGACATCCACATTATTATGCATATATATATATATATATACACACACACACCAAGTATTATAGTCTAGATGGGTCACCTACCTTGGCCTTTTTCATGACTTGAGGATTCTCTAAGAGATAGATAATTGACCACATCATACCATTAGCTGTAGTCATTTGACCACCAAATACAAGTGCTAATATTAAGTCGATGATATCTCTATCTTCCATCTTGCGACCATTCTCATCTTCAATTTCCAAAATAATATCGATGAGATCTTCTTTTTTGTCTTTTTTGGCCACCTTTTATCATCTCCTTCCTCGCATCCACAAGAAGTTGAATTATTTGTACTGCCTCTCTACGTGCCTATAAATAAATAAATCAATAAACGAACATAGTTAAAATAAATCAGCACATCTCAATATCAATTCATGCATACATACGAAGTATAATTTAGTATAAGTCAAAATTACTTTTACATCATCAAATAATAATTTTTGTTAACAAAATCACAAAACTTATCATTAAATTGAAAAAAACATCTTATAAAAATTTGTATATATATTTTTTAGTTTATCTTTTATCTATATAAAAAATGATTAAGTAAATACCTTTTTCATCATAGAAATGTTACTTATACATCCACGCTAGCTCATTTAATTAATGGTAGATGAAAATTAAACATGTTAAGAGTAGGTGACAAATATTATGTACAAATAACATTATTATTAAGGTGAGAAAATAACCAACCTTGAGTGCTTTATGGAAAGCGAAACCCGGCAAGTTGATTGCCATGCTGAGGATGCCTATATGCATAACATCGAACAAATCCCTCATCTTCTTCATAACGGATTCGTGTCCAGGGCCAAGCACGATGTGAAAGATGACATTCAAAGTGGCCTTTGAAGTCTCCTTGAAGAGCTCAACAGGGTGCTTCGAGTTAGCCATTGCTTCCAAGGAACTGGTCACAATGTGTTCAATGCGTTGTGTGTACACCGAAAGTGCATTGTGGCCCATAATAGGAGAAAGGGTGAGGTGGCGGAAACGCCTGTGTTGTTCAATGTCCAAGAATTGTGGACTCCTTAGAACTAACTCATTGGTGGACTTGGCATAACTCAACTTAAAAAGTTCTTCATTTTTAGCACCTTGCGACATAGTTCGGGTGTAGTAACTATGATTGTTGGTTGCCCAAACAAGTGGGTCTTGTATAGATCTTTTCTTCCATATCTGAAAAATATACAATAATTAACAAGATCAGTTTAACACATATATATATATATGCCTAAAATTCAGATATGCATTTGCAAATTACAATTTAACTGAGCTTTAATTACCAGCTTTGTTCAAGGATCAGGACACATTGTTTCTTAATCTTACCAACTTTATCGAATGTGCCTAGCTAAATCTTTTTTTGGGTGAAAGTGCCCAGCTAAATCTTAAGTGTTACATACACATCAAGAATATTACTCTACAAAGACATATTTGATCACAATTACCTATATAATTTCCATTTTTTATTCATTTGTTCTTAAACTAAAAAAAAAATACATTAATTATATTATTTCCTAATATCTAACACATTATATCACCTTTATTTACAATAATATTAAAATTAAAGTACGAAATTAGAAGATATTGATGATTATGTCAAATAATATTAAGATTACGAGTACTGAATAGTATAGAATAGTGGATATATATTAAAGAATGTGTGTTGCAGTATAATAGAGGGAAGAAGATATGAAAGAAAGAGAGACTTGGAAATGAGGCTGTTGAGGAAGGAATCAGGTACATCAGACGTGAAAGCTTTGAAGAAGGCCAAGAAATTGCCAATGAGAGGCCATCCCATGTCACCAGGGGAAGAGGGTGTTGCTTGTTTCTAAGTTTGAGATCATAATACCACCCATTCAACGCCCTCACAAACTTGAACAAAAACACGTAGCATGCCACAACCAAAGTGAGTGCACCTCTCATCGTCCACAACCAACCTAGCTCCATTTTTTAATTCCTATGTGATGGTCTTTCACGTTTTGATTATTTCGTGCTTCTCATGCGTGGTGGCATATGTATATATATAGTAGAGAGTAAGACCCTCGCCACTAGCCTTGTGTTCATATAATTAAGACAACTAATTAATGAGAAAATTACACTAACCTCATTTGAGATTTAATATAATTACACTTAGCATCCTTTTATTTTATAAAACTATTATTGACATACTCTGGAATTCACTGAAATTATAATGACCTCTCTTATAGATATTAGTTCATTAATTTAAGTGATAAAAAAAGATAATATGACATATATATAATTATTTATGATGAAATTATAATATTTTTATAATATTTAATATATTAATTAAATAAAATACTTTTTATCACATAAAAATGAAATTCATAATTATAACTTATTTATAAAAAAATAGATATTTTTGTTAATATATATGTCAAATATTGTAAAAATATTATAATTTTATGATTTATAATTATGTATATATCTCATGTAATATTTATTTGTCACTCAAATTAACAAATTAATATCTATGTGTGATATTAGTGTAATTTTAGTGCCCCTTAGAGGAGATTATGATAATTTTATAAAATAGATTGATTAAGTGTAATTATACTAAATCTAGAGATCTGAATGTAAGTTATTTTAATTAATATAAGAATAATGCATGTATATATTAAAATAATTTTTTTATTATTACTTGTTGCTTTACGTCAAATGTAAATAATTAAATATGAATACAAAAGAATTCACAATCATCTCAAAAGAAAAGAAGCATAGTGAGCCGACAATCACATTCCGGGTATACTGTGAGCTGCGAAAATTATCTGTCACTGCATCATATCTTATAGTGGGACAGAAAAATGAATACAATTTAGAAAAAGGAATATAATTTAGAGACGTGTGATTTTCATTCATATAGAGATTCTTCTTTAAAGGTTATATCAGTTGTGCGTGTATATATATATATATAGTTAATTATCTATAATTTTATTCTTTTCTGTTTCTTTTTTTTCTTTGGGTAAGCTGAGAAAACCACAAAAAGCAGAGAAACACATCAACACGGTAAAGCAACGTGGCCACAGAATTTTATATCTAATTAATTATATATAGTATTAACACGATGATATTAATTTTTGTCGCATTAACCCAAAAGGTTATGTCACTAATTAAAGTTTTATATATTCATAATTTTTTATTCTCGATAAATACACAAACGCTCGACCAAACCAAATAGGAAGGGGTATATTACTAATTACTTTTATCATGGTACACTAACTACATATAAATAAACATAAACCGAGCAGAAATTTATATATGACTAAGTAATATATATCAGACCGGTGAAATAAAATGACGTAGGAAAATTTTCTAGTGCCCATATTTTCTAGTAATCTCACATATATGCATATATAACTAATTGAGTACAACGTTTTTATTAACATTGAATACGTAGTAGTTATTAATGCAATAATTTTTATTGTTTCTATTTTAATCAAAACATATCGAACTAATTAAAAATTTTGTAAATTAATTTTCATCACTTATATTATAATAATGAATTATTGTCACATGAATTACAAAATATATGTATTTTATACAAACTGTATTAATTATTAATTAACAAATATAAAAGCAGTGTGGTGAAAATAGGTGAAGTGCCCGAATGAATGACACTTTCTGTAGTGGCGACTTCAAGTTATTTGATGTCTTGGAAGGATATGGAATTGGTCCGCCAGAGGATTGAGATTTTCTCTTAACATGTGCGGCATGCTCTAAATTTTGAATGAAAAGATTTTCTCATCCTCTTAACATTTTCTGAGTTAACATATGCGCGGTTTTAGCATGCTTGTCTATTATTTGAACATGTTTTCTTTCCTATTATTCTAAAGTACTATTTGAAAATAGAGAAAATACCAAATTGGTTCATTAGATTTGTATAAGGGAACAAATTAGCCTAAGTTTGATAAATCTCAAATTGAGGACAGAAATCTCTGTCCCTAAATGATGTGTCATTCCCTATTCCTTCAATCATATATTGAAACTTGGAAAAATAAAAATCAATTAAAAAATTATATTAGTTACCACAGATATATAATATCTATCTACCACATGTCAATAAATGATTGGGATAGAGAATGAGATATTATTTGGAGACAGAATTTTCGTCCTCAAATTGGTCTCTGACATTTTGGAAGAGGACAATTTGGCCCTTTTGTACAAGTCCGTATGATTACAAAAAAAAAAACTATATGAAATGTAAAGGGAGGTTTCTCTCTTTTAAAATACGAGGAATCAATGTGGCATTTTTAAAATCTGAATAAATAATTTATCCCATAATATATTTTTGGGGACCAAGTTAGATATTTTGTTTTGAAAATATTATTGTATGCAAACACCACTTTTATTATGCATTAACACTAGTTATTTTGGGTTAAAAAAAAAATATTGAAAAGTGGCTTTTTAGTAAACATTTAATTAAATTGGTCTCTGACAATTTTATTGATGAACAAATTGGTCACTAACAAAAAATATTAGTGTTGAGGTATCTCACAATTGTAAAAATAGGACACTATATGTTTTTGACAATTTTATTTATGGACAAAACTTGACAAAAAATATTAGTGTTGGGTCCCTCATAATTGTAAAAATAAAACACTATAGGTTTTTAACTTGCAACCTACTAAATGCTAGATGCACTTTAATTATTGATCTATATGACACAAACTAATTCTAATCATTATCAATATACTAAAATGCACTCTTTTCATTTTTGTAAATCTCTCCTTAAATATTCCAAAATTTAGAGCATCCTATACCAAACATAATGATATTGTGTTATTTTATAATATGCAATCACTGTACTCTATCAAATAGCTCTTTTGAAAAAATGATTATGAATTTATGATATTGATATCATAGTGCTTCATAATAAGGAGATGATAAAATATAAGGAATTTGATTTCAAATCTGATTCATTTCTTAGAATGATAAGCTTGAGGCTAGGGATTTCTTTCTTGATAGTGGATATGGTGAAATATTGGAACATTTGAGGAGGAATTTGCAAATAAAGTTAGTGTTGATTGAGATTAGTGTGTGTCACATAAATCAATAATTAAAGTTCACGTTAACATTTAACGGGTTACAAGTGAGTCAGGGACCTATATGTCATATTTTTATAATTTTAAGAGACCTCAACACTAATTTTTTATTATCAAGGATCAATTTGTTCATCAATAAAATTTTCAGAGACCTATAGTGTTATATTTTTGTAATTGCAAAGGACCTCAATACTAATATTTTTTATCAGTGACTAATTTATCCATCAAAGAAATTATCAAGGACTAATTTGAATTTTTTTTTTCATTTTCATTTCTTTTATTCAAGAAAAAAGTCAATTAACACTATTAATTATAACAAAAAAATTTAGTATCTCTATAAAATTTAAAGATATAAATATGCTTATTTTTTTTTATAATTGAAAAATACTTGACTCTTAGGGAGAGAAGCAAAAGAACATGGTTAAAAACACTTAAAAAAAAAATACAAAGCGACAAAACAATGTTACTCCCTCTTGCAATAAGATTTAAACATAGGACTTTATATATACTACCCAAACTCCCTACTACTAAACAAATTCTAGTGGTTTGATGTAGTAGATAATATAGATGTATTGTTATTTGTCAATGTAACATTTCTCTTAAATCTTAGCCCTAGACAATACTCTAACCACATCCTTTTTGACATCCACAGAAAGCCCCATACACTTGCCCAAATCTCACGTACGCCGGGCTTCTAAAAGATCATCCATTAAGAGATCTTGGACTTCTTGGAGTTCTTGCATGCAGGTTGAACCTTTCCCAGGGCGCTTTTACCCTTCTAAGCCTTCGATTTTTTCCCAAGCCTCTTTTTAATTAGCCAGCTCAACTGATTCCAAAAGTTTCTCCTCATCAAATTAGGTGTTTAGAGCTTAGACAAGTCAACACCCAGCTCAAGGTCTTGTCCCAATGGAATGAGAGGCCCATAAATAATGGCCTTCTGAGAAGGCTCTTCCACAGTCGGATCCGAAAAATGGCACAACTTCTTGCATCTTGCCCTATCATCTTGGCAAGACCCAGACATCAAAATCAGAGGGTCGCACAGCACCAATTGGATCACCAATCAATACTAGTATCCTCATCCAAACTCCCGAATAATGGGACCCAGTTTCATCCATGCCCAAAAGCCACCTCACTCCCTTGATTAGCCCAAAACCTGATCGGTATCCTTTGGTCACTTATTAATATCAATAATATCAGTAATGATTAAATCACAATTGTTGAAAACACAACGGTGCCTGTAATGGGTCGGCTTGGCCTATTGGATTGGCCCACATCGGGCAAGGTCGTTTCAACTCTAGCCACTTTGGACAAGTTAATTTTGAGCTAGAAAATGCTAACTCAGTCCAACTTATTAAAGTCACAGGTTGACTCATGGGTCAAAGTTTTTCCTTCTTCAATTTTCTTTTTAAAATTTTATAGTTCATGTAAATAGTCAACGGCAAAAAATATTCTTTTATTGTAATGGATAAAAATATCAACTATTACTAAGTAGTTTATTCTTGCTTTACGTAATTTTTTTTATAATTACGTAATTAAATTTTGACAACTTAACTTGATGCATAAGTGAATTGAATTAAAAAGTATATTATTTTGTCAATATTTTTTAGTTAAGACTTTTTTAAGTAACAAATGGGCTAAGCGGTTCAAATTCAAGTAGTAATAGCTTATATATGCAATTGGTCATTTAATAAAAAAATAAAGGCCTTTGGTTTGAGTTTTCAGATTTCAATTTTCATTTTCAGTTTTTCAAATTTTTCAGATTTTATGAAGGAAATCCTAAAAATCCTGAAACTATAAATTCCAGTTTTCATTTTCATTTCCAGTATTTCCTTCACAAAATTTTAAAAACTAAAAAATTGAAAATAAAAGTGAAAGTAAACGAAACAGGGTCTAAGTGTTCGAACCATCATGTTTACCTGGCCCAAAGCGGGTTGGGCTCATTAAGCCAGCCAAGTTGGGTCAACTTTTATTTTTACCCTAATTTTTCAGCTCATTTCACTTTTTTTTTTTGAGCTATTTGACCTGGCCTATCGAGCTCGTCCATTTCAACAATTCGGTACCTCATTGATATCGAAGGAAACCTTAAAAATAATGAATGGATTCTAATTGACTAATAGGGGTGACCGAAAATTTAAGGGGAAAAAATGATTATGTCTATGAATGCCATATATACAATTTGACTTACATGAAGTTCCCTTTTGTAGATATAATCATACATATAGATAGATATAGATAGATAGATAGATAACAAATTTACTGAACACTTCTAAGTTTATTTTACAGCCATGTCATTCTCCACATGGAGAACAGATACTAATCACGAAAGAACTACAAATTTATTGCACACTTCTTGATTTTACATCCATTTCATTCTCCACATGGAGAACAGATACTAATCACAATTTATTGGAATCTGAAGCCACTGCCAAGAACCGGTAAAAGTCACAAAATAAACAAACTAAAAAAATATCAAGACCTCTCCTAGGACGAAGGCTTTTCTTAATTAGGCACCTTAACAAAGCCCACATGTGTGGAATTTGCCACTCTAGTTAGGGTTTGTAGATCATAAGCTATCCAACACCTTGAGTCATCCCTGTGGTAGAAATACCCAACACACTTGCAATCATTGGTACATTTGTTCCCACAATTGCTTTCACTCACCCTATCCCCAGTAGTGTATTTGCTCATGTAATGCTCAACACCTTCAAGTTTGTAGTAGTGGAAATCACTTGGCTTGCATGTAGTCACAGGCTTTGCAGTGCAGTTTTTGCTCCACCCAAATATCCCACTCTCCAATGGGCAACCAACACATTGGTTGTCCTCACAAAGCCCATATTTCCCTCACCTCTCTGGCAATTGGCACTCACTTTCATCATTGGAATCTCTATCAAACAAGGTGTGTGTCACTTCCCAAACACCATCACGCACATCAAGGAAATAAGTGTGGAGCCTAATGTTACCATCAATTCCAAGCCTAAGATATGTTAAGGTGCTATTGTTCACCGGGCTAGCAATGACCCTAGTGCCAAAGTTGGATGGATTAGCCAAATGGTAACTAAAATCAATCTCAAAACTATCTGATTCAGATATGAGTGTGACATTTTGCAATGACCCTTTTTCAATGAAGAACCAATTTTGAGCTGAAAGGAGACCATAGAGAACAGGCCTAGGAGAGTTCATGCTCTTGTAGTAAAGGGCCAACCCTTTGGGCTCCAACACAAAGCTATAAGGCCCATCAACATTTTCCTTATCTGAAAGCCTACTAACCAACCTAGATGGCCCTTCAGCTCTTAGGGACTGAGCCATCAAAAGGGTATCCGTAGGTGGTCAAAACTTTGCCAAACAAATCTCCCTTTGGAATCAAGAAGCACCATGTTACCATTTGGGAGCAACCTAAAGGCCACAACACCTTTATTTGTTGTGTTCGTTTGCCATGCAATTCTATCATTTGCATCAGCCAACACAAGGTTCCCATCAACACCAAGTGAAAAAGTGGCACCTTCACCAACTGGGTTGCCCCTATTGGCCTCCCAAACCCAGCGAAACAACTGTTCCGAGCGTTGGAGACCAACACGGAGTGCTAGAGTGAAGGCATTTGGGGTGGTGTTGTAGAAACCAACTTGGAAAGGAGAGTTGAAGATGCTTATCATTCGGTAATCAGCACCATACTCTACAATATAAGGGCCAAGTTCACCTGAGTTGACATACTTGAAGGTCTCGTTTTTGGGAACAAGAGCATGAGAAATGATGGTGGAGATGGATAAGAACAAGAATGTGAGAAGGGTGGTTTTGGGGTGGGGCAGAGAAGCCATAATATTGTTGTGTGGATTGATTGATATGTTGTGTGTTATGTCACATATGTGGGTATAGCCTCTATTTATTTATACTGTATGTGGTATGAAGTTGGAATGTACTTTGGTCAATTTTTTAAACTCAAATATTTGTGTAGAATTATCTAAATTTGGATCCAGGTCAAACCAATAATGCCGCAATAACAATAAAATTTGTGTTTATGTGAAATATGCCAGCTGTCATAAATCATATGAATTATTCCATTTTTTAAAATTATTTTCTTTTCATTTTTTGGGGCAACAATTCTGTCCACACTCCTTATGAAATGAGGTTTTAGTATATCAAGTTGATTACCACTTTACAAACTTCAGCATTTCTGTTCCTTAACTTTAGCTATGCTTTTCTCATGATGGATCCTCAAAATAAGCAATGAAATAATATTCTTTTTCAGAAAATGTTTGATTTAATATATGACCGTGGTGGTGAAGCCAGCTAATAATACAATGGGCAAAGATTCCAGTTGCCTGTTGTTTTCACTGGTTTGTGTTCAGAGATAAGTGAGTGCGTTTTTCTGGTTTGTGTCCAGAATTTAATTCCTTTCTACTGAAAATAAAAAAAAAAAAAAATTGCTTCCCAATGCATTTTTCTCCAAAGTAACAAAATTATTACTTCTCCCAAAATTACTTCTAGCTTTAAAACAGACAGGCCTTAAATCGTGCTACAAATTTGGCGTTTGTCATTTGCTTTTAGCTTTTTTACGTTATCTTACTTTGTTTACCATTCTCAAATTCATTGATCATCTTGGATTAAACTGTAAAAGCCACACGGTCAAGCAGCATAAAGAGTAAATCAAATTTTAGAGATCGAATTTTTATCTTGGCTAAAATTTAACTTTTGGTTCTTTGACAACCTGATTAATAAAACACGGGCAAATTAAAGTCAGATAATTTTATTGTATATATATACATATATATTCCACATAAAAAATGTGTGTCAAGTTGCTTGTACGGAAAAGCACATTTATGGAAACAACGACTTTTGACCAAACCTACAATACTTGGTCAAATAATAATAATAATAATAATAATGGGATACAACTCAGTTGTTCGTGGTTTTGGTCTCAATCTAATCGCTTAAGTGGACAAGGAAGAAAAATTGACGCTATTTATACATAAATAATTATCTTTATACATATTATAACAAGAAGCTTAATCATGTTATTATATTTCGAAAGTCATAAATAAATGAAGCATGATATAAAAGTATTCATAAATCAACTTATCAGAAAACATATTCATAAATCAATCAACATGATAGGTACTTGCGATCAAGCTGCGTTAAGTGATCTCATTAAATCGCTGATCTTGATTTTAACAAAACTTGTATAACTAGCCTGCCTAACTAGGAAGTGAATTACTATAGCTTCCATGGACCCAAAGTACAGAATATCAAGCCCAAATCGGAAATGTTAATTGGTAAAGAAAAAGATCGAGCTTTATGGTTTTTGGTTAAGAGAGAAGGCTACTCTAATAGACTAATCCCTTTAAAATAGGCCCATTTTCAGACCTTAACCCAAATTGCCTGGTGTGGATCCATCATGTTTTTTTAACTCTTTCCATAGTTGAAACTCCATTGTTGACCAAAAGTTCTTTACACCAAAATAAATCTTTCCACTCTCTCTTTCCCTTCAAAGTTCAAAGTGAAAGCTCACATTCCAACAGACCCATCTGACCCAAAAAAAAACAAAAACAACAGACGCATGACTTAATTTAAGAAGTTTCAAAGGTTACTTGTGTTGAGTTAGTATGGCAAGAAAAAAAGTTATTTTTTCTGTAATGTACCTATGTAAGTAAATGATAATATATTTAATTTTTATTCAAGTATTTTTTTTCATCTTTAAAAATATAGTACTTTTTGGTTTAGTCCATCAATATTTTTGTAATTGATAGTCTATAATTTTTGAAGAATGAGCGTAAATAACCCTTGGGACAAAAACGAAGGTCATAATTTTTAAATTTTTTAAAGAATTATTTGGCTAGGCTTGTTCTTATTCAAAAAAATAGCACTTAAATCAGATAAATTGTTTTAAGGAACCAAAACAAAAAATATTATATTTTTAAGAAACAAACATATTTAACCCTTTAATAATTAAGATACTTATGCACTTTGAAAATAAATAAAGGTGAATAACTCTCATTAATTCAATTTATAAAATAAACAAACTAATTTAAAAAATAACGTTTTGCGCAAAGATTAGTGCTATCATCTTGTCGTTTGCACTAACTAGACAATCTTTTTTACCAACCTTCCCACTGAGTAATTAACAATGTGCAAGGCCAAGTGCTAAACCTAAGAATACATTTTAGTGCTACCATATTATTCGCAGGCCTGGCTCAGGTGAAAATCTCAAAGCATGTGCTAATAAAACTTATGTGTTTGTGTGCATGCAACAAACACAAACAGAAAGTACAAATCTGGAAACATGCTTAAACAAGTTACCACTGAACCAGGCATCCACAGCAAGATGGTGGCAAGCAAGAAGACCAAAATCGGGAGGCTGATGATCACCTGCCACTTAAGTATTAGACAATCATCGTGCCGAGATGGACCATGGTTTCGAAAGATGAACTAGAGATTTTCTAATAGAATTTATTTCTTAAATGAGAAATAATGTTTTGGTTTATTTCATAATTGGAACAGGAGATCCTGTGCATTACACTATGATCTAGTGTATCATTATGGGTTGCCCTTTTCTATTGATTCATCTGAATTGGATCTATTGGGGATGGCATAGCGGAATGGATCTCACAAATACTCATTAGAATCCAATAAATTAAATAAATGCAGGAATAAAAATAAACAAGATGACAATGAATGTAAAGACACAATAATTTAATATGATTCGACAAATCACATACCTACTTCCACTTTTACTATGAGAATAAAATTACTACAAAAATCTCATTTTGTCTCCATCCCCAGCCAAAAGCCCTTGTATATCCCCTCTCATAACAAAGTGTGCATCTATTATTTGTGCTCTCACACTCACTAGCACTCGCTTAGGGCTGAGGGGCAACTCCCCAACCAAAAAAATAATACTTTTTCTTAAAAACTTTATATATATATATATATATATATATATATATATATATATGCATGTGCGAGAGTTTAAATAATGTATTATTAGTATAAACAATTTATATGTGTGTAAGTTTAATTTTAATCTTTTGTTATTTTAAACTAATTTTATATAGACATCTAATTATATGTTGTCATATTAATAAAAACTCAACCACCCACTTATTAAAAAGTCTTATAAAAGCACATGCTTGATTGATAGTTTATATTATTAGTGCATTAAAATTATATATATATATGATTATTGTGGCAATTAAAAAATTAATATGTTCTGTTATATGGGAGAAAAAAATTCAACTAACATATAATAAGTTCAAGACTTTTTGGCTCTCTAATTTGTGAGAGAAAAAATCCACTAAAACTTTTTCTATGTTGTCATGATCAAGACATTTTATTTACATATTAGTATTTTAAAATTTATTATTTCGTAAATATGTTTGTTGAGGAATGATAAATCTTCCTAATTGATGTGCATATATAAAACCCTCTTAATTCAAAATTTCCTTTACATGTATAAATATCCATTGAATATGGTGATAAATTACAACTCATACAATTGTGAGTGTAATTTAAAATTAAAAGTATTGTTAGGTTGATGCTTAGAAGAGTATATCATCATTCTAGATTTGTCCCTCCTAATCTTTGTGTCATCTTCTGTTATTGCTCATCACATTACTGCACACCTAGACCATTGATCTTATTTATAACTAAGGAGTCTTATCTTTCCAAGACTTCTTATCTCCAATGTAAAAAGATTTTCAAATCTTAACCAATATCTCAATCTAAACAGATTTCTTATATTCTACAGATTTCCCGTATACATATCTTAGGATACATATATTGAGATACATATATAATGGACATACCTAAATAAAATCAATCATTATCCCATCAAGATATACACATGAACCAATTTTCCCAACAGAATCAAACTCCAAGGGGTTGATCAATAAGTGGACCATGAAAGAATCTCGTATTTGACAAGTTGAGATTTGAAACCCCATTTGTTTCTCTATGTTAGATTGAGGCGTCATCCCTTACCCTAAATTTTATGCATCAAAAAAATATCAGAATTGGATAAAAAAAAAATCCTTCAAAATGATGTATTTACCTCCATGATGAATCAAAAATTAATTCTATATTAATTATACCTCCTCTTTTTTCATAAGGACAATGAATATCAAATTAAAGGATTATATAAAAAAGGGTCTCAACTTCTTGTAAGAATTAATATAATCAAAAATAAAATATAGTGGTATTTGCTAAGAACAGTAATACAACATAATGGAGCAAATACAATTTTTTCCAAAATCTGATTCAAATCTAACATAGCACCAATGGATGCATAAAAAACGTATTGAATTGTTTCTTTTTAATGAATTGATTTGATCGCAATTTCAGATATGGAATTTAAAGGTACAAATAGAACATGATACTATAATTCACATAACTACAATGAAAAATATGATCAAACAACATTTATCAAATTTGAATAAGAGCCAGAAAATTTTGTTCGATCCTCTTATTTTAATTTCTTGAATCGAGGTTTCCATGAATCCAGACCTCAATGCGTATAGATACAAATAATTCAATGGAAGCAAAATTTTCAAGATCATTTGGAATATTTTATTTTTGAGCAAAGTAGTTGTTTTTAGGTGGTTCAATTCAGTATTAAATAATATTTGATTGATTGGTTTTGAGGTTATCTTCAAAGAGATTGTCTAGGTCACTGTTTCTTCTTTTGCAAGTTAATTCAATTTTTTGTCCAACTTTCTTCTCTTTTAATTTTGTCTAACTAACTTCCTTTTTACTGTGACTTTAAAGAGTGCCCACATTCATAAATCCGAGGTTCACGTCTATCAATTGAAAGGTCCGGTGATCTGCACTTTAATCAATTGTTAGAATAAAAGAGGTCATCTTCAAATCTTTCATTCCAAGGAAAAAACAAATTAAACTCTTATTACTAGATGACCACAATACTAAGCAGCGAAAAAAAAGATGACCACGATGCTTCCCAGGAATAGAAATTCTTATCAATGGAGGAATAATATCACTATTCTTTTCAGGTTCTTCCTATGGCACACCTATTGAAATATAACATATCATATACATAATGCATTTAGTCACATTTACAAAATATATAAAATATGGCTAAATGTTGAAAAGTGCCACTAAATTTCCTTACTACATTTTTGAATATATTTAGTCACACTTTATTCTTAGTGTTTGGTACATCATACTTTATCTGATCTACCACAACCTTAGCCTTCTTTTCAATAAGATGTATACAAAATTGAATTATTGACTCATTTCACACTAAAAAGAATTCCAACAAAAATTCTGATAACATGTGCATCTTATGTGGCCAATTGAGTTACATCAATCAAAGCCTTACTAATTTTCACGGTAATAATTGCCCATCACACTGCATATATAATATGAATTTAATTTTAATATATTCCTATTATAAAATTTGTTACATAAATATTTAATTATATATATTATCACATTAATAAAAATATTTGAATTGTACACCCATTATTTTAAAAATCTTGTATATAATTCACCAATTTTAGAGCCATAGATGTAAGAAATTGTTTTGTAATATATTTGCATATAACCATAGCACAATATAGACCGTACATATACATATTTCAAAATTTAATATAAACTCTATACATGTATGAGACTAATTTTGATATATTGACAATATAAAATAAAAATTATATCAACGTATAATCACTAGGTTTTAAAGTATTTAAACCAAAAGAAAATCAATTAAATAGTTTTTCTGAGGTTAATTAATTGTTGTAATATTGATGATGATGATTGCACAGAAAGTTAAGGTTAAATGTATTATAACTCCAGTTTTTTTGTTTATTATCATTATTCATCTTACTCAAGGTTCCTCCAATTGTTTGTGCGTTCGACACTCAATTGAACAAAATGATTAAGCGGAGAGGTTTTGAGAGAATAGTGAGTAATGGAATGTGTTATTATTACCTGTGGCATTCAGACCCTTTTTTATATAGAGAGGTGACTCTGATAAATTGAGATAATCTTCATTGAATAAGAAAAATATTCCTATTTTACTAGGAGTGGACATATTCATCTAGTAGGGGATATGATCCAATATAAGAGATATGATGAGATAATGAAAGATCTGCAAATTATCTCGTAGGCAATTTAGGAGATATTTTAAATTAATTTGAGAGAATAATTTCTAAGGGCTATTATGACACATGAGCGATCTGTGGAACCTCTGGTCCATGCTCTCTAAAGTTAGATCTAGGTCTTGGACTCATATTTCTGATCCAATACATCAACCAACTGAAAATCATAAACTTCAGTTATAATAATATTTGTTTAGGATCCTGCTTAAGAATTCACAAGCAATCAGCGATGTATTGATCTCAAATCTTTTTTGTCGACTAGTGTATTGTAAGTTTCCCTATTGTATTTTTCACTGATGAAATATTTCCTTTCTCTATCGGAAGCAAAACTTTGACAGACTTCCGAATCATAGGCGTTTAATGGTCTCCATCATGTCAACTACCGAGTTCACCCATGTAATATTTAAAGCACAAATGAACGAACCGACTCGTCAATTATTATTATAGTACCAAAGAAAAGGAACATTTCCTAGCTAGTAATACAGTAAATTGCAATACAAAACCCTATATACTCAACAGAACCATCGCCGTTCTACACAGACCACTTAGTCCACACTGACACACAAGAAAAACGCTCGACATAAACCAACAAAAAATATAGCGTAGCATGTGTTTGATTAAGCTACAAAATATTCCTTGGTATCATTTTAAAATATTTTTTGAAAGTTTGGTTAATTAAACTCATTAGTTATTAGATCATGTACAATATGTATTAATCAAAGAAACTTTCCTTTTATTTTTATTTTTTTACAGATATCCTTCCATTTGAAGGAATTAATCTGTTCGAGCATTTAAGATTTCATTTGAATCCAAGATCACTAATTAAAAAAAATGAGTATTTAGTGCTTCATCTGACCATATGTAATTTGTTAGTAGAAACTAGAAACGTTCTCTATTGAGACATTTTTTTTTTGGTACATTATTCCGTTGAGACAAAGTTGAGAAATCACTAAATAAAGAGGATATTTTAAGGCGTGTATTAACTAGAGCTAGCTAGAAGCAGATGATTACCATCAAATTTCTTGCATAATGAAGAACACAATCTTTTGTACAGCTAAAAAACACAAAGGCTATTAATAGCCACTGATTTGTGGGCATGTGGCACGTCTCATATATGATCAAAGTAGTGAAAGAAAAGTTTGTCCGTGTCTAAAGAGCATATGATGTAACTAACTTTACTTCAACACAATTTACTATGAGTTTGTAAGCTTTGCATATACAAAGATCGTTTTCACATTTTAACAATGCGAGACGTCAATTTGTTTTATTCATGTGTTAGAGTGGAAATTCGAAGTGTCAATAAATTAATCGACTTTGACGGTAGTCTGCAAAGTGTTGGAAACTTAATCGACATTGACAATAGTAAGCTGAACATGGTATTGGGAGCAAAAATATTATTCAAAGTGCTGAAAACATGTTCAACATGACACGGTTTAAAGCATGAAGCTCGCATCAATGTGAGGGCTAAAATGACTCATACATGAAATGTTATGACTAAAATGAGCATTAATTCAAGTTATTAATGATATGTTTATGAGTTTGTAATTTGGAGGGGGAGGAATCTGATTTGATCTGATATGAAAATAGGATAACTTCACCTTCCCTAAATTGTTTATCATATAAAAAGGTAAATAGGTGATCATAGCTTATCTCAAGTTTGGAGAAATAAGTATTTCCAATTTTCCATTATTGTAATTGATCAATCTTGATTTTTACTTCACTTACTATTATTTTGGCATTTGAATATTTTTCTTTATAAACAGTTGTTCTAAATCGTACGCGGAAAGCATTCAAGATCAAGACAGATGGCACAAGAGAAGCATTCATTTGAAAAATCTTATTCCGAGGAAAAGAAGGTAAATAATCTTGATTCTTGTAGGCCTAAAGAGAAAAAATTTAACAAGGAATGCAAAGGAAAGTAAGGCCTTTCCCCTAGCAATCAAAGCTTAATTAATGGATTCTTAATGGCTCAAAACGAAAAAGATAGTGATGTTGATGCGAGATCTTGCATCATTATAACAAAGCAAAACGTACGAGAATAAAAAAATAAAAAAGAAGACGATAATGTAATTAAAATAAGGGAATAAAACACAGACACATTTGCGAGTTGGAAACCATTTAAGATTGTCTCTCCCATTCCTTGCTAAAGATGATAATTGTCCTAGTTTGATCTATCCAAAAAATAATAATAATAATTGTCCTAGTTTGCAAATCCCAATTATTTTTTTTCTAGGAAACTTTTAGTACATTTTATTATTATTATTCTTTTGTCCCATCCTAAAATCTCTCCTAGATATGGGTCACACGGGTAAACCTGGATTACCCTACTTCTTCAATTCCCCGCCCTTTGGCTATGAGTTGCCGTGAAAATAAAGCTTTCACCATCTTAATTGGAATAATTTATTAGCAGTAGTGTGATCGAGAGTCTATTGGATCATGATGTTGATATCTCTTTGTTTATATTCTAAAACATTTAGTGGCACTTGCTCCTATAAATTAATCAAATAACGGAAAAGGCCAATAAGTTGAGAGATGTCATCATTTTCTCTCAATTATTGGCATCGTAGCTATAGTCTCTCCTCAAAAAGACCACAAAGACACTAGTGACCAGCACAGGGAACTATACATATTTATATATATATATTAGGGATGGGGATAACAAGGAAGGTAGCCATTCCTCATATGTTACATTGAACACAACAACTACTAATTAACAAGCCCTTGCCTATAATTTTCAGGTGTTTGTTTTCTCCAATATTCCCCTATTAGTCTATATGCAATTCATGGCCGGTAAAAGAGGAGGGAGGGGTTGTTTCAAGTTAAGTGTGATATGATATGTAACCCAAAAAAAGTTAAGTGTGATATGCACGATTTCCCTTTGCCTATTCTTCCGGCTTTAATTTACTCCGCAGTTGTTGAGCAATAGTGGAGTGATTTTTGCGGTAAAGATTATTTTAGCTTTATCCTTTTTTTTGTTTTTCATTTTTCTAATATTATTATTTTTCCCAACTGTCAGCTAGTATATTGTTAAGTGATGATATTTATAAAGATCAAACAAAATTTCATAAGAAAATATAAAAAGAATATATTTGAATTAATAAGTTACACGTATAATTTTGTAAAAAAAAATAAAAAGAATATATTTGAAATTAGTGGGATTCATGGTTAGACAATAACCACTAATTGATAATCAGTATTAGGACCCTTAAAATTATCATTGATACCAAATGAATCTCCTTAGAATTTATATACGGACTAAATATATTTCGAAAACACATAAAAAAATTAGAACGCAGGGATAAAAAATATAATATAAAAAACAAAAGTCCAAACAATTTGATTAGAGAGAGTAAAACAAAAACCACCTATATTTATATAGTCAAAAAATAAATTTACACTTAGGGTGTGTTTATTTTAGATTATGAAAAAGTGATTATAAAAGTTAAATTTTATATATAACTGAAAAAGCTAGAAATTGATTTTTTTTCAAAAGCTACTATTTTTAGCTTCTACAAAAAAATCTGAAAATTGATTTTTTTTAAATTATCTAAATATATGAAAGGTGACTTTTTACCATTATTATTTGGACATATTTAATTTCCTGTCACATAGAACAATAACAACTTTTGATTTTCAGACAATTAAAACATATTATTATGAAATTTATAAATATTACTGTAGAAAATACATTACAATAAAATAAAATAGTTATGTACAGTGATGAAGGTGTCCTATATAGTTATCATCTTTATATAAATTAATTAATTTCAAATATATATATATGTACATACGAGGAGGGTCTATTGATACCACTATAAGACTTGACATATACTTACATCTTTAATAATTTTTTTACAATATATTTTTTATCAATCAAACTGTTAAATTAAAACTACATATCATGTTAATTGTCTATGTCAATTTTTTAAAATAATTGGACTTCTATAAGGATGTGATGAAATAATTCTTATTTACATATATTTGAGAAATTTTCATTATGTTGATTTAAATGTATATAAGAAGTGTATTAAACAATTTTAGATTAATTAATGTGAAATTTAATAGACTTGACGTATAACTTATGAATATTCAATGTAACAGTGAGTTTTATAAAATTCTTTTCGATACAAACTTATTAAAGGTGTAAAATATGTATTAAATCTTACATTAGTGTAAGTGAATAATCTCTCTCTCCACATATATAATATTAATAAAATGTGGTGATTATATATTAATAAAATGAAAATTTAAAAGGGATCTTTTCAAGAGATTATATTTTTAGTCAATAAATTTAGTGAAGTAACTATGTCTGTGTGTGTGTGGGGGGGAGGGGATTTCCATTTACACCCTTCAATAACTCTTTATATAAATTGAATTAAATTTATTCGACAATTGAATTATGTATATTAATGGCTAAAGTTCAGAAAAATTGAATAGCAATATGCATCTATTTTAATATTTGATATTTATTAATATTTTGAAGAACATATTATCGGTAAAAATAAAGTACAATGATGAAATATCAAATCATTTTCAAACTGTATGGAATTTGATATATTTGATCAATTAAGTAAAAGCTTTAAATTCAACGGTTTGATTGATAAAATTTTATATTCATAAAAAGTTATTGAATAGTGTAAGTATACTAAAACTTACATATGATATAAACGGATTTCTACCTCTATATATATATATATATATATATATATATATATAGGACAAAAAATAAGTATTTTAAGATGCAAGTCAAGTAGGTTCTTCCTTATTATCATTCTACTCGTTCCTTTTTTCATCATTTCTGAACATACTAACATTTCTTTTCTTGTCGTTTCCTCCACATCCTTCCAAATATATTGCCTTAATAAATTAAACTGGAGGGAAAGTAAAAGAAAAATTCTTATTAGGTATACAGTACTGAGTACCCACTAAATTATTTATTAGACGTACAGTTCATTAACAGTTGATATATATTTTTGGTAATTGATGTATTTTTGTCGTAAATTATACAGTTTTATATATTCGACGAATGGTGTAATTATAAGAAAATTGCTCAGGACAGAGTCTTCTGTTACAGCAATTGAGATTCCCGTATGAGAAATGTTATATGAACACGCAAACGTTAATTATCTCTAGACTCCATCAGGGTCACATCTAGACAAGTTGCATACAAATGCATGGTACTTCTGAATTTGATAACTTTTGGAGAATAAAAAATCTCAAATTCATCGCCAGCTGGATATCTGCGATGCTGAAGAATAACATGCTGCTAAAAAAGTTAGATACAATTAATATTTTAAAATTTTAAAAATTAATCAATTTTTTCATTTAATAATTAAAAAGATATTTTAGAGGATGTTATCCAAATCTTTTCAAAACTACTTGTTTTCTATCACAAAAATAAATTTGTCTATGTTAAACCTGAGATGACTAATAGAATATCATATCATCTAATCCTCCGAGACAACTAACAATCCTACGCAACATATCATTTTTTTTTTTATTTTTGGTCGAATCAACATATTGTAATCTTATGTGTTAAAAATTTCACCTAACAAACTATTGAATCCAACCCAATAACCCATCTTATCCAACCAAAATACCCATTTTATGATAGGGTTTTGAGATATAAGGTAATAATGTGCCATGATGATTACTTGTTGCCACGTAGCATTTTGACAAAAGGTTAATTGTACTATATTGTCAAAATGAAATAGTTTTACTGATCTGTCATCTAATTATATGCTTCTTGAAAGATTTTGAAAATAATGAATGATTAATTTGAGTCAAATATTTTTACTAATATGAAAATATATGATTGGATATCTATATAAAAATATAGTGCATAAGAATTAAATCATAACATTATCTATTATTCTGAATTATAATTTTCAAACTATCCTTAACTAAATAATAATGTTATATAATAATTTAGTAAACTTGATTTGAGAGGCATAATACAATTGAGATTAGTATTTTCATTAATTTGTCAAGGAAGCTATAATATCATTGAATTAATTAGTCAATATATGTGTGTGTGCAACAATAGTTTTATATGTTTGATGGAACGGTATATGTTATACCACGACGCTTTATTCTGTTTGATTTGAAATTATGTTGGAAAAAGGTATTCTAGAAAAGTCAATTCAGGATTAAACCTAACCATTTAGCTCGGTGGTTTTCAAATACAAGGCTAAGAAAGACAAGGAAGTAATCCACGTTTTAACCTCAAAAACAATTGATTCATCAATTGATCAGAAGAATACGAGATAATCAAAACATGTCACGGTAACACTTCTACTGTTTAATTAACATGCAAAACATGGGCGGCTTTTCTTTTTGGGCGGCTCATAATAATAATAATAATAATAATAATAATAATGTATATAAAAGTATGTTAGGATTTTGATATTTGAATTAATTCTAGTTAAAAATTTTATTTATATTCCAATCGAGACATATTTAAGTGAGATTATTTTAATTTTGTTGGAATTTTTTGTTTCTCTTTAATCTTTATTTTTCATATTCTTAATAATTGACATTTCTCATTTATGATATTTGATGATATTTTGAAAACACAATATCAAGAATAAGTCAATTTCTTCGAGAAATCCAAGTGGTGCATATATTCTGATGTTACGCCTGTGATCTGTGAATAATTGAAGTTACAGTTGTTGTATAGATATGATTTTGCTGGCATTAGAAAGCTAACAGAAAAAAAAAAAAGTTAATTACAATTTTGATAAAGACACTAAAATCTAGTTCGCACATCTAAAACATAAAAAATTGCATACATATCAGAGGACTAATACTGATTGTCAAACACCTAAGCACCAGAAACCACTGCTTAAGTGCTTATTCCAAATTTTGTGTCAATTCTGGTACACCACTGCATAGGAGGTGGGAAGCCACCGCTTACTATCTTTCCTCTTTTAAATACTGAAAAGATATATGATTATGGGAATTCCAGGTTAAAAAACAAGAGAGAAATATCCTCCAACTCTTCTGAAATCTTTTTATGGGTCCTAAGTTTGCCCCTTAGTATAGAAACTTTGTGTATACATATGTATCATCTATCACCTACCGACTTAATTATTCTCTTTGCAAAAAAATAATAAAAGAAGAGACTAAAGAGATTATTATATATTTGTTAAGTTTTTATCTATTATAAAAAAATCAATAATTAAAAATATTAAAATAAATAGGGTTAAATTTATTTTACCCCTGAATTTTAAGTCATGTACAATTTACACCCTGACTTTTCAAAATGCGTATTATGACACTCTAAACTTTTCAAACTATGAAAAAAATACCATACTTTTCAAATGCAAAACTTTAAGTTATAGCAGGGTATGAGGTTGTACACAATTAAAAAAATAGGGAAATTAATTGCACATAGTATTCACAAATAATGTGTCAGGTTGAACAAATTAGAAACATTAGGGGAGTTAAGTGCATATAAATCTTACCTTTATTAGTTGTCAAAATTATACTGAGGGTGTTTTGCACAATTTGCAAAGTTTAGGTGTCGCAATGCACATTTTGAAAAGTTAAGGGATAAATTGAACACAACTTAAAATTCAATGGGGTAAAATACATTTATGCCAAATAAATAGTAAATAATAAATAATATATATTTCATATAAATTAAAATTTGATATGGTGTCAAATAATTTGATTTGTTTTTAAAATTTATAACTAAATAATTAATAAAATTATTATCTCATTTTTAAAGTTAAATTTTAACTTATGTATACAATCATTCAGAATAACAAGAGAATGTTATTTTATGATGTAATACATATAGCTTCTCACACAATATATTACTAAACACTATATAGTATTGTACTTTTATTATTAGACATTGTATTATATGAAACTTTATGTAGTCAATTGAATAAAATAGGCCCTTATGCAGCATTTGGAACCTATCCTGGGATATAAATGGTGAAGACAGTGAAACAATAGAGACAGAGATAATACAAAAGATGGAGATGAAATTATGCTTGGTAGTGGTGTACAAGACAAATTGATTGATGAAAAGAGGAAGAAGATTAGGCTATAATTTGACAAAAAAAATTGAAAAGTTAAAAGGGCAAAGATAGAATATAAAATATTTAAAGGAATATTCTTGAAAAAAATTATTTTAAATTTGTGTCCTAGAAACATATTTTCAATGTTCGTCCTTTTTGGAGGGATGGAAATTGGCTAAAAAATTCTCCTAGGATGGAGACAATTTTGGAGATTTTGTATCTCCCCCATTCTCCAAATACCTTATTAAATTCTTGAATGTATGTGGTTTCATAATTTTTTTTTTCAATAAGCTGAGTGAGAACGAAACTAAAGATAAATGTCTTATTCTTTTTCTTTGTTTTAAGAATTGCTCGTGTAATTTGAGTTTGGAGGTACTGATTAAGTGAAATCCTTTAGAAAATAATGGAGTACCACATCAAATTTGTCCTTAACAAACATTGCAGAGGATAAATTAGTCATTCAAAATTTACAAAATCTTCTCATGGTCCCTCATTTTTACAAAAGGAGACATATTAGTTCCTATTTTAACTCGTCATTTAGAATTTAAAAATATTTTCACATGGATATTTGTAATATTTCAGGTCTATGTTCAATTGGGAAGGTCATGACCACATCAAATTAAAGTGCATTCAACCGTGCTTAAGCACAAAAATGCAGGATAAGCACATTATAGCACCCTTAAGCGCCCAAAGTGCGAAACCCCAATCGCATTATATTGATGCACAAGCACATCATGCTAAAGTGCGAATGTGTTTTTCAGTGAGCCCTTGTTTTTGCATGCATGCATTGTCGTGAGCTCTCTTTGCGTCAAAGTGCAATTTATCACTTTGGTGTGTGATCGCTCCCAAAGGAGAGTGACACTATCAAGTTTATTAGCTCGTCAAATAATAGAGTAAAGGATAGGGTTGTCGTACTCACAAAGATAATTCAAGTACCGATTTTAGTTAATTAGATGACAAGTTGAACAAATTAAAGGAGATGGTATGGAAAGGAATTTAAAAGCTAAAGTGTTAAAACAATGTAAAAGCAATATAAGAATTGATGGAGTTAAATGCTAGGGTGATTTACTTCAACTATGTGCGAACAAAATGCAACATGAACATCAATATGACTTGTCCAAATTCAATTAAGTGATGGTAGGGTCATCATGTCATTAAAAGTCTTTCTCAAGATCATCTAATACTACTCAAATAAAGTTAAGCACCTAATCTCTTATCATACTTAAGTTTACAAATAGTTCTCAAACCCTTAAATACCACATGAATTATGTTTGCCTATCTCTAGGTGTCATTCAACTCATGGCATTGCATTTATAGGCATGGCTCTTACTCCTTTTCTCAAATTTGTAAAAACCCCTATAATCCTAAATTGATGATCAAACAATTCAAGATAAATAAACTCAAATACAATGCTCATTATCAAATGAGAATAAGACATAAATTCATTCATATTAGCATAATGTCAAACACATAGCCTCCATAAATCACCCTCGGCAAAGGATTTAGTTACAAGTCATGGAAAATGAAATAAAAACAACATAGATGAAAGAAAGATGAGAAGAATCCATAAACAAAGAAAAATACACAAGAAGTTGAAGGCAAAACCAAGAAAAGTCTCATCTTCAAGTTCTTGAAATGTCAATCTCTTTGTGCTCTCCAAGCTCTATCCTCCTCTTTTCCCCAATTGGTATTCTAATGCTAATACTCCCTCCAACAAGTTTGCCTAGGTTTTTGTGCCAATCATGGGTTGGCAGAGTCGGAAGAGGTCTAGTCCACATGTCAGATTCATGCACCCACACTGGAGTGAGCGTGGCTTAAGTGAAATTATAAGAATTCTATAATAGCCCATGCTTGGAGCGTGGCTTCAGTTTCAAGACCCATGCTCCAGCATGGATTTATGACATCCTTTAAACTCCACTTCTTGCTCCTTTGCACTCCTAGCTCACATGCTTCCCTAATTGTACTTCCAAAAAGCTACAAAACCAATGGAAACACAACTAGAATGCAAGGTTAAAAGTGAGTGCAATTATGCAAGAATTTAAACCGAATGATCTAAAAAGGGCAACCATGAAAACTAAAACTAACTATCTACAAACTAAAAGTTCTAAGAAAACTAAAGAAAAATATAACTCTTGAGGGAGTTATCAGTGCATGTGTCAAGGTCCAAGACAGCCCAAAATAACGTTTTACAAGTTAGTTTCACCCCCAAACTATATAGACTAATCTTAAACACTCCCTACCTTGATCAGTTTTCATTTGTTGGCCATTCCAAGACCTTTCTCCACCCCTCCTACATGCTCTTCCACTCTTTCCCTCGATCAATCCTCATTGGTAACTGTTCTTCATCACATTTGATCAAGTTTCATCATGTTCTTCCATGTCTTAATGTAAGGGCAACCTCATGCATGAGTTTTGC
The DNA here is from genome assembly GCA_030441495.1 of Dalbergia oliveri. Classification (NCBI taxonomy): domain Eukaryota; kingdom Viridiplantae; phylum Streptophyta; class Magnoliopsida; order Fabales; family Fabaceae; genus Dalbergia; species Dalbergia oliveri. Next base: position 15,707,440 of record JAMLFY010000006.1, read on the forward strand.
ATGATTTTCCTCATCCAGAATCTACCTAACTTTGTTTATGGTTGTCTAGTAAGTTGTTTATGATTTTATGTCACTTGTTGATGCTATCCCAGCTCCCCATAACTAATAGTTGGTAGTAACCAAGCAGCCTAGCACAAAGTGGTGAGTGAGTTAAAACTCATGACCATATTTTTTGGCATTATCAACTATCTTGAATTATAATAAGATGAAAAGAATGATTATAGGAAAGAAAATTTCATGAATATGATTTTTCTTAATATACCAGAACCCAGGTTTGAGGAATTATAATGTGATAATGAAAATGTTTTTTTTTATATGTGGGACAATTATATATTGACATTTTATATGCTCATGAGAAATTTATCAAAACTGTTAGATATTTAATATGAGAAATTTATGGTTGTCTATATGAGAAATTTTGTATGCCCATGATTTTATGAAATATGTTGAGTTGAAAGCAATTTATTAGAACTGTTAGATATGTTTGGTTGATTGTGTAAAATGGCTAACAAGAGAATTTTAGTTGTTAAACCGTTTTAGCATAAGCCATTACATATATGATATTAAGATAGAAATTAAAGAAACACAAAGTTGTGATTTAACAATTGTTAATTAAATCGTTAACCTTAGTTTACCAGCCCCTGGGGCAACCTCCTTTTTTTTTTTAATCTTAGGCGACACATGACTATGGGACCCATTGGGAATGATTCTCAAAGATCACCTCAATTATAGTTAAATAGGCCTTGGGAGGATCATCGAAGTTTCTATAGTTTGTCCCAAGGGACACAATTCGTAAGGGATTGATCTGTTTTATCACAACCCAAATTAGGTCATAATCGGCGCATAGCGAACACCTTCCCTAACAACCCTTAACATACATTATTTTTCAGGAAAATAGATAGAGTTTCCTCTGTTTCTTAGACACTCCCCAAATTCATTTATAACCTTCAACATCCACCAATAAATCTACAACAATTGGCATCAAGCATTCTCAGAATACACCCTTCCAATATATAACAATATCTCAGTATAATCCAGCCATAATACCAAATTTGTTTTCAAACTCTATTAGACATAATAGAAAATATAGTTCAAAACATAAAACTAGATTAAGTTTACAGATCCTTTCCATGACATAGTTTATATAGCTAAGTAATAAGATATCAAGCATAAGCATAACATAAATCTATGGACCTTGCTTATGACATATGGAGCAACTAACCACTACATGTTAAAACAAAATAAGGGTTCCAACTAAAAATAGCCTTTACAAAAAGGCTCACTAACTTAAAATTCACTAAGATTGTGCTAGTGAAATACCAGAACTAGCACCAGCACCTATCTGAAAAAGATGGAAAGATAGTGAGGTGAGTTTTGCAACTCAGCGAAAGATAGGATATCCATAGTTTACTATGCAAACATAAAACAATATAAATATAATAATGTTATATGTACTCACAAAAATATGGTTCTAGTCATAACAAGAGATTTCTTGATAACATAGCTTTGCATAATCACGTAAATCCAAACATAATAGAAAGTTATTTGAAGCAGAACAATAGCAAGTCCAATGACCCAAGGTCACGTATAGGTTAGCACCACGCTTGCTAATTGCAGTTGGCCCATAGCCATATACAAGTCCAGATATGACAGAAGTCATGTTCATGTTATCACCTCACCTGCTAACTGGAGTTTCTCACGGTGCACCGAGGTTAACGCCACTGTTGTTAGCTACAGGTTCTAACTATGGAATTTTCCCAAATTAAATCACTATCAGTCACATTCTAATTCTATGATATTTTACAATATAGAATCCATCCTCAACTTATATAAGATATAGTGGACATAAGATAAACTCAAATTTAATAATTAACATAAGATTTCTAAAATTCAACAAATGATACAGTTGAACTAAAAAAAAATTAAATAAGCATAATAATTAAGTTTTAGCATCCAAATGAAAGCTTCTATTTAAAACATAAAGCCTCACTTTCGATAAATAAATTATTTTCTCCTATATCAATATACTTTCAAATTTTCGTATAATTTTATATTTATAATTAAAATTTATCATGTAAAAAGTAAACTATAGATACACTATCTATTCACAACTAGTGGTTCTAAGAATTGAAGAACACTCCATTGATGCGACCAATTCAAGTGTTGATACCCGATTGCTCAAGGAACAAGATAACATTAATATTTGTGATCTAACAATGTCATCAATTTATATAAATTAACCTTAAATCACCAAAACTCCCAAATTCTAGGGTTCAAAGAGACACTAATATTAACACTAAATTAACTAGAAGCTTTAATAATTTAAGAGTAGTTTAGAAATTTTCTTAGAGTAGAATTGATGAAGAAAATCACTCCCACACCTTCTAAAATCTTCAAGCTCTCTAATGGAGGTTATAGAGAAAATGGAGGTAGAGGGGAGGGAGAGAGAGAATGAGCGGTTATGATGGTGAAGAGGAGGAGGAGATGATGATGGAGGTGGTGGTAATGATTGGTGAAGGTGAGAGCAAAGAAGATGAAGAAGAAAAATGAGAATGGAAGAGAGGAGAGAAAGAATGTGAAGAGGTGGAGAGGGTTACGAGAGAATGGGGAAAAGAAAGAAAGAAGAAAGAAAATAGAGAGGACTAGAATGATCTATATCACTTAAGGTGCATGGTGGTCCTCATTCTTCTTTTTCTTCTGATTTTCACATTTTTATCCCAACAAACTATTCAGTTCGTAAGAGACTGAGTATTGTTTTTATAAGCAAAATGATAAGAACGTTGTCTATTCCTTAGTTGCCTCAAAATAAGATAAGAAAAATGTTTTCTAGCAAAGAATATATATAGTTTATATTTACATTATGTAAAATGGTTTCTCGTTGATATACTTCTACCTATGTACTCTTATTGGCTATTACATGGGGGTTATGAGTGAAGATTCGCTTAATGAGTTCAATGACTCACCCTTCCTTCTTCCCCTTTTCAGATTGAACTGTTGGGACGAACGTTGCTACAACACCTCTATAGTAGCTGCTAGTAGATTCCTCAATGGTGAGCTTCACATTATAGTGAAAGAATGGTTTAGAATTATGTATGTTGTAAAGTATTCTAGTAGTGTATAGGCAGGATTCATACCATGCATTTAATTTAGTTTATGTATTAAATTCTAGGTTCATAGATTTTTTTTGTAAGACTTGATTCATGAATTCTACTGCATACAATGCGTTACACTACCCAAAAGGCTTCGGTGGGAAACCAACCCTCACATGTCGATCTCGATTCGCTTTGGGGTACGGTTGTGATAATAGTTAAATTGATTATGTGGCTTCGTCAAATTCATGATAGCACTAAACAACAACCTCATTTTGCCTTGAGATGTGTTAAAATAAAGAAACAATTCGAGAATGAGAAACTATGGTTAGAGGATGTATACACGTGATAATAAAGAAGAAGATCAATCATGTTGTGCTTGCTGGAGACAGGACCTTGCATCTCCTTCTCAACATACTGGTGGGTGGATCGCTAACCTCACATGCGGGACGATTATTTTAAGTTACGTTGGTTGTGGATTTAACACAACACTTTTGAGTAGAGCACATTTTGGTGGAGGTTGATAAGAAACAAAATGGAAGCTCCCAAAAGGTAGTTAGAAAATGAAGAGGGCGGTGATCTTCGCCTACGAAGCATTTGAAAAAAGTTGTATCCTATTAGGAAAAATCGCCATTCCCCCATGAGAACTATCCTTAAACATACGGAAATAAGATAGGAACACAATCACAACACAATATTTAACGTGGAAAATTCTAAAACTGGAGAAAATCAGTTACTACCAAACAACAACTAGAGAATAACACTAGGTGAAATTTTTTACAACACATAGATTTAACTCTCAAACACCCCATTGGCCCCCAGACACCTACACTTTCCAAAACAAATATCTAAACTACATATCACAACACACTAAGACAAGAGCACAGAGAAAAGAAAGAAAGTCAGACACAAGCTTAAATTATTTCCATCTGGTGCAAGTTGGAACAAAGAACTTGGGTCCATATATATAGCCTTGGCAACTCTCTCTACTTGCAATCGTAGGCAATGTGGGACTTGTTCTAAGAAGCTTCCCTCTCCCCTTATATTCCTGAGCAATACGAGACTTTTTCCAAAATGTTTTATTTCAATCAAAACCAACAATCTCCACCTTGATTGAAATGAGCACATCTTCAGCTTCTATTGTCTACATCGACAATCCCTTGCAATCATTATCTATACGACAATCATAGTTTAAAAAACTATTGAACTCCACCATAAAAAATATACTCACTTGGAATGGACAATTCCAAGAATTTCACCTTGATACATGTTGAAACCTTGCTAAAAAATTTATGGTGCAACTTCCATGTTGGCTCTCTCCTGAAAGTTCTTCACCATCAACATAATCCCACTGCATATTCTACATCAACGCCAACCAATGCCCATGTGCAACTGTAGATTTGCTAGCCATACTTTCATAATCCTACCACACACCTTGCATAAACACCAATGCCCGTTTGCAATCATAGACTTGCATGCAACACGTTATTATTTTTTGTATAATCTTGATTGTATCACGACACCCTTGACTTGTATTTGCCACAAGCCAAAATCAAAATCAATCCTTCCATCAATTTCTCTATCCAACTGTAAAACGTGCACCAGGGGAGTTCCTAGGAAAAAAGTGAGTCACAATAAACACTCTTAAGTACCAAATCTTTCCTAGCTAGAATCTTTCCAAAACATCACTCATACAATATCACACTTCCTTCTAGCAACCAAGGGTAATTCTCAACCAAGTATCATACTTCTTTTCTAATGTGGAAGATCAGACAATGTTGTAATCATAGAGCATACTAAGAAAGTATCCTCCTGAACCATAGCTTTGATACCACTTGTTAGGAAAAATCACCATTCCCCCATGAGAATTACTCTTAAGCATAGAGAATTAAGATAGGAACCCAATCACAACATGATATTTAATGTGGAAAACTCTAAAATCGAGAAAAATCACGGCCACTACCAAACAACAATTAGAGAATAACACTATGTGAAAATTTTTACAACACATAGACTTCACTCTCAAACACCCTATTGGCCCCCAGGACACCCATACTCTCCAAAACAAATATCTAAACTACTTTTCACAACACTTTAAGACAAGAGCACAGAGAAAAGAAAGAAAGTTAGACACAAGCTTAAAGTGTTTCAACTGGTGTAAGTTAGAACAAAGAACTTGAGTCTATGTATATAGCCTTAGCAACCCTCTCCTGCAATCCTGGGCAATGTGGGACTTGTTCCAAAAAGCTTCCTTCTCCCCTTACATTCCTGAACGATATGAGGCTTCTTCTAAAATATTTTATTTCAATCAAAACCAACATATCCAAGCATCATAAGAGATACTTTCTCCACAATACCGAGTGTGATGATGGTGGTCATGACGGGGAAAACCTTCATATAAGTATAAAGAGGGTCATTACACATGGGAATTAGGGAAGAGCCTCAGTCTTTTGTCAGTGGATAAGGATGGTGTTATAGGAGTGTTGTTGAAGGCCTAGAAATTAGGATGTGGTTAACTTGTTAGAAAGGTTCCTTGTGTATGTTTCTTTTTTCTTTTTTTTGATAAGTATTATAGATAACCCCATTAACAAACAAGGGATAAACCATGTACAGAGTACCAAAAACCACACAATCTAGCCTATTATTTACTCATACTCTAGCAGAACAAAACATCAGTCTTACTACCCATCGAACATGGGAATCCACTTCATGAAGCTTAAAAACCATTGTCTACACCCACCTTTTAAATTATAGCAAGCCTTAACTTCTTAATTTATGAGAGCCTTGACTTCTTTAAGCATGTAAATCCATCAACATGATTGCATACCTAACTTGTAACTGAAAATAAGTGCATTCAAAGCCTTGTCAGGTTTATTGATTTCACACAATGCAATCTGCTAGACTTGTAAACATGGAGAATCACCTCCACATGTAATTTTATCGTAACTCTTATCCTATACACCACATCAACATTTTTGGGTTTTTAATACTTGAAAGTTCATAGAAGCTTAGAATCAACAAATTTACACCAACACACTTCTCAAGAACACATGCACATACAACTCCCAAATTGATCACACACATACATGTGATTTCTTTATAGGCACACATGTACACCTATACTGGAAATAGTTCTTATAGTTTGACACCATTATCTCACTTTCACAAGCGACTAGTGTATCACGCCTTACTTTGTGTATCTTTCTCACTCAAAAATGCTCACCTTGCACACGCAAATTATCCGATGTATCACTCATGTTACCATGTGTATCACTCTCGACACCAAGTGTATCTTTCCTCACCTTACTCTAATATCGCACTTTGTATTTTGGTCAAAAGCTAAACATGGCTCAGCGTGAAAAAGCATCATCATCCACTTTAGCTCAAAGCAAAAACCTCATAAAACCTGTTAGAAGAAAATTAAATGTTCACACCCAAGACACCTCTTCACCTCATTTTCATGATATTTACTACACTTAGAGTGTGTACCTCATTTCTCACTATGATTTCCCATAAATGTGTTTACTCTCAATATCTCACTGGTGTTTCACTCTCCGAAGATGGTTCCATTCCATTCAACTCACAAAAGTGATTCAATCTCTGTCACGACCCAATTTAGGCACGTGACCACCTAGGAAATCTGTTCCCACGTAAGCCTCGTGAACTAGATTATCTCTATATGCACAGTCGATTATAAAATTATTTAAAACATATTTTCATTTTCTATATACAAATCACTTGTTTATTAATCATATTGGTCTATGCTGACATTTCATAATTCAAACTCTACTATCTATAAATCATCATACAAAACATATATGTATAAAGCTGCTTGAAATATCCATAAGTACTAAACTTTTCAATACAACCCAAAATAGTATTACAATATGCAAGTAAACATGCTCTATGGTTCGGTATCTTGCCTGCATCTATCCTGAGCATTCTAGACAAAACTACAAACACTTCACCTAAGTAAAGCTCACTGTTGAAACTCTAGTAATGTTGAGAGGATGGTGGTTGCGAGGAATTTGCAGCAGGTGTTCTATCTGTAAAATAAGAAAAATGAGAGGGCTGACTTTTGTGCAAACTCAATGAGTGAATCCCACCGGTAACCCTCCTTCATAGGACATCAAGGAAGTATGCATGGAATCATAATAATATCAATATTATTCAAAAGTTTTATATAGTCAATTATATATATATTCAAATCATTATTTTACAACTCTAACCATTTCCTCAATTCACTATCTACCCAATATTAACTAATCTCATAAGGTAGTAGCTTCTAGAGAAACAAACATCTCTATTCCTGGTTACGCACAATATTTGTGACGTAACAAAACTCTGAATATAAATCTCTAGTCACAATGTGACAACAAATTCTCTGATATCTCTGGCCTAGGCATACTTGGTACTAAGGTTAATGGATTTACTTCGTTAACACATAGCCTGTTTCTCTATAGCTATTATAAATAAATCTAAAAACCCTTAAAAACTTTTTTATTCTTTATAAGCTCTGAATCTATCTGATTCTAATAATCTAACCTTAGCATAACTATGGCTATAAAATCATGCCCAAGGGATCCCCCTTTGTAAACATTTGTGATTTCACACCTCAACAGAGTATGTAGCCATCAATTGTTCTGAATCTTATGAAAAATCAGGCTCTAAAACCATTTGGTTCAATATTTAAAACACATTTCAATCTGTCAAGCTTGTCATAAACTAGAAAACCGAATATCATGCTTCAAATAGCAAAGTTTGCATTCAAAATTCTATTCTCTTCTCCAAACTTCATATTTAATTTAAACTATGTCATATACATAAACTAGTTATAAAATCTGTTGAAATAATCATACAAGTCTCTAAGTTACATATATCATCGATTTTGCATAAAATTAGTTCAACAAACATGGTCCCATGAGTTTTATCTAAAACATGTTTCATGCTCTAAAACCAAGAGTTCTAAAACATACAAACCAACAGGAACCTTCAAATCCTTATACAGGATTTCTCTAAAATCAAGCAGGAAATCATACTTTCATGAATATAATTCTAATGCAAAACATAGAAATCACAGATGTGAACCCACTCATCTGGAGTGATGGAATAAACAGGATTGACACCAACAAGACCTTGGGAGGCAGAAATGGTACTACCATCTCCCAGGAAAAGCAATAAAATTCTTAATAAATCTCAGAATCACTTTATTCTAACCCCCATCAATGGTGAAAGAATATTATGACATAAGAACAAGGAGAAACTCAAAATCTAACCCCAAGAACAAGGAAGAATAGAGGAAATGGGAAGCAAGATTAGTAGAATCTCTTACCTTAAAGCCTTGGAAGTGAAAGATTGGAGTTAGATTGAGTGAAATGTAGTGAGAAAGGGGTAGGGTGATTTGTTCTTTGTGTTTTGGGGGTGAGGGTCGCGTTTGGAATGATTTGGACTCAAAATGGGGGTTTTTTAACCTGTTGACCGTTACATCACTCACCAGAATATTTACATTAAGTTAATCATTTATTTTACTTTCCATTAACTTTAAAACATAAATGTAAATAAGGAAATACCCCCATTTGGATTCAAATAAAATATTAGAAAAATCAAAATCTAACTTTTGAGTTTTAGTTCAAATTCAAGAATTCTTACGATTTTACAAACTTGTGGACTAACAATCGAATGGTTAAAAGTTTCATAAAATTCATTAAAAATCACTCTTTAACTTATTTTTCTCAAGGGAACAATTACCGGGACTTTTGATCCTAAGAAAGTGGTTCCATCATATAGCTTTCCAAGGTCGTGTAGGGTCCAGCCTAAAAATTTAGGACTCAAATAGAATAAGGGTAACTGAAACCTTTCTTGGTTCGAAAAAATTTCTAACCTTTTTATTTAAAACTAGGGTATTACAATCTTCTCCCTTAAAAAGATTTGATCCCCAAATCTAAATTGATTTATTTGGAAGAGCAAGGAGGTAAAATACTTGACCTGCATGGGTCTCATGGATGGGCCTAACCTTGAAACACTCTAAGATGATACTCTAACCGTGTTAACTACTACTCTGGGAAACAATGTCATCTTAGAGGCTACTGCTCTATTTCTCGTCTGACTGATACATTTTACCATGTCTGGGCTACTCCGCCTCCAAGGGCAGCCTTTCCCATTAGGATAACAAGGGTTCTTTAGCATGATACTTTCACTGACGTTTAACGTCACTATTGTCCTTGCTTTGGTTCTTTTTCCCTTGTGTTTGACATTGATCGACACTCCAGGGACTCCTAGTCCTCGATTTCTGAATTCTTTGATTCTTTACGTGAGCGTCATGCTAGGGTTTGCATGTCCATACTTCTAGCATGCATACGTATAAACAGCCATCACGCTTATCATTCAGATCAGTCAAACAACCATAACCTGGTCTAAGATTTCTAGAACACCTGACTACTTTTCTTGCCTCAAGACCCTCAATCTTTAACCAAACTCCTTCACGCATAAAAGCATGCAATCAAGACATCTCATCATATTCACACACCATACGGGTTCATGGAATAAAGATAGACAATGTGTTCTTTGTCTATTAATTCTTCATTATCGTGTTACCAAGCCGTAACTTAAACATGACATGTTTCATTTAAATTCCTCTCATCTAGCTCTCATACATGTGTTAAAACCTCAATGTCACTCATAATCGTGTTTTTACAATATCAACTTAGGTAAAACTATCATACATGCATATAGGATTCTTACACAACTTTTTGAAAACATTTCATCATGAGTCAAGCTACTCACCATGAGCATGAAACAACATATCTAAAAAGCTTGTACCTAAATAAGTTAAATTCCCTTCAAATAAAAACATGTTCCCAAATCCTCTTTTCCCATAAACAATTAATCATAGGAATACAAAATTAACAAAACTACTTTGAGAAAATCCTTCCATTTAAAGTTTGCAAAACTTTGGCCTAGAGCCTCAAATATACATAAAAATATTTTCAAAGATACTAACGTAGTTCTCAAATCATATGTCAAACTCATAAAACATAACAACATGATAGCATTTAAGGAAATTGGATGTCACTATACAGGAGTTTGAATAGCGTGGGAAGCTATAATTCTCCTCGTTCCAAAAGACATAATGAAAAGAGCATGAATATGCATGAAACCATATGCTTACCAAACATAACCACCTCATTCATTCACCCAAGTCATTATATGCTAACAAACATGATAGATTTTCATAAAAACATGTAAAATCCATGCACTAGGGCTCTAATCTTAATCTATGAGGTTCACAGTTAACTATTCACATGCCTATTTATACTTACATCATACAGTCATGCAATTCTATCACTACATCTTTCAAGTCACAAGTCGTTACTACAAGGTCAGTCAAAAGTAACTTGTTGCAATCACATGCAAAATGATCCAGTAAATGTCCAAAACTATTCTATCAATTCACGTCATGTCATGTTGTTCACATACTGGGCATGCATACTACACTTTTATCATGTAGCATCACCATGGCATTAGGAAACATTCAAGCACCCTACATCATGTTGCTAACATATTTCACATGCATGCTATGCCATTATTATGCAAAAACACTATTCCTAAACACAATCAAGAAAATGCACCTTTGGAAACAATTTATGCATTCATGACATCAAGACACTTAAAACATTTCAACATATCCCAACCAAATATCATTCCTACTAAGGGTCTACATGTGTGGTCTATATTTCGATCGTGATTCTACCTGCGGCTCTGGGTCACTCGCATGATGACCTCCATCGGCTGAGACGGTGTGCCTGCTCCCCTGAGGGGTAGAAGTTGTATTGGGTGTCAGGTGGCTCTGACCTCTGGTAACTGCTCCCTGAATAGTGGGCAATCCTTCCTCATGTGCCCCTTCTAATCGCATCTATAGCATGCGGATGAGCCCACTCAAGCACTAGCCCTGGTGGTGCTTTATACACGTCGACAAGATAGGGGTGGTCAATTGGCCCATGTTGGACTTTGCCCTCCTAGTTGGTCATTTTCTTGACTTCCTGGGTCGGGCAACCAGGCACATCGGAGAGGGTGCTAAAGAGGTGGTCCCAACCAACGGCCCCTTCCGACCCTAGCTAGGTGGGTCATGCCTAATTGTGTCCGCTGTTGATGCACTCTAGCTCTGAGGTGCTCATTAACTACCTCCGCTAGGCTCAGAACGGCTTGCTCAAGGCACTGGATATAACGGACGTTAGCCGACATAGGGCTACTGCAGTGACGATGGCGACGGCAGTTCAGGTGGCATAGCTCACTTGAGAAAAGGGAAAACATAGGATCGGATCAAGAGTTCCAAGGAATGACAGAGACTTTCCTGAACTTAAACATGACGCTTTTCCTATAGGCCTCAAATAACATCACATTAGTACAAATGGTCGCGGTTCCATTCACATAAACGTCATGTTATTTGTGGACACTTGCTCCAGGACCATGCAGGGAAACCTAATGCTCTGATACCACTTTGTCACGACTCAATTTAGGCACATGACTAGCACGTGAGAAATCTTCCCACGTAAGCCTCGTGACCTGGTTTCTCTATATGCAAGTTGATTATAAAATTATTTAAAACACATTTTCATTTTCTACATACAAATCACTTGTTTATTAATCATATAGTCTATGCTGAAATTTCATAATTCAAACTCTACGTCTATAAATCATCATACAAAACATATATGTATAAAGCTCTGATATGAAATATTCATAAGTACTAAACTTTTCAATACAACCCAAAATAGTATTACAATATGCAAAAAAAAAACATACTTTATGGTCCGGGATCCTATCTGTGTAACACCCTAATAATTAACCGAATACACCTAGGTTGTATCTGATTAATTACTAGACTTTACTCTTTGCTTCAGTTCTTTCATCATACTTTGAAAATACTTAGTGAAATTACGAGCCATTTTTTTTTAAACATAATTGAAAACGTGAGCCGCGCATAATGTGAACGATAATCGAGATAAAGCAGAAAACAAATAGACATATCATGAAGAAACACATCATATTGGCTCCATCATATGACATCCATAATTACATATCACATAGATATTTTGCCTACCAACAAAATAAGACTAGGTGTAGGCAATCTAACAAAACATAAATAATATATGGATGGAAGGACATCCATTAATGGCATCTAGTAATAACACTCCAGGGATAGGGATAGATATCTGAAATATACGAGTGAAACTAGCAAGATCAAGTTCAGCTACGGTGAAAGCCTCAATGTGATTCACGAACGCTTCCTTCCGTTTGAAGACGAGATGGAAAGAAAAATAGAGGGAGTGAGAAACTTATAAAAAGAATCTCAGTAGGGTACTCACCTCATGATGCATTGTGTCATCATCATCGTCCCCAGGAACCTCGGGGTTATTATGAAATAGTGAGCATGCTAAGATTGATTTATTAAGTTTGAAAATATACTTTACCGAGGTTCGTCGCTTTTAATCATGCGTCTTATAATGCATCATAAACTTAGCATGTCATGTTTATAATGAACTTTTCCTTTCATATATAATAACATAGTTATGCATAAAATCACATCATATTCCTCATCATCATTTCATAATACTATGCATAGCAGAACATCATATTTCTCATCATCATCTCATAAATACTATGCATAGTAAAACATCATATTCACATAATGCATTTACTTAGTTTCTTAGGTGACTTAAAGTTACTTTCATCATCATTTTCCTGGGCCACCCTATACTCCACCCTTTTGGGAGTAATCTAGGTTATGAGCTCATACCTTACTAGTCGTCACTAGCATATACTTATCCCTTTTGATAAGTTAAAAATTCCGTCTCTACCCTTTTGAGAGAACGGACTAGGGGCAAGAATCACCTTTTCACCGCCTATAGTTTGACGGTCCAAAGGATCATTTTCTAGGATCACCTTTTCACCACCTATAGTCTGATGGGTCCAAAGGATCATTTCCTCATATATTTTGAGTCACCTTTAAGTCTTTGCATGTTATATCATAATACAATTCTCAATTCATAATCATTTATAACATTTTCGTTTATAGTCTTATTCTGGAATAATATATATACCAACTGTAATCATGCATCCTGGAGATTCCAGGAAAGAGAGGTGGGTCACAAATGGACACGCTTAAATACCAAGTTTTTCCTAGCCAGAACCTTTCCAAATTACACTTTTACAGTAATATACTTTCTTCCAACAAGGGTAAATTTTTAAATAACAAAGAATATTTCATTATTTCATGCATAAGCATTCTCATTGTTTGCAACAGCAACTATAACATGCAAGCCATGAAATCATTCAATGAAATCAAATACTTAATAAGCATCATCATAAATCCTTACCGAAAAGCTTCTTAAATAACCGAAACTCTAGAATCGGGTAACCTCAATTATCAAACTAATTAATTATGCATCTAAGGGATTAATTACCATCATTACCATTAATCATAAGCCTTGAGAACATTATTAAACCATATGAGGCAGCATAGGCAGTAAATCATATTTAAAGCTTTACGGTTGCTTTATGTAGCTAATTTCACTTCTAACATGCATAGAATTATTCCTTATCAATAAACATAATTATCACAACTTCAAACATATCAAATCATAGTAATACTAACTCAGATCAGTGGCTGAATCATGAACCTCACATAATTGCTTAATATCTCATTTTAAGTAAATGCAAGATATTAGTTTCCCGTAATATCATTTCAAGCCTTAAAACTCTTTTAGAAACTAATTCTTTATGGTAATCTTGAAAGAAATTATAGAACCAACTCAGTAGCTATTTAAAAATCACTTTAGGCTTACCTTAATCATGAGGTCAATTTATACATTGAAAGAATGTTCATGATTGAAATTCTCACTTAAGATAAAAGGAGCAAGTCTTGAGCTTTTAAAGATTTAGGTGATACTAAAATCATAAACATGCTATGCAACCTCATTTTAATCTTATCTTTATAAGGTGATAACTTGGAATTGTAAACATGATGCAAGAAACTAGAGCGGCGGTAGTCCGCATGGACCAAGTGGAGGAGAAGAGAATCTTAAGAAACGGAGCGGCGTAGTCCGCATACCTGAAGGGAGAAGAGAATTCTTATTACATCTTATTAAGCTCCAAACTCAAGACTTCTTAAAGAATGAATTCTTTAACTCCAATAATCTTAAGGAAATTGAAAGTGATACTACCATTTTCCAACTTTGCTTGTGATACTTGGGCAAGTCTTTGAGCTCTAGGATCTTTAGGTGATGACATAAAATAAACATGCCATGCGTTGATTCTTTTAGCCATTATAAAATAAAGTGAGAGCATAAAATAAATATGAGATGCATCCTCTTTATTATCTTTGAAGATTAAGTGACAACTTGAAACATAAACATGAAATGCAAGCTTGGAAATTTAAACATGAATATGCAAGTTCATTTATTCATTCTTGAGAATTTAGTGATGACATAGAAAGTAAACATGGTTATGCAAGGCATAAACTTAAACATGGATGCAAGTTCATTTTATTTCTTTACTAGAGCTCTTCCAAGACTTTAGAGAAATATAAATTCAACCCAATATATCTTAGCAAGACAAAGTGAAAAATACATCTTTCAAGTTCTAAACTCAAGATCTTTATTTTCACATCATAAAAACATCATTCTTTAAAGTTTTGCATCAAGTGGAATTTTCAAGCTTTAGAGGCCTAACTTGTGATGGATTTACAACCAACACTCAAGGTCCTCATCATCAAGCTATCATCATAGATTCCATGAAATGTTCAAAGGAAAAGAAAGAAGAAAACCAAATGGAAAAGCTAGAGAAAGTCCATGAAATCATCATTTTGAACCAAGAACAACACTTAGCAAAGCATAGAAATAAGCTTAAAGACAACTCCCTACCTAATCTGATTTGAAGGAAAGGAAGAGAACTTGGTTTCTTTGAGTGAAATGGAAGAAAATATTCTTGAAAACTTGAAGAAAGAATTCAGCCAAGAGGAGGAGGAAATGAGAGCTTTTGGTGCTTCTAAGAACTAGAATTGTGTAAGTTATGATCAAAGGCTTCTAACACCTCTTCAAGCATGCCTATTTATAGAGATTTTAAAGCTCATAAATGGACAAATGAAGGAGGAAGGCTGATGGATTTTCATGGGGAACAAAGGGAGGAAAATCATTCCTTGTTTAAGGCATGTTTTATGCCATGTTTTAGGGAATTTTTGGCATTTTGTTTTAGTGTATCTTTGGGCAATTATTCTGATGCATAATGGCATCAATAATTTCATCCATTACAGCCCAAGGAGGAGAAATTTGTGTGTTCCATGTATTATTTAGGTGTAGGTAAGGTATTCATGCAATTTAGAGAATTTACGGTTAAGGGCTTAGGTGAATTAGTAAGCAATTTGAGTGTTTTAAAGCAATTTTAGGTTCTAATCAATTTAAATAAATAATTTTGACTCTAGATTAATAATTAGAATTTAATAAGCTTTAATTTGAGCCTAATATTGCTTAGGTTTCGTTAGACGAATCAAAAATC
Source organism: Dalbergia oliveri (assembly GCA_030441495.1). Lineage (NCBI taxonomy): Eukaryota > Viridiplantae > Streptophyta > Magnoliopsida > Fabales > Fabaceae > Dalbergia > Dalbergia oliveri. The sequence continues at coordinate 15,723,081 of JAMLFY010000006.1, forward strand.
TCAAAATTTGTAAAACCAAAAGAGGGGCAAAACGGTCATTTTACTTAAAAATTGCCCGAGACCACCCGAGCTTAACCAATGGTTAATCATGGCTTAAAAACACCTTTTAAAACATTTTAGTGAGGTTCGGGCTAAGTCGGCACGCAAATCGGGTTAAAAGACGCGCGTTTTGGTCATTTCGCGTCGAGCTCAAAATTAGGATTCTTCACCTCTATTAACACACATAACACAAACAATCCCTTATTAACATCAAAACATCCCCTTGAGGATGGGTGGGGCCCACGATTCTCATTTTCTGAGTAAAATAACCTCAGGGGCATTTTGGTCATTTTACACGTACAGAAATTCGGGTTTGCAATACTTGCACGAATTGCTCCTAACTTCTCTTCTAACGTTATATTCCTTTATTAAGGATTGTTTGGTCTCAAATTTTATATAATATTTATCTATGGTAATTCGGTAATTCCTAATGACAGTAAAAATTACAGGAAAAATTGGGCGTTAACACGCATCTATCCTGAGCATTCTAGACAAAACTACAAACACTTCACCCAAGTGAAGCTTACCATTGAAACTCGAGTCCTGAGAGAATGGTGGCTGAGAAGAATCTAAGGTGTTCTCTGGAATAAGAAAAGGAGAGGGGTGAGTTTTGTGCAAACTCAGTGAGTGAATCCCCGCAACCCTCCTTCATAGGACATCAAGGATGTATGCATGGAATCATAATAATATCAATATTATTCAAAAGTTTTATATAGTCAAGTATATATATATTCAAATCATTATTTTACAACTCAAACCATTTCCTCAATTCACTATCATACCTGATATTAACCAAATCTCATAAGGTAGTAGCTTCTAGAGAAACAGAAATCTCTCTCTGGTTACGCACAATATTTGTGACGTAACAAAACTCCAAATATAAATCTCTAGTCACAGTGTGACAATAAATTCTCTAATATCTCTAACCTAGGCATACTTGGTACTAAGGTTAATGGATTTATAGTTGTTAACACACAGCCTGTTTCTTAGCTATTGTAAATAAATCTGAAAACCCTTAAAAACCTTTTTATTCTCTATGAGCTCTAATCTATCTGATTTAACAATCTGGCCTTAGCATAATTGTGGCTATAAAATCATGCCCAGGGATCATCCTTTTGTAGACATTTGTGATTTCATACCTCCATAAAATATGTAGCCGTCAACTGTTCTGAATCTTATGAAAATCAGGCTCTAAAACCATTTGGTTCAATATCTAAAACACATTTCAATCTATCTAGCTTGTCATAAACTAGAAAATCGAATATCATGCTTCAAATAGCAAAGTTTGCATTCAAAATTCTATTCTCTTCTCTAAACTTCATATCTAGTTTAAACTATATTATATACATAAACCAATTACAGAATCCGTTGAAATAATCATACAAGTCTCTAACGGTTACATATATCATCGATTTTGCATAAAATAAGTTCAACAAACATGGTCCCATGAGCTTTATCTAAAATATGTTTCATGCTTTAAAACCAGGAGTTATAAAACATATAAACTAATAGTAACTTTTAAATCCTTATACAGTATTTCTCTAAAATCAAGCAGTAAATCATACTTTCATGAAAATAACTCTAATATAGAACATAGAGATCATAGATGTGAACTCACTCACCTGGAGTGGAGGAATAAATAGGATTGACACCAATAGGACCTTGGAAGGCAAAAATGGCACCACTATTCCCAGGAAGTAATAAAATTCTAGATAAATCTTAGAATCACTTTATTCTAACCTCCATCAATGGTGGAAGAACATTATGATATAAGAAAAAGGAGAAACTCAAGATCTAACCCTAAGAATAAGGAAGAATAGAGGAAATAGGAAGCAAGACTAGTAGAATCTCTTACCTTAAAGCCTTGGAAGTGAAAGATTAGAGTTAGATTGAATAAAATGGAGTGAGAAAGGGATAGGGAGATGAGTTCTTCGTGTTTTGGGGGTAAGGGTCGCATTTGGAATGATCTGGACCCGAAATGGGGGTTTATAACCCGTTGACCGCTGTAGCGCTCAATAGAGAGCATAAAATCGTCACTGCACCGCCTCACTGTTCCTTAATCGCTGAGCGCTCACTAGAATATTTACGTTTCTTAATTTTAATTAACTTTAAAACATAAATGTAAATAAGGAAATACCCCCCATTTGGATTCAAATAAAATATTAGAAAAATCAAAATCCCAACAAATCAAAATCTAACTTTTGGGTTTTAGTTCAAATTCAAAAATTCTTATGATTTTACAAACTTGTGGACTAAAAACTGAATGGTTAAAGGTTTCATAAAATTCATTAAAAATCATTCTTTAATTTATTTTTCTCTAGGGAATAATTACCGGGACTTTTGATCCTAAGAAAGTGGTTCTATCATATAGCCCTCCAAGGGCGTATAGGGTTTAGCGAAATTCAGGACCCAATGATAGATAAGGGTAACGGGAACCTTTCTTGGTTCAAAAAATTTCTAACATTTTTATTTAAAACTAGAGTATTACACTCTCCTAATAATTCTTACAAGTGATCTTCACTTTCAATTCATCAGTTATTGTTAACTATTCTAACATGAAGGTTAAACAGCCATGCACTTCAATCTATCTTTAAAGTACCATGTACTTGTACAAAGTCAGGACTAAACTCCAAACCTAACCACAGCTTTAACAAATAATACTAAAAACATCCAATCGAACATCTAACAACAACCATCCAAAACTAAAAAGGCATAATGCTATCATATATTCAAAGGAGAGCTTACTAAAGATACAATGAATCATGAGGAAAGATACATAGGCCTCTGAATCTTTTCTAAGAATCTCTACCACAACCTGATAAGACACCTTTACCAAGAATCTCTTCCAATCTCACTAGCCACTGTATTTTCCTACACACAAGTTTTTTAATACTACACTATTCATCATTCTCTACTCCATTGGTTTAGCCAAAACATTGCCATATCTAGCACTATCCTTACTTAGAATTTTGTTTTTAGAACTCCTCTTTACTTACAATCTTGTTTTTAGAAATTATGCTATTCAGACCTCTCCACACTGCCTACATAGTTACAAAGAACATTTTCTACCGCCCTTTCATGCTCTTCTTTACCATAGGAACACCTCTCCAAGCTTAAAAAAAAGATTGTTGATCATGAGGCAACACCTAATTCAAATTTCTTTGTCTTAACCAATGACAACAAATATAGTACGCAACTTCACATGCAAATATAGTAACCAAGTCATGCGTAGGATAATTCTGCTCATGCTTCTTGAGTTGCCGTGAGGTGTATGTTACAACTTGACCATGCTGCATCAAACAGCTAAGTCCAACTCTAGAAGCATCACAGAATCCGAAAAACCACTTGTTCCTGAAGGCAATACCAAGACTGGCATCATGGTCAAGCATGTCTTGAGCCTTTAAAAACTCTTTTCACACTCTTCTGTCCACTTAAACTTGACATTCTTCTGTCAGCTTGGTCATGGGTGCTACGATCCTTAAGAAATCCTGAACGAACTATTTGTAATATCCTGCGAGGCCTAAGAGACTACGTATTTCTAAAACTGTTGTAGGTCTAGGCCATTGCTGCACTTTTCCACCTTCTTTGGATCCACTAGAATGCCATCATTCAAAACTACATGTCCGAGGAATACCACTTGATCTACCCAGAACTCACATTTGGAGAACTTGGCATACAAGTGATTCTCCCTCAAAGTCTGGAAAACTATTCTAGATGTTGCTCATGTGCCTCTTTACTCCTGGAATACACTAAGATGTCATCAATGAAGACAATCACAAAGTGATCCAGAAACTTTAAACACCCTATTCATCAAATCCATGAAGGCTGGGGCATTAATCAACCTAAAGGACATCACTAAGAACTCATAATGTCCATAGCGAGTCCTGAAGGCCGTCTTAAATATATCTTCATCCTTAATTTTTAGCTGATGGTAACCAGGAAGATCGATCTTGGAAAACAGGTTGCCCTTTAAAGCTGGTAAAAAAGATCACCAATACAAGGCAAGGGGTATTGGTTCTTAATCATCAACTTGTTTAGTTGCCTATAATCTACACACATCCTTATTGAACTCTTTCTTCTTAACGAACAATAGTGAAGCACCCCATGGAAAGGTACTTGGTTGTATAAACCCCTTGTCCAACAACTCCTGTAATTGTTTTTTCAATTCTCTTAACTCTGCCAGAGGCATTCGATACGAGGGTATAAAGATGAACCTAACTCCTGGTTCAAGCTCTATACTAAACTCTATTTCCCTCTGGTGGCATACCTGGCAAATCATCAGGAAACACATCTGGAACTCCTTAGCCACTAAACTGTGCCAAACTAGGTGTCTCTACCTCTATATCCCTGACTTGGCTAAAAATCCATAATTACCTCTATCCATCAATTGTAGGGCACTCATAGCTGATATCAAGTTTGTCGGTATTGAACACCTTGTACCCCGAAACACTCTTGACTTATCATCTGGGCCTTGAATCTCACCACCTTACTATAACAATCTACCAAAGCATAGCATATGGCTAACCAATCCATACCTAGAATAACATCAAAGTCAGACATGTCCAACACTATCAAGTCTACTAGTGCTTCCATGTCACTAGCTTTGACTCCGCACTATTTTGTACACTGTTTGAACAAGGATGGGTTCTCCCAAAGGTACCCCAACTAAAAATAGCTTCTTAAGATCCTCAGGGATCTTCCAAACCATAAGGCAAAGAATGGGGACACATAAGAATAATGGGACCCCGAGTCAAACAACGTCATGGCATTGAAGGAACATATCATTGTTGTACCTGTTATCACTTCATTTGAAGCCTGCATATCCTCGGGTCATAGCATATAAATAAGGTTGTCCCCCATTATCCTGGCATCTTCTGCTGCTCTTCTCCTGCCTTAATCTCTACCACCAAAGCCCCTTCCCTTGGCTCCACATCCTGCCAAAGCGATGAAGCCATTATGGGCTGTCTATTGGAGAGACTGAGTTGACATGGAGGGGTTAGCTGACCTTTGACTTCGAGCTCCTTGAAACAATAGGCACTCTCTGCGCATGTGGCCTGCTGGCCACACCCATAACATACTAAGGAACTAACTAAACATTGACCCTGATGTCTCTTCCTAAGTTGGCATCCTGATATGACTGACATGAACGTTGTCCACTATGCTGACTGCCCCCTTACTCAGAGTCTGTGACATACCTGGGCGTGCAGATGGGTTATGAGAAGGTTGCCCTACCTGACTGACCCTCTCTGGCCCTCGATGGTGACCCTTGCATGCACCTACTCCGCTTGAAAAAGAGGCATGAACCCTAGCCTTCTTGTTAGCCTCTGTCATCGCCCTATGATCTGCTAAACCGCTCTCAATACCAATCACTGTGTCTACCACCTGAGCATAGTCCATGGTCCCAACTTGAGGCTTGGACTGAGGAACATATCTCTGGGCAAACCCTTAAAAACGTCTCACCCTAGCCGTCTTTGTTGGTATCATGCTAGGCGCCCTGGACTAGATAAGTGAAATGCTCATCATACTCTATAACTGTCATGCCTGAGTTAAACGAAGCTTCAAAAACTCCTCAATCATTTGTGCTTGCCGCTCTCTAATATGAACCTTCGTATGAAGGCTTCCTTGAACCGTTCCCAAGAGGGAGAGTTAGCAATCTCATGTCCCCTCGGAACTCCTGATACTATAACTCTGCTTGGCCTCCTAGCTGGAAGCCAGTCAACTCCACGGTTCTCTGAAGTACAATGGATGATATCAACTATTTTCTCCACTTGCCTAAGGAATTCTTGGGGATCCTCAGTCGTCAAATGCCCATTGAAAGTGGACGGGTCCATCCTCTTGAAACACTCCAAGGCTGAGTCATCTGTATCTTCACTGGAGACAACCCGTAGTCACCTCTAGCTGCCTGGTCATCACATCCGTCAAGTTTGCTACCATCTGTTCAAAAGATCTAAGGTGAGCATTGCCACTAAATGCGTCGCTCCTACGGCAACGGCGAAGGCGTGAAGAGTGTACAGGTGGCATGGTCACACCTTGAAAGGGAGGACATATAACAAGACTATGAGTGCCAAAGAAGACAAACTCTTACTGAACCTAGACATAACTGACTCTTTCCTAAAGGCCTCAAATATCACTTCATCAATGTAAATGGGCGCTTCCATTTTCATAGATGCCATGTTATTTGTGGATACTTGCTCCAATAATATGTAGGGAAACCTATTGCTCTGATACCACTTTGTCATGACCCACCTAGAGATGTGACCACACGTAAGGACTTGAGTCCCCAGAAGTCTTAATAACGTGAGTCTAATATGCATAATTAAATTGAATATATTTAAAATCTCTCAAGTTTTCATAAACCTGAAAATATTTCCAATTGTAAATCCTGAACATAAAACTGCATAAAATCCAAAATATGGGCCAAAGCCAACCATAATTAAATAAATGACTGAAATTCTGAAAATAGTGAAAATAATATAATGCATGTCTGGGGTCATGCCTACACAATTATTGGAGCACTACTAAACTAACATAACCAAAAGTAAGCTCTACTCCGAAGCGAAGCTCACCAAAGAAGCTGCAACACTCCTGAGGAGATCCTATGATGGAACCTATATAGCTGTATCTATAGGGGAGGAAAGAGAGGATGAGTTCATCAAAACTTGATTGAGCCTCCACTCTCAACCTATATGGGACAATAATAAATATATATAACATATACATACAACTGATGTAAAACATTTTATATATAATTGCATCTAACTATACTTAAAATAATAATTTAACTAAATCTATGACAATAATTAGTAAAAAAATAAGAGATATCTTATACATAATTAACTAGCTGATAGCTAAATCTGAGCAAATGACTAATCTAATAGGCACCTAACTAGGTCCCATAAATGGACACCACACTGGATTCCTTACTGGATGAACTAGTCCTCTAGCGGACCACTTGGTGCCAAGGTTAACGATCAATCCTAGGTTAACTCGCTAATCCGTTTCTCACTATTTATTGGCTACAAACTAATAGCAATCAAATTTACTATTCATACAAAACTGGGATTCATGAAATTTTCTAACTGATAAAATAAATCTAAATCATACATACAACAAGTATAGTCCCATGAGTTTTCTAAAATAATAATTTGTCATGATAACCACAAAATAAAAATTTTTCTAAAATTATTATAATCCATAAGACATATTTCTTAGTATAAATCATTTTAAACTTTCATAAATAATTTATATAATATAGGAAAAATAATAATAATGACTAAAAGTATAGTCATGAGCTTAAACCCACTCACCGTTGGTAGGGAGTGTTTCCACTAACAATTTGACTCTAGAGCTGGGATGGTGCTAGTAATTGCCAAACAATACAATAAAAATACAAACAATTTGACTTTATCACCCAAATTGAGTTTAGAATGATAGGGAGGAAAAATATTGTGTAAAAGGAAAAATATTGTGTGAAAACTATGTTGACAGTACCCAAACTTATAAATTAAATAAAAAAGGGAGGAACTAACTAAATTTCATAGAGATCACTTCCTGGAATATATTAATCGAAGAAAATTTTGAAAAACTATGTTTTTTTGCTTTAGGGAAAATTCCTTTGGCGGTTAGGGTTTTTGGAAAAATATTTGGAAATATTATAATGTGCCTAAAATATACTAGGAGTATAAAATGAAGAAAAGAAAAAAATGAAATTGAAAATGAAAAAGTTGCAGAAGGCGTACGTTAATATAATATATATATATATATATATATATATATATATATATATATATATATATATATATAATACGCGTGCAACTCGCGTCTTTTGATTTTTCAAAAATACTATGCATGCATAGTAACTTTATAAATCAAGTTACTATATATGAATAGTAACTTATATAGTAACTTCAGGGTGAACTCCACCAAAATACGGAAGTTACTTGCATATAGAGTAACTTCTTTTGAAGTTGTAGTAATAATAATACCAATAATAATAAAACTAATGGTAATAATAATGTCAAAAATGCTACACGTTTTCTCTTATAATATTATTAGAGTGTTCCTACATACATCTTGTATTATAATATTAAAATGTCTACCAATTAATAGTAATAGTAATAATAATTCTAATACTATTAAGTTTTGTATTTGGGTTATCACATCTTCATTGAAAATTCCAATTCCATTGCACTCCATTCCAAAAACCACACTCTCTCACACAACTATGTTTTTTGTTCAAATAAGGCATACAATCTAAGGAAAGACTCTCTTAATCTCACTTCCACTGCCCACACATCATTCCATAAACTAGTCTTATTCCCTTCTCCAATCTCCATTTGAATTCCTCCTACCATCATTCTCATTAATCCCTCATTATCTAGATCGATGCTACAAATTTCTGCCCAAATTAATAGAGGGTCATATCAACAATTTAATCATTAACGTGTATTTTTTTGGCTTAGTTTGGGAATGCTGAGTTAACATACGGATTAACACGCCCCTTTATAAAGAGTGATGGGACTACAAAGAGATTTTTTAATTTTGATAGACTAATTATTTCTCATAATATTTGTTAAGGACAAATTTAAGATTTTAGTAAAAAACTAACGATTTTAGAAGTCAAACTCTTAACATTACAGGTAAGTTTGTTGGTGGTTATAATTCGTTTCCGTCTAACTATTTTTGAAAATTTTCAAAGAAGTTAATGATATTATCTCTTTTATTTTTTTCTATAAAGAAGTTAATGATATTATAAATCATATTATACTATTGATATTAATACATTAATGAAGAATTACTTGCGAAAACTTAATTTAAAATACTTTTTCTTATAATATTCAATCATTAATTGGCGTATGCTGCTTTGTTTAGTGCTTCATCACTATGCACGGCCCATATATTTGTTTTTATTCTCCTTCTTAACAACCCTATTAATAAATAACTAAGGCTATACAATAGCCAAAGCATCTTTCTTCCATTGATGTTTTCCCTAGTCATAAGTTAAAAAAATTATCCTAGATGTTCATATCAATAGGGGTAAGAAGGAATTTATATCATAAAAGCTTATAGTACACAGTAAAAGTATATTAACTAGAACCTATATATACCTATATATACCTACCCTTGGTCAGTTATTTGTTATCTCCTTAATATACGAAGGTTCCTCATAGCAGGCAGGGACTCCTATGTACCATTCTGGATCTCGTACATCTTGACTTCTTGCTAGAATTATGGAAACAGGTTGCAAAAGTGTATTTCCCAAGTGCTATGGTTGGTGTACACGTTTCTATGTAAAGTCCAAGTGTGCGAAATATACAGGAAAAACCACCCCGAATCAGTACAAAATCATACAATCTAATAGATATTATTTAGTATTGGGAGATTTGTTAATTAGAATATTGGTGAATTGGCAGTTTTGGGTGATAGTGCCAGTACTGAAAGTGTGACAAATCATATAGCAATACAAATTCCACGGTAAAAGAGCAAGACACACATGAAGGGACCATTTGGTGATGATGCTTGTGGAAAGATATGTATAGTTTATAGTTTAGGATATTGGATATTGCATTGGTCTCAAGCAGAGGTTAGTGGGCATTAGAATTCTTAACTTTCACTAAGTTTAAATTAATGATTACTGGCTTATTATAATCGAATGCTTTTTGGGGGTCAGCTAAGTAATTTAGAATATTATATATCATATATTATATATTATATATATCTATGTCCGCACATCCTCTCTCCTGCAAGAGTCAAAATCAAATTATTAGAGTCGGGGGAGTCTAAGTAACAGGTGATTGATTGTAGGGTTGATATGAAATCCTTGCATTTTTTTAAGGCTTCATTAATTTCCTTGTTCTAGGAACAGGCATTCCAACAGAAAAAAAAAAAAAAAATCATATTTTATTAATAAACGGAATTGGATTTATTGTCAATGACGCGAATTAGAATTTGACTAGGCTAATTGCTGAACATGTTGCGTAGATGTGAATGTTGCAATTTTGTATAGCACTGATACTTTGGCTCCTTCTCTCTCCTTTGGGATGTTGAGCAGTTTTGTTGATTCATCGGGGAAAAAAAATCTCTACAAAAGCTACCTATATTTATTTTAAACAGAATTGAATCTTCTCTTTAACTTAAACCCTGACTTTTAAAGAGTATAAAATAAAAAAATATATTTTAATGAGTTTAATTTTAATATACTCTTTACACAATCACCTAATTATAGATTATTATCTTGATACAAATATTTAACTATTATAATATCTTAAATATTTTCTTGGATTGATAAATTTAATTTATTTGCAGGGAATATAGTAAACAGAATCAAATCATTTTTTTTTATCTAAAGAAATTCAGTTTCAGCTACATATCTCCTCCCCCCCCCCCCGGCGCCAATAATCAAGAATCGCATAACTACCGAAGAAAAGCTAAAACGAGCAATCAGTATATGTTCGACAATACAACGAAAAATGAAACGTGAACACAACAAACAAGGGCTACAAAACCAAGAAACACAACAGTCGAAGCAAAAAACCACATACAACGTTGTAGCTTCTGTCTTTCACGATCTAAGATGATCTGTGCCTTGCTAGTGCTAAGAAACCTCCACCTTCAAAGGGAGGAAGATGCACAGAGGGCATCGCTGACAAGAGCACAAACACAAAACACTGAAAGACTGATTGAAATTTCTTATAGTTGAATTTCTTATTTACATTGGCTTTCTATCCTTATGCACATGAAATATAGATATTATGATTATGCCACAAAACTAGGTGTTCAAATGTGCGGCAAACGGGCCCTGCACATACACATATCAGACTGGACATCAATGGGTGGCCCAATAACAATCCAGGAGATATATGTTCTGAGACTATATTAGATTAGGATAAGTGAGTTTAACTCAATCTAGAAACTAACTCACGAGAAGAGGATTGTTCAAACTCTTATCTTATAAAGACTATATTGACTATATTTTTAAGCAATGTGAGACTCTAACAAGTCACACACACACACACATATATATATATATATATATATATATATATATATATATATGATTTTCTGGTTAATTAAGATACTTTGAAGAATTATACAAGCAACGACCATTCCTCCACCTGAACTCATTCATCACTTTTCTCTAAAGCTACGGGTTGGAGAAACGTATGGGTTTTATTCTTATAAAGAAACCCAAAAAAAAAAAAAGGAATAAAAGCCTTTTGAATTTATGCTTTAAATTTTCTGGTTAAAATTTAAGCTCCAGTTCCTTTTTATTATTTATTTTTGGAAAATCAATGTTTCGAAATTTTTCGATTTACTTAAACTATTTGCTAGATGAATTTATGCTCCATTGTGAGACAATAAAATTATGTAATCTTTCAACAAATTTTAGTTTTCTAATTAAATTTAAACTTGCCTCATTAACAATATTTTTTAAAAATTTTTACAATAAGTTCTTTGGAATATTGTGAGGAGGAAAATGGTAGGCTGAAGCATATACAAAGTACTATCTAACCAACATGAGATTACGGAATCAATTAACATCCTTGAGTTGCAATTGTTGTACCAGCTCCATTAATTTCCTTTTGTCGGTAAAATGCGTAAGGTAAATTAATCTGATTAAAAAGTTATGTTGTGTGCTTCGTGACAATGTGAAAGAGATGTGATACCATACTCCCTACAATGTAAAAATGTTATAGAATAGGTTACGGAAGCCAGTCAGTTTAACTTTTAATCCCAAAGTTTACTAACTCGTAGCAAACAAGCAATTAAGTGTGAGACGGCCTAGACTGTTAAAAAATGGTCACCAGGGCATTAAACGTAGTGCTAATTACGCTAAAATTACCCAATAATAATTGCTTTGATGATGGAAGCACAATAATAAAAAAATATGTGGGGGAAAAATAAAGTATGATTAACACTAATAGTACCATTAAAGCAAGAAATAATGTAGGGAAGGAAGAAAAAGAAGGGCTAAAGCACTTTCATTGGTCCCATATCATGTCCTCTCACTAGCCCTTTGATGTGATCTCCAAATTTTAATTAGTTAATCATATTTTTAAAATTTCTTCCACTGCTATTCTATTGTCTTCTCTTCTCCCCCACCAACAAACCTCCCTCTTTCTTCACAAAAAGAAACAGTAGATGAGTCACCTGTAGAACGTATGTCCAGCAAAGGGAAAGATATAGCCGAAGGATCGTCGAGATCCTCGGCTTCTGCTGGCGGTGGAGGTGGCGATGGTGGTGGTGATGATCGGCAACTGCAGCAGCAGCAGCAGTTGCCGCTGAGCCGGTACGAGTCTCAAAAGAGGAGGGATTGGAACACCTTTGGGCAGTACTTGAGGAATCAGAGGCCTCCAGTGGCACTCTCGCAGTGCAATTCCAACTATGTGCTTGAATTCCTTAGGTACTTGGATCAATTTGGGAAAACAAAAGTGCACTCACAAGGGTGCCTTTTCTTTGGACAAACTGAGCCACCAGGACCCTGCACTTGCCCTCTCAAGCAAGCTTGGGGAAGCCTTGATGCACTCATAGGAAGGTTGAGAGCTGCATATGAAGAAAATGGAGGCTTGCCTGAGACAAACCCATTTGCAAGTGGTGCCATAAGAGTTTATCTACGTGAGGTGAGGGACTCTCAAGCTAAGGCAAGAGGAATCCCTTATAAGAAGAAGAAGAAGAAGAGGAATCTAATCAAGGCCAGCAATGGGGACACCTCAAACTTACCTATGCAGTAAAGTTCCAAGTTCCCTTTTGGCTTCCCTTCAGGAGCATTTGGTAAATTTTTTTCATTTCTTACTGTTTTAGATTTGCTGCTATTTTCAGAAGTTGACATGGACAAGAAAGGGGTGTCAATTGAATCATTGACATTATGTGCATAATAATAAGGACATATATTATTCAATTCCACAATTCAATGTTTTCTCATTTGAATTCTACCACATACCCGGATTGAGCTAAAGTGAAATTTTCATCAAACACTTCAGCATGGTTCTTTGTAAAATGGGTCAATTTGTATGATCACTTAGTGCATGTTATGTTTCATTTCATATTAAACCCTAAGACATCGACTTCAAAACCCTAAATGGCAAGTATATTACATGTAGTTACCTGTAATTGTATTGTAACAGGAAATACTTTGCCTTAATTTCTTTTTCCTTTAACATTGTGCTCAATGAGCACGGAGTACTACAGGGACTTCGTCATGCACTCAAATACATTTTTTATGTGTCCTTCTCACACGCAAGATGGCAATGTTATCGTGATTTCTACATTTTGTAATTGAGAAGTGTTCAGTTTCACAACAAAATCCAACAATAAATCTACATTACACACTTATCATCATTGGATGTGAAGAGTTAGTAGAATGAGTGGGGACCACTCATTATATTAAATAGTAATAAGATGTATAGTATAAGTTTATTGTAAGATTTTGTTGTGAACCAAATAATTTTTTTTCATAATTATTTCTTTGTTGCTTGTATTAATATTACATTTGCTTATACATATACCTGCTTTTCCACACAATCTTACTTATTTCGGAATTCCCACTATCTTGTGCCTTCCACAAAAGGATTAACTACTGAAATGATATAACATTTTAAATTTTAAAATTGACTCACAAATAGATTAATTTTCTTGTTAAGGGTTTTAAAATTTAAAAATTGATTAACAAATAGATTTTTCTTGTCAATAATATTCGAAAATTTGTTCGGGGAGGGAAAAAGGACTCAAGATCTGTGGTTGAGGGAAACATAGATGCTGTTTCAACAGTCTTGTCTGCTGGTAGCATAATTTATAGAGTAAATTGTACGAAACCCAATTTTCTAGTTTTCTTAAAGTTTTGTCTCATTCTAACGAATTTTGTTTTGTTCCTTTCTCTTTTCCCATTTCTCACCGTATGAATATCTTTTTAATTGCTTTGCTTTTTCGATTATATATGCATGAATGTCCTTTTTCTTTGGTGATGTTGTATGTATTTCTGACCTCCGTACATGAATTACACTGTTTCTCCACTACCTTACGTTTGTGCTAAGGACCATGACCATCGATTTTTCTTGCATAGGCACATGGCATACCACACCTCAGTGTTGGTTACTAAGATAAGTTTAATTTATGCTTATACAAGATTGTTTTCGTGACCATACTATATCGATCTTCTTGCATTTTTCCAGTTCTTTCATATGGCAATTAGGGGAAATGAAGGATAAATTTTTAGGTAAAAACTTCTTACTTAGACATGTAAATTAATTTTTGTCATGTATAAAAGTAAATTAACAAAGAAAGACAAAGTTTTAACATAGCCTATATAATTTTGACAAATTTTAAAGGATATTGTTATTTTAACACCTAAAAATTGGTGTATAATTGAGACACCTACTTTATTATCATTGAATATTATAGATAGGTGAAAAAAATAAAAGTCACCATCACATCAAATGATAAAGAAGTGAGTGTCTCAATTGAACACCCACTTGTAAATGTTGAAATAACATTTTTAAATTTTAAATATCAATTTGTATGCTAAATGTGTAGAAAGTTTCTTTTACATGAGCTTTTGGAAAGTGGAGTCTTGAGTGTTTATCCCAAACAAGGGTTTAGCCACAATTAATCACAATGTGTAACTGATCGATAAATATTACTTCAGAGTTTCGAACATTATGATTCCTTTGCACTATCCTATGCATAAATTTAATTTTTTGTGTCAAAGTCTTCATAACTAAGTGGTCAGGTATTCAATTTTTATTGTTGACCTATTTAAAAAAATAATAATTCATACTCTCTCAAGCCCAAAACAACATTCATATGAAAGGACGTATTCATGACGAATTAGATATAACTTATCCATCAATTTAAACTTTTAGGAGAGATGATTATTTTATGAAAGCTACAATTTCCACTTGATTTCAGGTCCCTAAATAATTTCAAAGTCCTGAATCTGTTGCTAGGCCTTGGATGAGTTCAGCTGCAGTCCTGGAATTGGAGCTATAATTCAACTCTAGCAATATCCTTGGGGTCAACTTTAAACCATCCGTGGTCTTTATGTGTCAAGAAGTGTATTTTGTTATTCGAATGAGAATTTAGAATGAAGTTGACGGAGAATTTGAGTTAAAGTTATTGGGTAAGTCTCTGTACTGTATTCAGCTTATGAAGTTGCATAAGATAGTATTAAGCATAGTGGTGAAAATAATTTTTTTTTTTTCAAGTAGTGTGCATGGTATCCTTTTGGCTTTTGTCATGGAAATTTAGCAGATTGCTACTGTTATCTAGAGATACGATTATGTTTTTGTTGTCTACGTATATATAGAATATCCCACGAGATTGTATGCAACTGCAAGAATCTTAAGATTGAGTAAGTGAAGATTAATCTTCTCTGTTAGCTCACATTATACAAACATATTGGCCACACATATGCAAGCATAATATTTTACATTTATACTCATTATCATGTACACATAATTAACATGTATTTGAATAATGATGAGATATCCAATGAGTTAGTAGTAAAACATATATTGATGGTAGAGAAATTCTTAGTTACCATTGAAGTAAGAAAAATCACGTACTATACATGATTCATTCATTGATTGATACACAAATAAATGTTTATAATTTAGGATTCTGGAGTAATCCATATTTATTTATATGTTAAGTAGTAAATGAATCTGAACTAAAACTTTTCTTCCTAAATAAGAATTACCAGTATTTCTCTTGATAGGAAAAGGAACTCAAGGTGATTGAACCATAAAGGTTTTTTTCTCGTGGTGGTATCCCTCCAATGTGTAATATGATGTCCCACAGATAATGCAAGTGGGTTAACTTAGAAGTCATCGGATACCTCTGTTCCCCTCTTGAATTTTTTTAATCAAATATATTTGACTTGATCACTCTATTCTTGTGACTTAACTCAATGATTAAGACCCTTCTTTCAATTATTAAGATCGATTTGATATTCAATCTTGTCATGCACAAATATATATATACATTGAGGGTGCTGGAAATTATCACTTGAATAGTAGCTTTCTGTTTAATTATAACTGGTCACTTTAGTCTCGGCTAATAATTATTTTAAGGTAGATTTTTCGGTTGCAACCCATATATATATATATATATATATATATATATATATATATATATATATATATATATATATATATATATTATTTAAAAGATGACATTTAATGGTATTTAAAATTATAAAATAGTTAATAAATATATATTATTCATATTTTACATAACAAGAAGTGATAGATAGGATAAAAGATGGTATATAATTTGGAGAGATGTGATTTCCTCTCCCAGGTTTTCACAGTGATTGCTGCCATCAACCCCTTGAATGTTCCAAGGAAATATGTCCATTCAGGGTTACTCTGGGCTCCTATGTGTAGGTGCTCAACTCATTGGAAGTGGGATTGGGACTGAATTAAATTATTACCTAAAAACCTATACATCATAATACTATATGCATGGTATCTAGCCATGACGAATTTTATTTATATATATATATATATGGCGGAGGTAGGAGGGAATTAGGATCTATTATAATGCAAATTAAAATATATCTAGCTAGATTAGTAATATGTGACATATTGGGTTGTTGAGTTGAAATGATGGGAGAGCTAGCATTGTCACATATGACTGTAATGCCATTTATTTGGTTTTGATCTCTAGCTATTTGTAATCTTTGAGGGATGGTTCCAAATACATTGATTTATAAATTTACCTAAAAAATAATAGAAAATGGAAGGAGTAGTAGTTAGAGATCTTATTGCTATGCACAAAAATGCATGCCTTACACATTTAGTTAGTACACACATATATGAGAAATAGCTTGATCCTGCATATCATCCCGGAGTTATTGGGAGGTAGTATTGTATCAAGATTCTATAATTATAAGAAAGTTTAGTTTCTTTTAGCCTTCAGATCTATGGTTCAGTTTATTAGGACATTTTTATGTTTAGAACCTTGGATGACAGAAACAGAAAGACTATCTTGAAGCAATTTGTTCATAGAAAAATTTTGTAAAGGGTGCCAACACGGGCTAGATTAATTCACCTGGTTGCATATTGTATAACTTGGGTTCAATTATCATATTTTTTCTGCCGGCGGGTGATATGCAAATGCAAATTAAGAGTTCGATAAATCCGAAAAATTGACCTAATCTTAAATTGGCATGAGATTTTCTCTCAACTTCAAACCAAAAATAAAAATAAAAATGTAAAGGGTAACAATTTTGGCAATCGGCACTAGTTAGTCAATCGTTGATGGAGCCTGAAGCATGGATTTTTGTTAGAAGATCTAATCCATGATTAAATGCATTAACTGCAAATATATATAAATTAAAGTTGTTCCATTGGAACTGTGCCTTTGTGGTGCGGCAATTCCGAAAAATGCAGTTAGAGTGGGTCCTAAAACCATAATACTAATTTAAGACCTTGGCCTATATATAGAAGCTCAAAATAAATAAATAAAAACTTGCCTATGGTGATATTTTATCATATAGTTCTTTTATTGCAAATGCGAGAGACGTAAAGCATATACAGAACATATTTATATAAGTATATATTCATTGAAAATAGAAAGAAACGCCTAGTTCTTAGCACTAGGAGCTGATCAAATGGTGATTTGTTTTGAGTGCTGGATTTGTCCTAATCAGATAACTGCCATTCTGTTTAGTTTGTGGAAAAGATATAAAAAGATTCAGCAATGTCAATAAAAAAGAGCTTCGAATTAATTTCGTCCATTTAGCTTGATGGGGCAATTTCATTGTGAGACAAATGTATCTCTATAACTTCAGTTCTAATTTGGTGCGCAAGTTGGTTTTAATTACTAGCACTTTGAACCCACTTTATAAACCACTATAATTGTAATGAGAGCATGTGCTTAAAACCAGGAGTTAGATTGCAGCTAGAGTAAGTAACTGCTTTAGAGCGAAATATAATTTTTTTTTTTTCAGATAGGTAAATGTGGTTCAACCGTTACAAAAGATAAGCAATAAGTACATCTCAGAAAAAAGATTCATACGTGTACAACACTATGAGAGTCATTTTCCCAATTGAAATTGAGAAGTAGCTAGAATTAAGCTTCGTCTTTGGTGATTAATAAATGCTAGTATATGTAAATTACTCTACAATTTCACCTTAGTTTTGAAACAAAATTTTCTGAAGACTGGTTCAATATAGCAAAATGTATGGAGGCATGATTATTGCAAGTTAATTATTTAAGGCCTCAGCCCTCAAGCATGTTCATATATATTTGATAATTTGATCAAATTAAGGTTTGATGTTTCAATCATGTAAGGAATTTTACTGATGTTGTTTTAGTGAAATGCATGATTTGCCAGTAGCAACAAAACTGCAACATTACAACGAAGAAATTAGACCCAAAGTAAGTTTTAAAACTGCGAAAAAATAAAAAGAGAGGTTTTCATCAATAGGTTGGTTGCATTGCATCTTTTTTTTTCTTTTTTTTTTGGTTTTTAATACATGTGAAATTAGAATGACATTTTTGTGATTCACAGAAGGACAGTGAAGTGCAAATGCAAGTGATGAGACTCAGAGATTCCGGGATTAAACTGACACAAGATCACAAGAGGGTATAATAATTTCTTGTAAAGTTGAAGTTGTTACTGCATGCACATGGTCGTGCCATGGACGCGTGGTATTTGAAACACACAAATTAAAGTGCATGAACTTGGGCTCAAAGCATAAACTAGAATGTAGTTTATTTGCTCTATTTTATGTGTTTTTGATCGTCTGTTTAACAAGAACTACACTATAGAGAAATAGAGATCAACAAGGTTGGGCTAGACTAATCAAAAGTATTTGACTTTTTTTTTCGATAATTAGATATATAACAATTTAAAACTTTTTAACACTGAGGATATATCAACATTAATCTCTATAAAAAATATTAATATTTTCAAAATTAATCTCTATAATAAATATTAATATTTTCCCTCGAGCATGATGGTTTGATCTCATCCAAGCTCATTACATTTTCTTTCTTTAGTTTAAAATATTAATATAAACGGTTATAATTTGTTACATGCCTTGGATGCAATTTTAAGCATTTGTGACATGTTATGTGTATAGTTACGAGCTAATTGAAATTTACCTTTTGATTCATTGAAATTTTAAGATGGAAATCACACAAACTTGGCTCCATTCATTTTTTTTTTCAACTTCCAAAATTACATTAGTCATAATGAGATTTTACACTTAGTACATTATACATACTATTAAATTCATCACCACTAGACCAATTCTAGTAACTTAAACAGGTAAGCTCCATTTATGTTTGTATGTGCCTCTTAATTTAGTGCTTATATTTATTTACTGCATATTCTATTAAATTAATGTAGATTTTGATCTAAAATAAATTTTTAAATTAAAAAAGAAGAAGCAGTATACGGTTTTATAATAAAATAACTAAACCAAAACAATTAGTAATGTATGTACCGTGCGATTTATATTTTTTTTAAATGTCCTAAGAAGGAAATGATCAGTTATTCATTAGTTTTATTAAGAGTTAAAAGAAAGAAAAAGGTTACTAGGATGTCTTTGATAGAGTAAGTTAAAATTTTTAGTCGACAAAAAAAAAAAACGGAACTTTACATTTGGCCATATTTCATCGATCATGATGTTAAAATCTTAATGTATTTCACTTGCAATTGTAATAAACAATAGTGTGGAAGGGCCTTTATACCCGCCACCAATAGTTAAGGTGTTACTATGGTTTATGATAGAGTAATATTATTTGAACATTTAAAAGTAAATATTTAATTGGAACACCCATTACACTACTACCATGAGCAGAAATAGTGGGGAACACTATCATATTTAATAATAATGAAATTGATCATTTTTGCATGTTCAAATAACATTTCAATTTATTTATGAAATTTATAAACTACACCTAGATGGTTCAGTTTGTTCAAGCAGCAGAGGGAATGATTGTTTTTATTCTTCGTTTATTGTGGTATTCTTGTCTGTTTTACATGCTTTCGGTGTAATAATGCAGAAGAGGGGAGGTGTATGTAGATGTTGTCCTGTCTCGTAGAGGGGATAATTGCAGATTTTGCTGACTTTTGCTGGATTATTATGTTCTCGTGCTGTTTCTTTTGATGGCTCCTACTGCCTAGGAGTTTTCGAGCCACTCTAATGGGAAAAAAATGATAAATTTAAAAAAAAAAAAAAGAAAGGGTGCATTTGGACGTAATTTTGGATTTCCAAAATTACTTTTTTCACCTAAAAATATCACTTTTCATATATTTAGATAATTTTTTGAAAATAATTAAAATCTCATAAAAATTAGTTTTCAGTTACTTTGTAAAAGTAAAAAAAAAAAAAAAAGCAGTTTTTGAAACAAATCAAGTTTTAATTTTTGAAAGATATATAAAATTTAAGTTTTTAAATTTTTATTTTAATTTGAAACAAACAATCCTAAAGGCTATATTACATAAGTTGATGGTCCAAATCGAGCAAAAATTTTCATGCTGGTCAATCGTTGGAATCAAAGAAATATAAACATTATTTGTCATCTAAATAGTGCTCAGGCTATGGTAGACCTCTTTAAAACAATAGTATGCTAAATTTTGTACATGGTTTCAATTGCATTAAGATAGAGGGCGTTGCAAGCGAACCATCAAAGGCAGGGTTTTTCCAGCTCTATATAAGGAGGTCAAGGATGTGGGCCACGAGCTTGAACAATGGGTGGCATCTTTCCTTAAAAATACAATTTAATTTTGATATATCATTATTAGAAAAAAATTTTATTTAAATATTTAATCATATATTATCATATAAACAATATGCTTAACTGAAGCATCCACTCTACTACATTTAAACTCTCGTATAGAAATATGTTGTTGAACCTCTAAGTTTGCAAATATCCTACTATTTGTATTTTTACATTCTTTTATAATATGATTACCACCTTATTAGCGAGTAGTATGAGTAGACTGTTATTTTAAATCAGCATCTAAATGATGACAAATATGACAAGATTGATTGTGAACAAAAGAAGATATTAAACATTATAAAAATATTGTTTTGACATAAAAAAAAAGTGAGTCTCTCAATAAATATTAATTTTTTTTTCAATTATATATAAGGAATGAAAATATGAGTGTGGACTATTATTATATTCAATGATGAAAAATGAATATCCTAATAAACACTACTTTTTAGATATTAAAATATCACTACTCTTATACATTATTAGCATTTTGACTTTGATTGTGTAAGAACTTTTTTTTACCGAAAATGCTCACATCATTTTTAATTATAAACTACTTTATATACAGAACAAACCAAGCAAAACACACAAGAAAGCATGGCCGCAAGTCACAAACATTAATAATTTATTGGCCTATATTTTTGCAATTTCACCATTGCGTGCTAGCAACTAGGGATGTTGGTAAGAATAATGCTAAGTTTTTTATTATTATTATTATATAAGAATAATGCTAAGTTTACACATTACTTTTGTATACAAATTCTGCAAACTTCTTCTGAGTTCTGACACTAAGTCTTTGAAAAAACGAACTCCTGGCCACTTTTCTATAGCATACTGCATCCGTGTCATCGAGGGAAGGACTAAGGTAGGGGAATCTAATCGACATGTTTTATCAATATGATCTCAGATTATGCTTTTAGCACTATTCTACTATGGTAGCATCTTTCTTTCGGCGTCATATTCCATTATCTTGAGCTTATTCATCAGTCACTATCATTTCTAGCATCACTTTGTTCCCATTTTTTTTGGTATAGACTTTGATTCCCATTTCCTAAACAAGAACTACTCACATACCATTTCAAAAAAAAAAAGAAAAACTTTAAAATCACTTAGATCAGATCAAACGACTTGTGTTTATTACATTTAATTTTTTAAATTAAATAATAACAAATTAAGTACATATATATATATATAAAAAGAGTATCTACTTTAAAATTTTAAATTACTCATTTAAAATTATGCACATACTCCACAAAACAAATTATACGCATGTCATTCTTTTATTTAAAAATTAATTGAAATAAATATTAAAAACGTGATGGAAGTGTTGTTAATATGATTTAAAAAATACTCAAGAATATTTGTTTATGGCTTAAATATATAATTTTAATCCTTTTGTTATTTTTTTTTCTAATATCATGTTTTTAGTCCCCTACCATTATCATCTATTGTCAAGTGATGATATTTAAAGGAAAATTTTTTTTTGTAAAATATTTGTAAGAATTAAAAATAAAATTTTCAATATTCATAAGACCTAAATGCATGTTCTAAAATATTTATAGAGACCTAAATTTAGATAACAAAGATATAAAAAAGACATACTATTAAAAAGGAATAAAAAATAAAGGATTAAAACTAAAATGACCTATATTTACATAAGCTAATAAAATATTTAAATTTTTTTTTATAAAAATCTTTTAGAATAAGTCTGTGAGTTTATATTTTTGAGGAGAGGACTATTCTACAAAGTCTTTCTTATCTCTTTTTTTAATCAAAATTCAAACTCACAAACATACAATTTAGCTTTCACTTAATTCAACAGATTTGAAGTCAAACACAAGACCTTGATTTACTTGGAACTTCTTAATTGAAATGAGTCTCACAGACAATGCTAACCACCAGGATATGAGAACATTTTCATAAACCCATAGTCTTCATGTATGAACTTGGCTCTTCAATAAAACCCCGACTTTATAAACATGATGAACTGAACCGCTACATTACCATGTTCTCACTTGAATGTGATTTGACTTAGATTCATGTTTAATTATAGTTACTATAGGAATATATTTTTGTTTGATTTTTTCTTTGATACATTCAAATTGATGAGCATTGATATTCATTCTTACCAATCTAGCAAAACAAAAAACAATCATTTCCCTTTAGGCTTTTTGGGGTGATTCTTGGACGGACATTTTACTATAAACATTCAAATTAAGGTAATACCAGATAAAGTGTAGTGTGCCACACACTTAAAATTTGGCCACAATAACAAATTGTGGCTAAATGTATTTAAAAATGGAGTCAATGAATTTAGCCCCCACTTTACAAATATGGCAAAACGCTTGGTATGTGGTGCATCACACTTCTTTTAGTATGTCATAAGCAAAACCTCAAATTAATATTTAACTCATATAAAGGTATTGTGAGCCAGCAAGAATTCACATGCTTCCAAAAGGTACCCATACAAATGTCAACCTAATCGGAAGTTCTTGATAAATATTTTTCTTGTGAAGAGTCTATGTCACCGTGCTTGAAAAAAATAGTGAAAATAATTAAATTTTATTTTTTATTTTTATTTTTTTATTTTTTATTTCTTTTATAAAATTTTAAAAAATAAAAAATATAAAAAATAAAAATCCAAATCAAATAGGTCCTTACTTTTGTGTTTTTACTTTTTACATATACAACTATATTAATGAACCCCAAATACGTATATTCAAGCCACTCAATATTAAATCCAGATATAATATAGTGGTAAGCATATGTTCATAGTGATTAACTACACGATTTAGTGATTGTGGTTGTCTCTACCACTTTTGAGTTAGAAATTCAGTGTTTGATTCTCACCTTTTCTCTTTTCCAAACCTTAGATAGAATTTCTACCTTTAATGCTTTTGTAGAGAAACAAAATTGCGGATGTACATAGTGAGTGTCATTCCCTAAAATGCTTTCAAATATAATTAATTATTATACGATAAAATTTAGGTTGCAAAAAAGAGCTCAACTCAATTTAGGGTGGCATATTTTCGATTCATTAAACACTTGAAAATTAAATCGAAATTAAACTCAAATCATCACTAAAGTATCAATGCAAGGCAAACTAAACAAGCCAAATTCTGTTAGCATTCAAATATAATGTTAATGTAGTGGCCTGAAGATTTGCCCAATCAATATGTCACATTTGTAATTCCCTTGAATGTATTCAAAGGGTGATGTGATATTGATAAGCATTCTAACATAAGCATATTAGGCCAACATTTCTCACATAATTTGTCTCACTATTCTCCCCTGCCTCCTCTCCTCTGTTTCTGTTATATTCTTCCTTTTCTTTCACTTCCACCTTGTTATACTGTTCCCTCTCTCATCTCTTTCTTCCTCTCTCCCACCACCAGTATCAAGCACTCTTGTTTCCACCTCTTCAGAAGAGAATGAACGATCACAGAGAGGTTCCTGTCACTGATGGAACAACTAGCACAGGCTCGGCCAACCATAGCAACATCAACAACAACCCTTATGTTCACATCTCCCATGCTCCTGCTTCTTCTGCATCACACGACCGTGTGAGTTGTTTCCAAAGGACTAACTAATAATGTTCTGTAGCCAAATCTCTTCTTTGTTTCATTGGTATTCCTGCTGTGATTTCAGGTCCTAATACAATGGATGCAATATATGATGGATTGAATCGTTGCAGCAGGAGGGTTGAAAATGCAACTAAACAAGTTGGAATCATGGTTGACAATTTGTGGAATCACAGTGAGTTTTCCTCAACCCCTTTTTGTTTCTTATCCTGTTATACAAACAAACTGCGAAAGGCTTCTTTTTTCTTCAATAATATCTGTTCTTGTGAGGTACTTGTGGGAGTTAACCAAATATTCATGGTTGAATTATATTATGTTGTTACCTATAATTTCACTAACTTTTC
Organism: Dalbergia oliveri; assembly: GCA_030441495.1. Taxonomy (NCBI): domain Eukaryota; kingdom Viridiplantae; phylum Streptophyta; class Magnoliopsida; order Fabales; family Fabaceae; genus Dalbergia; species Dalbergia oliveri. The sequence continues at coordinate 15,747,778 of JAMLFY010000006.1, forward strand.
AAATATGCCTTTCTGTTTAAAAGTTTGTATTGAGTTTTCAGAATTTTAAACTATATGCAACCAGTTGAAAAAATTTAACCAATATTTATAAGCTTGGAGAATATAAATGATTACAGGAGGCAACTTGATTAAAAAACAAAAAACCATTACAGCTTACATTTACAATTCTTTGTAGACATGTCATTTGTCAATCTTCACTTGGAAATTGAGTTGCAAACCTTTATCACCTATCATATATAGGAAGTGAAGGTGTTTTAGGATCCTAACTGTCCCAACTCCCAAGTAGTCAGAGCACTTATTGTTAGTGCTTGACATTCTGACTTCTTTCTAATTGAATCTATTTTCTGCATACAGTCAGAATGAGTACTAGTGCAGCTGATGCTGCAGTGGCTAGAATTGTTCAGGGAACAAAGTTACTTACAAATGGCGGGCCTGATAAAATATTTCAACAGACATTTGGGTTTATTCCAGGAGAGAAGCTCTTGAAGCCATATGCTTGCTACATATCAACAACAACTGGACCTGTAATTGGAACACTTTACATATCCACTAAAAGATTAGCTTTTTGCAGTGACTATCCACTTTGTCACTATCCATTCTCCCTCCAGCACCACTGCGTTTACTATAAGGTACTTCCTTACCTAATCAAGCCTGATAATATGTCCCTTTTTCATGCTATATTAAGTTAAAGGATATCATACCTACATGAAATTGGTCAAAGTGGCTAGGTGTTTCGACGCTTTTAACTAGGTGTCTAGGGTTCGAACCCCTGTAAAGAGCTAAAACTTCCTCTAGGATCTTTATGGGTTAAGCGAGAATACTTGAATTCTTGATAGCAGAGCCTCATGAATCGACTAACTTCAAAAAATAAAAAAGAGTGATAGGATATCAATCTCCATTAATTTTTTTTTGTTTTTAGAAAGTTCTGCATATTTAGAGCTATTTAGATGATTGCTCTCCCAATTCTAAAAATTTGACACCATAATACTTCTGAATTTTCCCAATTAGAGGCATCTCAAAATTTTCGGGAACTTTCTGGCATTCACATACTGATTTTTTTTGTTCCATCTAGGTTGTGGTGCAGCTGGATCAGGTAAGCACAGTTGGTCCTTCCACAAATATATTGAACCCCGCAGAAAAATACATCCATGTTGTCACTGTGGATGGTTATGAGTTCTATTTTATGGGGTTTATATCATATGATAAGGCTCTCAAGACTCTAAATGAGGCTCTACAGCTACATCGCAACCATTCAAATGGAAACCAAAGGGTTCAGGTGCAGTGACAATGTCTCCCTTCAATATAAAACAACAACTAAGCCTTATCCCACTAAAAAATGTTAGCTATACTCCCTTCAATGTACCAAAAATAAAAAGGGATACTCCCATCAATATACCTCTTTACCAAGTTACAGAAGAACATGCAAGTTATACTATTTCACTTTTTTCTTATTATTACTGTAAACATTGTTCCAATTTTCATTGGGAACTAATCAGAATGACTTTGTGTACTAAGCCTAATAGATTTGAATTTTTTATGTCAACTAACCTACACGGATGCCAAAGATGAAGTTACCAGGCAAATTTGATTACAATTTGAGTAGACAAGCCAAAGCTCCATAAAAATTTAAAATTAATTGGTTATTTAAAATAAATAATTAGTACAAAGAGGGGTGTGACCCCAAGTAAAAAATAAAATAAAACTAGAAGGACTCTACCCAAAATAAACTATTGAGAAGGAATCCTCTAAATAGTTTATCGTATTCAATAATAGATACAGCAGAATACAAAATTAAAATTCATCTAGTCTCCTCAGCTGGCCGGCACTCCAATGTGCGAATCCTCGAACTCTGATGATCACATAGCTACATAAGAATCAGGAGGGACTAAGCCTGCACTCTTCTACAGAAGGGCTTGAACTCCTAGGCAAAGCCTGCATAATGTGGCATTCATCCTCAAACGACAAGTTTGGGGTCTTCTTTATTTTGAAAAAGTGAATCAAACTTCGAGCTTCTCGCTACTTCAAAGAAATGTGCAACAGCTGCTTCAGGTGTGCCAACAAGAACACCATGCCCAAGATTAAGGATGTGTCGTCTTGGACCCGCACACCTCACAACCCTGACATGTTAATTATCATATTAAGAAGTCCAGATGATTTGATAACACAATTCATTTCTCGATTCTCGTTTATGATTATGAAGGTTCAATTCGACACAAAACCATTTACATATCATCCAGACTATCCAGTGACAGGGACCTCAGCAGCTATCACTGTTACACTATTTTAAGTTACCTTAACTGGTTTCACTATTTTCAGTTATGCACCTAATCAAGCAAATATACAACCTCCACAGCAAAGATACAGGAACATGAACAGAAAAAGAAAATGCAGCCTCAACAGCTAAAGTTTATGCCTAGCTCTAAGCTAACAACCATATAGAATGACTTCAAGAATACCAGAGTTCAGAGATATTAAATCACCAACCTCTGAATTTCTTCAGTGAGGGCAGGAAGAGGGGAGAACAAGTAGGCAGGGTCCACATTTCCCTGCACACCTATCCCACTACCCAATCTTCTTCTTCCATCTGCCATATCCACTGTCCAGTCTAGGCCAATAACATCAACTCCAGTTTCTTTCATACGCTCAAGAAGGCCACCATTTCCATTTATGTAAAGAACAATTGGGGTCTTGGGGCATTTTTTCTTGACCAAATCTACAATCTGGAAGTTCAGAAAGCAGCACATGACAAAAGAGAAAAAAGAGGCGGCACATTAGTATCCTGTATCCAAACTTCAATTTGCTAATTTTTTAGGTACTATAAATTAAGACAAGATACTAGCAGCAACATTAATCGCAATGAAATATAAAATTTTGAAGATGTAGCCTCCGATTTGGATTTTTCTCCCCAGTTCAGAAGCACAAGATCAACATCCAGCGAGCTTATTTATTACTCAAGCTTACAAATTACAAACTTTTAGCTTATCTTATTCTTTACCAAGTCAACCAACCAAAAACAATCATGGAGGCTTAGAACTGTACAACAATTAACTTAGCATAAAACCTGTATACAATGCGAACCTCAGCAAGCAACATATATCTCATTCAAATCTTTAGCTAAATAAATAAGTTAAAGCTGTTATACATAAGTGAAGGCTTAGGCTTACTGTGACATGGATCCCAAATATAAAAGTTTGAAAAATTAAAGCATAATTTTCAGCAGGAAAGAAATAAATGTGAATTTTTTCCTTAGTTACCTCTTTGATGTAAGGCTTTGACCAGCGTTCCCACATATCAGGTGGTAACTGTCCACCCCATGAATCAAATATTTGTATGCAGTGAGCCCCAGACTCCACTTGGAAAACAATGTAATCTGTTACAGCCTGTGTCAAATGAGAAAGCAAAGTCCTCAATACATGTGGTGCTGTATGGCACATCCTCTTAATGGTTGTATAGGTGCGTGTTGTACCCCTTCCACTATGTATGTTGCAATTGTCCAAGGTGCTCCCACAAACCCCAAAACAGCAGCATGACTACCAACCTAAATAAAAGACAATTAGTAAGGGAAACAGGCTGATAGAATAGGGTTTCTTGGCCACATTGTCCAAGAAAGAATTCCCATGTAATGTGACACAACATTCTTTGAACCAATTCGATCAAAGGCTCAAAGAGGTAGCCAGGATACAAATTATGTGACGCTACTACATTCACCTCCTGGCGCAATATCTTAAGTGATTCTCCAACAAAGCTAAGCTTGTCCAGGTTGATCGGATGCAAAGTTTTTAATCCCTCCTCCGAGCGTATAGGTGACTGAATAACAGGCCCCCTTACTTCTTCTATGTCAAATTCAACCCCGAATGCAGGCAGAGGTGTAAGGATATCGGAGAAAATGATTACTCCATCAGGCCTGAAGGCTTTCCAAGGCTGCAAAGAAATTTCTACAATGAGATCAGTTGTCTCTGACCTCTCTCGGAAGGATGGATATTTCTCAGCAAGCTTTCTGTAGACAGCCATGTACCTTCCTGCCTGGCGCATCATCCATGCTGGTGGCCGAGTAACAGGATCTCCCCTAGCAGCCTTCACTAAAAGCGGATCTGAATAAAACAAATAAAATAAAATAAAAAAGAAAGGAAACACAGCATCAAGTCAATTTCTCTTGCCCACATGTTTCAGGGATCTGCCTACATATGAGACAGAATAAGAATGAGAGAATAATCGAGAGAGAGAGAGATGTTCGTGACATTCTCTTCAGTCACTTTTGAAGAACTGACAAATGTATGAAACTAAGTTAAGTGGCTTCTAGGAACAATTGCTTCATGGCACGCACCAACCAAGATACTTTAAAACTGACAATTTTTTTTTTCTTTTTACTTTCTTCATTCACTCAATAGAATTCAACAATCACTTCTTCTGTCCCAGCATCATATAACGATCATTGCAAACTAGCAATACACAAAATGAATGGAATTCTACAGTGTATCTCAAGAACCCTGAATTGTCATCACTTATCAGTCATCATACAGATAAATCAAGTACACTTCCACTTCAAAGACTAAAAAATAAAAAAATCAATTTTTTTTGAAGAATGAACAAAGAGTACAAAAAATGGAGCGGAACCCAGGTGAGGATTTGAGCTGAAAAATCATAAAATTGGAGGGTACCGGAAGAAGAGGAGGGGGCGGCAGAGCAGGAGACGGAGGAGTATTTGGAGAGGGGGGGTTTAGGTTTGAGAGGAGGCGGAACTGCATTGAAGTTGAACCCATTTGATGGTGGAAACAAAGAGGAAGATTTCCAAGCAAGAGCACTGCAGCATGAGATTGACAAAGAGAGAGTTAGAACGAGAATCGATGAAGTCGCATGCTGTGAGAGAGAGAGAGAGAGAGAGCTGGCCTGTAACAAGTGTTGGTCGAAGCAGCCATGGTGTGCATGACGACGTACAGTGGCCTGCAAGTGTTGAAGAAGAGGTTTCCTTATCCTGTGAGGCTGAGCTGCTGCTGCTCCTTGTTGTTCCGCCGTTCTGTCGCTGAGAGTGGACTGTGGGGTCACTCACATCACATGTTCAGGTTCAAGTTAGAGGGTACGTTCAAGCCTATTATTTGGATTAGGTAAATTTGTACGAAGCACAATGGATATAGAAAGATGGATTTTATTTCATCCAATTTCGTTAACCCTTAATTTTTTTATCCAATTGTTTGTATATAAAATTATTATTATATCTCTTGTACTAAATATTATTCCATCCTATTTTGAGAGTTTTATAGGAATAAAATATTTAAATTATAACGATTGTATTTATTTCAACATTAAAATATATAGATAATAAGGTCATTCATTCCTTTTCAGTCTTACTTTATTTAACTTAACTCTATTGTTTATCATCAATCCAAATATTGCCTTAGGATCGTAAAGGTATATTCAGGAGAATGAAAATGGATGGAATGACAATGTACACTTAAGTGACAATTATTTGAAAGTATTTTAAGATTTGACTCCTTTAAAGTGGAGATATTGATAAAATATAAAAGTGAGGAGTTAACAACCTTTTAATAAATAATTTTCATTGTGTGAGTCTCACTAAATGATCTAATGGTAGTTAAACCCCACCTTTATACTTTATCAATTTTCTCACTTTAAAGGAGTCAAATTCATAATTTTAAGATGATGAGAATGGTTAGTAGGGGACAATATATCTCTCCCTTACAATTCAAAGCTATGATTTTTTACCCTCTAAATTGGGTTTTAAGGAGGGAATGAGTGTGATTTCTCTTTTATTCATTAAAATTGTTAAACATTCAAATAACGGCATGAAATATTCTCTTTTACTTTATTCCTCAATTTTCTTCTTCAGTCCATTAATGACGATTTCCTTCAATCATCTATAAAACTCTCAAAGGGAGTAGAAAAAATGAAGAGAGAGGCATAAAATGAAAGAGACATTATGAGATTTTATGTATTTGGGAGCAGTGTAAAAGAAGGGAAAGACAAAACTAGCAAGGGTTACTATCACCCCTGCAAGCCATGCTACAATGATTTAGATAGGGGTTTTCAAAACTACATGTTTGGATGTTTTAAGTCTTTAGTTTAGTTTCAGTTGTTATTTTTAGTTTTCAAATTTTGTGAAAGAAATATTGAAAATTCTAAAACTAAATTCAAATTTAAAATTTAATTTCCATTTTCAGCTTTTCCTTCACAAATTATTGAAAATTAAAAAACTAAAAATGAAAGTGAAACTTGAAACTAAATAAGTCCTTGTTATTTCAAAACCACTTCTTCCAACCTTGATTTAGGTACATCTTTTTAATTAACTCCATACTTCCAATACTGTTCTCTAGGGCTCTCTCAAGTGCACTTTTGTAGTAAGGTATACCACACATCTTGGTTTAATCTCATAGTGCAAATTGGGAGACAAGTGTGGTTGTGTACTTAGCCACCTTTTGAAAATGCGGATGCATGACAAGTGCATTTAACAACATATTCAAATGTATATAGCTGAAAGTATAGTTAGATGAAGGTGCATGGTGCTCGTGCATCTTGATATGTGAAGTGCATCATAGCACCCACTCTGTCCTCTAGTCACATATTCCTTGAATGTGGTAAAGGGTAATAGCCGACAATTTTCTCAAAATCACATTCAAGTTAATTCTTGTCAAAATCAAGTTTGGAAAATTGATTTTACAAACTCTAGACCAAACACCCTATTAACTCCTTCGGAAAAATGTTGGAATTCGATATTTTGTCTAGAAAATCTGGATTTTCTGGTTGACATTGCAAAACAAACAGACTTAATCTTCAAGACTTCAGTATTACATTAAAAGTGTAGTTAAAGACAGTAATATCCTACAAAACTCAGGATATGAAGTAATCAGCAATGACTGTAAGTGTGAAACATTGTTTCTTGCTCTAGCACTTAAAAGAGTATCTCTAGCTACCAAATGACCAGACCAGATCCTTAAGTGTCAAAGTACTCTTCAGGGACATAAAACTTCAAACCAACGGCCTGCAACCATTAAAACAAAATAAAAAAGTAAATATATTACCAACAAACATGCAAAAAATAAATACGAAGATAGTCCAAACTGCAATAAAGTCATGTTTGCAATGGTAAATCAGTTCAGCCAATAGCCTATCATTTGAAGCAATTTCTATATCAAATAATAAAACAGAAAGTTGAAGAATAATTGCTCTTTATGTAAGATGGTGATACTGATAACTGATAACTGATAACTAATACCATTTTCTAGATGGTGCTTGAATCAATCAAGAAGATTAGTGCTTCAATGTGCATAAAAAACATAGACAAAGTTAATTCTACATGGCTAAAGTTGTTTAACTACCTCTGCAAATTTAATATCAGCATCACTGTGATCTGATTCTCTCCCAGCTGCATCACCAACATAAAAGGAACTACAACATAGAAATTACTATGCTTAAATTTCCCATCTCTTTGGAGGTAAAATGCCATGATTACTTAATATAAAGTTTAAGATAGAAGAGTGGAAAAGGCTAGCATCTATTGAACAATTGAGTGGTGGGAAAAATTAACAGATTCATATCGATGGCAATGCCAGAGTTGAAGTGCTGCTCCAAAAGTTGCCACATCCCTGGTTTGGGTTTGCGAAAAGGATCTTCTTCCTTCCTGTCATCTTTATTTGATTTATTAGGTAGACCACAAGCTATAAAAGCCTGCATACAGATAAATTTTCTCATCAGTTGGCACCTCGTGAATTTTGTTTGAATATTTTTGTTTTTCTTTCCTTTATTCTTCTGTTACATGATGGATAACATGAGGGAGTTGGAGAAAATCATTGTGCAATTTTGTTATTAAGGTTCAAAAGGTTCAAATTCCAATTTTAACATCCTTGATTATAAATGGAACTAGTGCCATTTGTTCTCAACATGTCTTCTCTAGCAAGTGAAAGTAGCAAAAATGTAAATCACTAATGGGGCTCTACATTCACCACGACAATGACTTGTTCTTATTGAAGGAGATGATCTTTTCAGAGGGTCATCAGTTAAAAAAGAACACTAGAAACTATAAAGTGCCAAATAATGGGCCATTTTTGCTTCCTTCCAAATGTATAACCACTGTATTGTAATCAAACTATATAGTAGGAAGAGGGCAAAAGAAAAGTTGCAGCCAAGATAGTGAAGATTGACTGTAATACTAAACATATCCTCAAGATGATTCAAAGGCAAAGAAAGATAACTTCATACATATTAGACATCAGGGGTCATCAACCATAAACCTAGTTGCTTATTCCAGTCAGGTGATGAAAAAGAAAATGAACAAAAGAAGAAGAAATATTAACCGGTTGTATTTGTATGAAATGAAAACATACAAATCTTTTTAGTAAGGCACTCTCAACCTAGTAATCCAAATCCAATAATGGAAAGCAAGGTGCTCGAGAAGAATATGACAGTCATAAGTCATAACCTCTGAAACAAAACAGTCATAATTGAATTGTTAATAGCAAAAGAACATAAACTTGCACCAAAAAAAAAAAAAAGAAATCACCTGAATTGGGACCTTCACTTTCTCAATAAAATTATTCAGACGTCCAATTTTTGAGTCCACAGCTACCTGTCTCTTGTTCTTCCAACGTTCAATGTTGCATTCATTGGTAAAAATTACCTATAGGAGAAGACAATAACATTAATGATGAACCTATGGTGTCTAAATACATACACCACCATAAGTTTCTTAATGGTAGCATTATTGTACTGAACAGACAAAGATTTAAATGAACAAGAGAAAGAATATCAGAGTTAATAAATCAGCCAAATTCTACAATAAATCTAGATTACTTTTAAAGATAAAAGGGACACACCAGCTTGTAGCCATCATTGTATAAACTTTGTAGTTTATCAGGAATTGAAGAATACATGAGAGACCAAGCATTTGGGCCAACTCTGAAAGCCAAATTTAACATAAAAATCTTAATCAATCAGAAAATTATGATGTGCGTGCGCATGACAATGCTCATAAGTAACAACAATAGTATCATTTGAATAGTAAGTAACACATAACCAGAAACCTTAAACAACACCATTTTCTCTAAAGCCAATATGTGTCATCAATAATTACCAAGTACATCAGAATTGAGATGCAGACATACATATTGACAGCAGTTTTTGCAAGAGTTCCATCAAAATCAAAGGCAGCAATCTTACTTGAGTCTTGCAGACCCTCATCCTGCAACTTGTTAGCATAGGAGAAAATGTAAATACCGTACAGAAATAGAGAAATAAGATTATCAACATCTTCACCTGTTCACGAAATATGACTGTCTGAAATGCCTTCCATTCTGGTAAAAGGGTAGCATCCTAGATCAGGCAATAAAATGTAAGTTTTGTAATTTTTTTTTAATTAAAAAATAAAAATGAAAAGCGTGTGCACATTAAAATTAAAAAACACACCTTATAGTGGCTTTTGACATCAGAAAGTGAGAAGTTGAAATCCACCATTGCTTCAACGTCTGATGTGAAAAACTGCAAGCAATTGTAATGAACTAATTATTATTATTATTATTATTACAGTTTAAAAAGAGATAAATCATCTGAAAAATAAAAGCAACATTTTGACCGCTGCTGGTTCAACAATGCAACAATTTTTCACAAATTATTATTATAAGTAATTGTAAAGATCATTTCTTTCAAACATGTTTCTTCATCAGAATTCAACCTCACCTCAGCGCCAATTCTTGTTCCTAATTGCCACAGCTCCTTCTTATTTATGCCCAAACACACACAGAGACCTTTGTGACTTTGCAATTGTAAATTGTTGGACTGGTAATAAATAATAAATGTGAATGAGCTTCTTTGTCTTCCCAAAACAAACAAATAAATAGGTGTAAATGTAAATGTAAATGGAAAATGGAATTGCCGGTGCCGTATCAGGAGTTAAAGCCCTGAGAGGACCAAAGGCCAATTGAGCCTTTTTTAAAAAAATAAATAAATGAAAAGTCCTTTTGGTTCTACTAATGGAATTGACCATGAAAAGTTTTATCATTGAATTAAAGTTTGAAATTGATATTTTACCCCAATTTCAATTGTCATATTTGGGGTACGGTTTTGGCTAGTATAACTTATTTTTTAAAAATTTTTCTAAGAGATAAAAGTCACATTTTTATTCTTTTGATCTGTTTGGTTAAATAGCTTATTATTTGGCTAAAAGTTATTTTTAGTATTTTTTGATAAATTAAAATATCTAGTTTGTTAAGAAATATTTTCTAAAATATTAAAAAACAACCACTTTATTGATATGTATTTGAATATAAAATAACCTATTTATAAATTTCTTTTGTATCAACACTTAAATAAGTTGTTTACCTAAACAAGACGGCTAAACCTAAGATATAGAATTAAAATTATAATTCAATAATCAAATTTCATGGAATTCAACAACTAAAATGCAATTTTTTTAATTCCTAATACATACGGTATGAATTGTCAATTTTAAATATTTATCAAATATCTCCCTTCTCATATAAAAATCTACATAATTCTTTCTATTTCTCATGTATTCGCTAACAATTCTATAATAAATTCAAACATAAAATTTAATTTAAATTTAAAATTCTATGTTTTAATTTCAATTAGTGCTTGTTTGACACGTGAAATTGAGTATGAAATTAGAGCTTGGAATTGGAAGGCTAATTCCAAATTTTATAATTGATAGCCATTTTAGAATTAAAATCATAATTTCTTATAACAATTCCATGGAATTGAAAAGTAACTAGTCCAAGCCTTCTCCAATTCTTAACTCATACTTTAAAAATTGTCAATTTCATATCTCATAATTTTTATAGTTCTCCATTTAGAATTAGAATCATAATTTCTTATAACAATTTATTATAAAGAAATTTATTATATAGACAATTTATTATAATCCATGAAACTAAACTAAAAAGGATAGATTAGGCAACGAGGATAGACAAATCGTATTTAATTAGTTTTATTTTATATTCAATACTTGAAAGTTGAAGATAAAGATTGTTCAAGTGATTAATATTTTCAAAAGTAGCTTGTAGGCGTTCTAAATCAAATATGTCAGATAAAGTTTGAATCCACAACTGATGTAAATTTTTAAGTTGTATTCTCAAAACATATAAAGGATACATTTAACAATAACTCATACTAGTTAAAATCTTTTTGATATAATTCTTTCTTTCATCAACAGTTAAAAATATATCATATAATTGATCTAATAATATTTGGTCTTGGGGAAAAGGATGATTTTCAAATTCTTCAATAGTATCTAATATATTTTTTTCATGTTTTCTCAATCTTCTCAATGCTCTTCGTAATCTATAACAAGGAAACATAATTTAACATAAAACTTGCAAAATAATGATACTGATAAACTTCAAAACTTTATTGAATACTTCAGGAGTGTTTGCACAAATATGATACAAAAGAGGTTCTCTCAGGGACTGAAATGGGGAAGGCTATTACTTCAGAGCTTATGCTAAGGCTTATTGAGAATTTTTCGATGTCTTGCTACTATCTTGGCTTAGCCTTTTATAGAGGTCAAGTGCACTAGGTTGCTTACATTATGATGAGTTCATAAGATTCTTACATGATTACAAAGGACAAGGCTAGTAATTTTTACTTTATAGCCTTTTGACTTTTACATTTGTAATAATGAACTCTATATCTAGGCTTTTTGACAAATTGGTGCTTGCTTCATCATCACACTTGCCTTGTTCTTCTTTTGTGATTTTGTCTTTTACTTTCTCAGATGCTGCGACACTTTTGTTGATTCTTATCCAATCCTGTTCAGATTGTACCTATCTTCCGTATCTTCAAAATAATGACCTAGACTAGAACAAATTTCTTCGTCGTCTTATGACTTTGCTGATATTGCTTTAATCTGTTCTTGAATTTCTTCTTCTGAAGTGGTAGGCTTAGTCCGCCAATAATTGTTGCTTTTGTGCTAAAAGCTGAGATTCTTTTGAGTTCAGCCTTTGAGGTGCTTGATGATGATGGGGGTCTTTTATCATGCGAATGGGATAACCATGCATCAATAGCTTTTTCCTGATTAATTTTAAATCAAATATTCCCCACCATCGAACTTTTATAATTTTTACTAAGAATTGAATGCTATTATTTTCTTCCATTTTTGCTAATTATATTCCCATTGCATTATCCAGGGTACACCTAGACAAGTGACAAATGAGATCAATTTCATTTCTGGTACAAAGGATGTCATAGCTTTCCAATATTCATATCTCATTTCTGTTTCTTTTCGGGAAGATGGTTGGAATAGGTCCAAAATCATAAAACCACTTAAGAAACCATTTAGGGAATTGTAAAGAGATTCCTTTTTAAACCAAAAGAACCATGAATGGGGATTAGGTGAGAAATCTAGTACATGATGCCAGGCTTCTATGTAATCAAAGTAATTATAATCCTGAGGCTCAAATTCTTGAGTAAATTCTTTTAGTTGGTAGAGGCTGATTCCAATCTTTTATGGTCAAGATCTTTATAATCTTAAGTTTGGAATGGGAGATCTCCTGGGATCATTTTTATCAATTACATGGGCAACTTCTACAAAATCAGTATCAACAAGGATATATTCATAAAATTTTTGGGTCTTTTGAGGATGGGTTGGTACATAGTGGAATGGCTTTGGGACTATCTACTTATACATGGCTTTTCGGTCTAAGGTAAACCATTCTTTTTCTATGGCCATGACTGGTAAGGAATTTGGTTTTTCAATATAGGGATGGTCTTGATATGTGGGCTTATTCAAAAATAATTGAGAAGGTGTTACTTAAGGACTTTTAAATTTATTTTGAGAAGATATAGTAGAGCTTTTAACAACCTGTGACATAGTCATAGGCGTATTTAATCCAGTTGGTCCAGATGCTTTTTTATGGTTCCTAGGAGGACCATAATTATCTCTCGTGTTTGGATTCTGACTCATGTGGGCGAGCCCAAAAATTCTCTTGTAAGAAAATCGGGTAAAGCATTCTTATCCCCTTTGATATGTATGATATCAAAATCAAAACAAGACAAAAGTGCTTGCCACCTAGCAAAAATATGTTTAGAAACAAGATTCTTGACATCTTTTTGTAAAACATTTGAGGCGCTTTGCAATCCGTTCTTACTAAAAACTTTTTATTAAATAAATTATCTTGAAATTTAGTAATACATAATACTATAGATAAAATTTCTTTTTTAATTGTGGAATACTTTTGTTGTGCTGGATGCCAAATACCGAATGATATGGACAACTTGCTCTTTTATGGAATTTGAAAGGACTTGTTTAAGGATCCCACCATATCCTATATCTAAAGCATCTATTTCTACAATAAGGGAGGCTGAAGGTCTGGTATTCCTAAACACGAAAGACTTGTAACAATACTTTTGACTTTAACGATGGTCTGACTCATTTCTTCATCCCATGGAGGGGGATTCTTCCTAAGACGTTTGTATAATGGGGCACATATAATTCTGATATTTGGAATAAAATCTGCTACATAATTTAAACAACCTAAGAATCTTTGTAATTGTTTTTTATCTTTTATCTCATTCGGAAATTTTTCTGTAAATTCTATGGATCTCTTAATAGGTGTAAATGTTCCTTGATATATTTCATAACCTAGAAATTTTACTTGAGTCTGAAAGATCTTCATTTTTCTAGCTGATACAACTAATCCATTTTCTTTAATTATTTCGATAAACTTTTCTAAATGTCTAATGTGTTGATTAATTCATTTAGAAAAAATTAAAACATCATCTAAATATACAATAGAGAAGTTCATATATGGATAGAAAATATTATTCATTATTTCTTGAAATTCACTGGGAGCATTTTTAAGTCCTTGTGGCATTACATTCCATTCGTAATATCCAAAGGGTACTACAAAAGCGGTCTTATATCGATCTTCTTCTTTTCCTGATATTTGATAATATCCAGATTTCATATCAAATTTGGAGAATATATTAGCTTTATTTAATCTCTTAATTAAATCACTTTTATTGAGTAAAGGATATCTAATCCATTTTAAAATTTTATTTAATGGCTTATAATTAATTACTAATCTAAGGGCTCCTCTTCTATTTCTAATGCTTTCATAACATAAAATCCTGAACAACTCCAGGGTGATTTAGAAGGTCTAATTAATCATTTTTCTAAATATTTGGATTTCCTTTTTCCAGTATGTCAAGTATTCTTCATTCATCTGTATAGGTCTAGCTTTAGTAGGTATGTTTTTTTCTTTAAATCTATCTTCATAGGGTAAATATATTTCATGAATTTTCCTATGATGAAAAGCCATTGGATTGTTATCACAAATTTCTTTTTCATTTTCTCTACAAAATGCTTTATAATTTTTTGTAATTTATCAGTTTTAAGTTGTTCTTCTATTTTTTTATAATAAATTTCTTTATGTAAAAGATTAATCTGTTTGTTTCTAATAAACTAATTGTTCTTCTGATATGGAAACTTCTTGTAACAGATTTAATTCTTTTTCTTGGGAGGTTCAAGGAATTCAAAAGAATTGGGTTATCCTGGTACTACATGTGTTTCGACACCTTTTTCAGTAGTCCAAAATGGATATAATAAACATATAAAAGGGGTTCCTAAAATTATAGTATTTACAATATTTTTTACTAATACGAAGGATGTCTTGAAACAAATTTTATTTTTACAAATCTTTGCATTTGAAAGTTTATATTTAATTTTTAATCCAGCTCCACTTGCTTCTGATACATTTTAGATAGTTTTTTTATAATATTTGGTTGGTATTATTCCTTCTTGTATGACATTTATATCGGCACCTAAGTCTACTAGAGCTATTAAATCAAATCTCTCATTTTTAATTATCAAAGTAATTTGTGTCCACCATTTATGTATAGTTATAAGACTTAATATATTAATAAAGGGGTAGAACTTTCTTCTGGTTCTTTTATAATTATAGGTTTTGATTTTTGATTATGGATTATTTGTTCTCCTTCTAATTTTAATAATCTATATTCTAAGTTAATACCTTGTTCTTTAAGTTCTGAAATTTCTTTTTTTAAATTCTTAATTTCATTCTGTAAATCTTTTACAATCACGTTTTCTTTAGGGGATTTACACCTATTAAATACTTCTTTCATGTGTGGGTGTTATTTCTTTTCTTTGCTTTTCTTCTTTAGAAATTAATTCATTTAGCTGTTGTAGAAATTCATTTTTTAATGGGGAATCTTCTAGTTTATCTATTATAGATATTAAGATTGAGGTTTGATCATGTTTAATACATTTAAACTTTTATCCATATAATTCTCGCAATTACAAAGTCCTGGTCCTAAACAATATTTTTCTTCTTCCTCTATCTCTAATTCTTCTAGGAAATCTTATCTATTTGGAAATTTTCATTATCTTCAGTTTCTTCTTTACTAATCATCTATTCTTCATTCTGGTTTGTTCTGAATTAATAAATATATTTAATAAGGTTTGTTTTAATTCTTCATTAGTTAATTCGTTTATTTTTTGTTGTACCCAACAACTTTTTGCAAAATGTGGGGGTTTTCCACACTTCCAACATACATTTTCCTTTTTAATAACTTTCTTAGGTCTTGGCTTTACATAAGGTTTATTATAATTTTGGGGGGTTTTTTGAGCATATCGTGGTTTATAAAATTTTCGAGGGTTATTAGACCTTGCATATTTCCCTTGTTTCTTAATTTGTCTTTTATGTTGTCTACTTGGAGATTTTAAAGGATCTATTCTATATTGCTGGCAAAAGGTTCCTAATTCTCTTCTATTGGTTTTTTTTCTTTTTATTTATGTAACTTCATATCAGTACATACTTCTATTCCTGTTTCAACTACAATATTATGTATTTGTCCAAAGGTTAAGGTATCATATGGGATTTGGCTACCATAATGAGTTTGTAATTTTTGTATGACTTTTAGCGAATAGATTAGGTAAAGCCTATAAATCTTTCTTTCCAAAATGAGTTATTAGCATCACCTCTCATCATAACTTTAGATATAAATACATCTTTATACCATCTATAATCAGACATAGTTGGACATCTTAAATTTAATAATTGAGTTCCTATCATTTCTCTAAAAATACTAGGATCTCCTATAAAATTTTTAATTATAGAAACAATTAAGGTTGTTCCGCATCTGAAATTACTTCTATTCCTTCCTGTTTTACACTATTTAATATGGTTTCTCTATCTTTGAGTTAAGAAATTATCCCACAATCCTTTTAATTGCCCAGTAAATCCATGTATTATAATTAGGTCTTCTCTTTAGATAATCCCTAGATTTTAAGGCTGTAGAAAACATAGCTATTTGGGGTTTGATCTAATATAGCTTGTTCACTCATTCCATCTATTTTCCATTCTTCTATATTTCTGCCTGAATAAGTATTTTGATACTGTACCTCTTTCTTCATAACCTATATCAGGGGGTAGGTCTAGGATAATAATTTCGAATTCTAGGATTTACTTTATGAGTAGTTAATTTCATTATTTCTGAGTCTAAAATATTTATCTCTTTTTTAGTAATATTTAATCCTTTAAGCTTTTCTTTAATATCTTCTATATCCATTTCTATTTTCCTATTGGGTTTTAGAATTCCTGAACTACTTTCTATTTTATAAATAGGAGTTTCTATTAATCTTGGAATTAAATTATTTTTAGCAGACTTGAACTAGTTGAACTAGTACTGTTTTGTTCATTTTTTCCTTCAATTCTTGTTAACTGATTACTCATTATTTCTAGCATAGTATTAGAATAATTTAGCTGTTGATGTATCTTTCTTATATCGTCTTATCTACTATTCCACTTTCACTAACAATGTCTTTATACTTAGCCATTTCTATATTAGTGTTTTCAGATAGTCTTAATAGTACATGTTCTTTTGGTGGATATTCTAATTCTATTATCTTTCCAGCTTTAGTTTCCCAAACCGTAGTAGTTTTTACCAAAGGACAAAATTCCTTTCCTTTATTATAAATATTTTTTAACCAATCAAAGAAATATAGATTAATCTCGTTATCTTCCATATATTGATAAAATATCTTTCTAATTTCTAAAGTGTCTTGTGTACTAAAAGTATTAAAAAACCATTCTCTTATTTCTTTATTATATTCAGCTTCAAAATCTTTTCTTATCCATTATTTATCTATTTCAAAAGGTTCTTTTCTAGTTAAAGTATTTAATATTTGGGAAGCTGTGGGAATTGGGATCCTCATAAACTGGAGTTGCAATTCTAGCTACTATTATTTATTCCTACTAAGTCAATATTAATGGTTGAATTATCTATTAAATGTCTAGAAGTTTCTGAGTTGATAGTATGAGATTCTGGTATTTGTATAGACTTTGATCTATTCATTCTTAATCTAATATTATTTCCATCTTGAATTATTTCCCTTACTTGAGTATGTTCTATTTTTTCGAGTTGTACTATATCTTGTAACACTCATTCTTCTAGAATATTTTTTACTACTTCAGAGTATTTTAACTTTTTAGGAACTTGTATTGTGGTCTTGCTCAAATTAGCTTTGACTAGTATAGTTTCATCTCTAAGAGATTGCTTTAAGGCTCTAAAATTATAATCTATTTTTGTTACTTTATAATATATTCTATATATTATTTGAAGAGGATCATACTTTTCATCTATTATGTTATCAGGGGTTTTAACATATAATTTTATAGCTTCTCCGTATAATCATTATTTATATTCATGGCAAAATTAGGATAACAATTAAAAAATACAGGACCATCATGGCAATTACTTTCTAATGTCGCTATTAAGGAGTCTTTAAAATTTTTAAATCTTATATCTCTCAATATTACTAATATGAGAGTACTTACTCCTAACTTAAAGTTTGGTTTTGCCTTACTTGGATTAATCCTATGTGAATAAAATTAAATTCTTTCTCTCTATGTTCTTTTAACTTTTCATTTTCTAATATATTTATTATGTTATTATTACTTGTACCAGGATAACTATATTCTAACATATGTATTTCTTCATCTCTCCTTTGCCATGGATGTTGACTTTCGTATACTTCATTTTTCCTAATTATAGGTATCGACCAATTATGTAATCTTTCTTCGATTTTAGTCATAATTTCTTATAACAATTCTATGTAATTGAAAAGTAACTAGTCCAAGCCTTCTCCAATTCTTAACTCATACCTTAAAAATTGTCAATTTCATATCTCGTAATTTTTTTGGTTTCCCATTGCGCAAATGCCTAACCGCCCTCTGGTGGCTGACCACCATCCATCAATGGCCAACCACTTCTCGGCTTTGCAAGTTGCTAGTTGGTGATCGCCCACTCTTTGTTGGCTAACCAACCGCCTCTAATTCACCACTATTGGTCGCCTACTGCAAGATGTAAGCTGTCCACCTGACACAAATTTAAATAGTGAAAATATTTTGAAGTTATAGATTATATATCCAAACAATAGAAATGAAATGAAATTTATAATTCTAATTTTGAATCCTAATTCTTGTAAAAGTAAAAAAAAAAATTTAAGATTTTGTGTTAATTCCAATTCCATTCGGTAAACGAACCCTTAATTTGATTTGAATTGGATTCGAAAGAATAGGATAAAACTTTTAAATGCGTCCCTTTTTTTTCCAAAATTCACACAATTCAAACTCGGTTTTTTGTTTTTTTGGTTTTTGTTTTTGGGTCATGAAATCGAAACATTATAAGACTTGAATTGACCAATTGGGCTTTGTATACCCCAGTAGTCCCCAAAGGTCAGAACCAAAACTTTTCGTACAGTTTTCTACCCTAAAACCCTTGTCAGCTCAAATTATTCACTTCACACTTCACCGACCCAACACTGCTTCGCTACTCCCTCTGCATGCTCTGTGGTGATGAAGCCAACCGAGACCGAGGTAACTGCTTTTAAGTTCAATTCAAAACTATATTATCATTTTTTTCTGACTTTTGTTTATTTTAAATGAGTTTGTTTGGTTTGGTTTGGTTTTTTTTTTACTTTTTTAAGAAAAATTTTGATGCTGGAAAAGATGTATCCCATGAATCAAATGCTAAACCAGTTGAGCCTGAGGAGCATGTGCAAGAGTTTCACCAGACTGTTATTACTCAGGTTAATTTTTTTTTGTATTTCAGTTTTACCATTTTGTGGGAAAAGAAAAAAAATGCAAAACAAGAAGAAACTATTGGAACCTAGTAATGTAAATTGGGTCTAAAATAATGTTTTGGCTTTTTTTTTTTTAAATGCTAAGTCTCTTTTTGATTGTTGTTGTATTTAGAGTTTTCTGAAGGAAAGTGAGAATGTAGATGAGAAAGTCATAGACTTGAAATCAGACAATGCAGGAGAAGTAAATGAGGTGAGAGACAATTGTGCTGAATAATAGGAACATTCAACTTTACATTTTGTTTTTTTCAGTATCATTTTGAGTTCCTACTGTGTTGTCTATTTTTGTTGCACAGTCATTGTTGTTTAGCTTACTATCTGTGGATTAATGTATTTAAGTTGTTGTTGTTGTTATATGTTAACTAATGTAAAACTTATGGTCTTTCCTTTTTCTTGCTAGCTTAAAAATCCATGGACAAGTAATTAAAAGTAAATGGTTGATTTTGATTAATTTTGGGTAAAAATCGTTTCATTTTCCCACAGTTCTGTCAAGGAGCTTTACAAATTGATCATAAATTATTCTGAACACAAAATAAGTGGATTTGATATCCTGGTTCTGAGCTATGGCCAATGTCAGATGGTGCTCCTTCAAAATTTCTTATATTTTCACAACAATAAATAACCATAAATGGTGAACTTTGCTTTACCATGAACTTTAACCACATTGATTACTAGATCAAATACAAAGAGCTTTTAAGAGATACCCTTCCTCTAGGGCCTTACCTAGCTGTCAGGACTCTCAAATTAAAATTTTAAATGATGAAAGTTACTCTCCTTTCATGGCTTCTATATGTACTTGTGGGCCGCACTTTCTGCAATTTTTGGTAAATTGGAATTGCTGAGGAATACTAATATTGAGTTTTAGCAAATCCTAGATATGTGTACTTCTTGTTGTGAATGAAAATTAAATGCAGGTATCTCATGAATCTCTGGTTTCTGATGCTGGATGGGTTTGCAAAAGCCCCAATGGTGGTTTGTCTTCAGCAGTTTCAGGCTGGCCATCATTCAACACCAAGTCATCTTCTAACACTCATTTGCTCTCAGCAGAAGAGCGAGAAACTGTAGCAGAACTGAATTTGCAGCTCAAGGCTTTAGAAGCTTGCCAAGAATTCTTAGTTGGCAATGCTGGTTCTGACTCTGATGAAGATGTCATTGACAGTGAAGATGAGGATGAAGATGAGTTTGTGGATGATGATTATGATTCTGAAGAATGTGAGGAGTACAAGTTCTTTGAAAAGGTGTTTAGAGAAGATGATGACTTGAGGAGGTATTATGAGAACAACTACAAAGAAGGACATTTTTATTGTTTGGTTTGTGGGGCTGTATTGAAGAAGGTATGGAAAAGGTTTAAGGATTGTAATCAACTAGTTCAGCATTCCACTGCTGTACTAAGGACAAAAAGGAGGCGAGCTCACAGGGCTTATGCTCAAGTCATCTGTAAAATTGTTGGTTGGGATGCTGATCAGTTGCCTGCTGTCGTGTTAAAGGATTTGGATTCCTCCTTGGCTGGTTCAAGGAAGCTTTTGGTGAGCAATCTTGACTGATACATCTCTATTCTATAGTTTCAAATAGATAATTTATTAATGCTAACTAGGCTGAGTTGTTTTTTACAGGTTGAAGCCAAAAAACCTGCAGGAAATCCTATTGATGAGTCAAATGTGAGTATCATATGATAGATATTTGTATGCTTATTATGTAATGTGGTTTGAGATTATAGTTACTTCCAATTTATGCTGAGCTGGTTATGTTGTTTTCACAGGGTGAACCTGGTAATACTGATGATCATGTTGATGATTCGGTACTTGTTCAGTAAAGTGGATGCAAGATGAATAGCAATTGTGATGTAGTTTAGAGGAAGGATCATGGTTTTCACACTAATGGAGAGGCTGCTGATTCTGACTTGTAATAAGTTTTATATACTTGTGTCTCATGAATTTCCCTTGCACAAGGGATAAATCTGTAAATCCTTCTATGCTTATTTTGACCTCTCAATATGGTGCTAACTTTAAAGTAGTTATTTACATTTATGTGTTCCTTCCAAAATTTTCAGTTTCATATATGGAAATTTTACATGACATAAATAGAATTTTAATGCATCATGTCTCTAATCGATTCGCTAATGACCATTGAAATTGATATAAATTAGACAAAAAGAAAAAAAAAAGCTGTTTAGGTTTTTGTAAAGAAGATTAATAATTCCCTTAAAAATTGCCAAAAGCTCTTTGCATTAGGTCTGGTGAGTCAGCCAACAAATATTAACATCTGAGTTTATGGATATGTTGACCTGTATTCCTAAGCTTTGTGACGAGGATATGGAATGAAATGCCTAGGCTTTAGGTGATTCATATGACAAACTTGGATGTTTTTAGTAAATTTCATAATTTAGTCTTTTATGAAAATAACGTTAAACAAATTAAGCCCTCAAAAAAAGAAATATCTTTTTCAATTCATTAAAAATATAAAACAAATTAATCTTATTTTCATATTTCAATGGACTTATTTATTTCATTTGTGTTATTTTAGGAACTAATTTAACATATTTTTATAAATTATTAGGAATTAATTTACCCTATTTTAATCATGATTTTAATTTTAATCATGATGGATAAAAAGGATATTTCTTTAAGAGACCTGACGTTAAAAATAAGAGATTACTTTTGTAATTATTTTCTTTTTCAGTGCTCTCACGTGTATAAGCGTTTGAATTCATCACATAACAAGCATGACTCGGAATTTGTTGAATTCAAATTCTATTAGAATTCATCAAATGAAAACAAAGTTTAAATCTTCACTCCAAATTTTATCTTAACCATGATAGCCAGGGCATGGAGGAAAATGCGGCCATTAGGTACAATGGAAATTCTACTAATTCTATTACAGGCAGCAACAAAACCTCCATGAAGAATTATGACTACCATATCTCTTATTTTTGTTGGGGTCAAATGACCACCATTTCTTGAAACTAGCATCCAACTGAAGAGGGCTCATATGAATGTACACTCTAGCAAAGCAAAAGGTTTGGTATCATGTGCATGTGTATAGCTTGCACTGCCACCAAATCATAACAATCAAAAGGGTTCTCCCATTTCTGTGATTCACCATCAATGTTTACTAAAGCAGCAGTTTAATTGTTCACAATTTTCCACAGTATGGGAGCATTGGGAATACATGATCTCATTGTTCAGATCACCAAATGCCAACTCTTAATAGCCCTTGTTTCCTCGAATCCTAGCTCTCATGTCAACCTGAAAAAAATGGCAAAGTTAGCTGCTTAATTTTAATATCATACTGAAGTTTACATTACATGTATTAAATGATATTATAAACTAATTCTATTCATCATTTTCTTCACCATGTACATTTTTACCATTGGTCCTCTTACTTCACATGTTATTTGCACATGTAGATGGAAAAATGGACCGCCATACAAATCTAAATCAGCTGTTAGTGGCTTATTGCCAACCACTTTATAAAAGTACACGCCATGGAGGCCTTAATTAGTTTTTTTTTTCAATTAAAAAAAAAAACTTGAAGCCTGTCGCATGTGGTCATTCCTCCTACTAACATTCTTGCAATTAGGCAAGAGATAAAAGTCCCTTCCCAAATAACTATTTGCAGTTTAAGTCTAAATTAACTTAGCAGAGAAATTACAGCTACAGATTAAGAAGGCACAAAGTATATATCAACTTAACCATCAAACCATTTCAACACTTTTCCAGTCAGCTAAAAAGCCACATCGCTTGCATCTGGTCAAAATTTTCTTACTTGGGGGAACATAATCATGAATATGACAACTAGTTTTAAAAAGGATTTCAGCAAATTTCCTTGCCAAACAGAAGGCCAAAAACATATCATCCTTCAGTGATCCTACAAATGTCTTCCTGTACTTTGAAAGCTGAAGCAAAATGGAACTTCAAATTAAACTATAAAAAATTAATAGGTAAATTACAATGACCTCCCTTGAGGTTTGGCATAATTTGGGTCGTCTCTCCTCTATTTGTAAAATTTATTCAAGAGGTCCATGAGTTATTGAAATCATTATACTGACCTTCCTTGCGTTTGTAAAATCATTACACTAACCTCTTCTATCACACAATGGATAGTGTATCCAGGGGAGGTAGTGTCACTTGGACAAATTGAGGGAGTCAAGGGTGAATTTCACTAAATCTCAAGAGGTCAGTGTAATTTATCCAAAACTAATTACACCATCTCTTGCTTGTTGGATTCTATCACTCTGAATAATTTTTCAAAAAGCCTCTAGATTAAATTGCCCTTCCCAACCTTTCAATTTCACACTTCTAAGTTTCAACCATATACAACTTACCAAAATCTCTTCGAGCATTATTTTGAGCAAATACAGTTTGATAATAAGCTACCAAACAATTCGCTTGAACTCTAATTGCACAATGTACTACATATGCATTGCACCCCAAAATGAACTCCATGTAACATGATAAATTGATAATAACAATGCCAAAGTGGTCAATGATCAATCATTAGTTACTAAACATTCATTCAACATTGTCAATATCAGCCCACAGTTTCAAGCTTTAAAGCAAAACAACTACCTAAAATATCAGAATACCAAAAAGAAAGATTGGTAGTTATATGCATTAGAAATCACAATATCACATAAAATGAACCATGATCAACAATTCTAAAGGTAAGAACAAAGTACCTGGCCTCTCTTGCAATTGAAATAGGTTTCCCTCAATCCCACACATTCACTGGGTATTGATGGAGTCTTCTCTCCAATACACTCCCTATAGGATTTCTTCTCAACCTATTCTCCAACACAAACACACACACACACAGACACATGCATTCATCACCACAACATTCAAGATTAAACATTGCACAAATGACGCAATAAATAAATAAATCATATCCAATAACAAAATGAACCTTAACACAGTCAGATTCACTGATACACTTGACCAGCTCCATGGCCAACCCTTTGCAAGACTTGGACATCGTTGCCACACACCCCACCCCAACTTCTCCTTCACCTCTCTTAACATCAAAAACCACGAAAACCAAATCAATTAACATATAGATACAAAAAATAAAGTTTGAATTTTCTTGATGGAAAATGGACCCAAAAAAAAAATGTTCACCTTGAACCACCACTTTCGTCACGTAAAGGAGCAAACTTTCCTTCATCTTCATTCAAAATGAAGGGTTCCAGAGAAAACCCAGATGCTAACAATTTTTGGGGTTTAAGCCAAAGAGGGCATTTTGGTCTTTTGAAAAACTACGAACCTAGCCCAAATGGGTTGGACGGGCCCAACTTGACACTCCAAAAAAAAACGTAGAGAAGAAGAAGAAGAGGAGGGTCACACACGCACACTCTCACACATCCAAATTCCAAACCCTTCAGCAGAGAGGGGGATAGAGTGTTTTAGAGAGATAAAGTTTTAGAGAGAGAGAGAGATTAGAATGGCGGGGTTGGGACCCATATCGCAGGATTGGGAGCCAGTGGTGATAAGGAAGAAGGCACCGAATGCTGCGGCCAAGAAGGATGAGAAAGCTGTCAACGCTGCTCGTCGTGCTGGAGCTGAGATTGAAACTGTCAAGAAATGTAAAAATTATTTTAGGGTTTTACTTTTTCTTTTTTGTGGTTTGATTCTTGTGGGAAAAAGAACAAAAACGAGATTTCTCTTTATTTTTTATGTTTTTGTCTTATGGTGTTTTGTTTCAAGGGTTTGGATTAGGACCCTGAAGGGAAGGAAAAAGTTAGAAACTTTGGAGCAAAAGTGATGATGGGATAATCATACATGGACATGTGATTGTGGAGATCATCTATACCTTTATTTATTTATTTTTTGATGTTGTTCTATCTTTAAGAGTCGAAAAGTTTTTGAAGTATTCAATATATTCAAAGCTTATATATATATATATAGATAAATGTTTCCTTTTCTTAATCTCTTAACCAGTGCAGTAGAATTTTTCTTTTCTTTTTTTTTTTTGGTGTTCGGTTGAGGGAAAAGAATGGAGGAAAATTTTTATAGATGAGTTTAATATATAAAATTGTACATAACGCCCTTTCATTGGATTTTTTCCCATTTTTACCCATCAACCAATCACAACCTTTATATTGTTGTAAATTTGTTTCTTGTGATGACACTATCAGTTGGTAGGGATTTTGTTGATGGATTGAGGAGTGGATCATTAAGGATAACTGAAAATGATTTTTTTTTTTTTCAAAGTTGTTCTGTTGTTTTTGGTCTCTGATATTGGTGGGTATTCGCTGATTTGCTTATATGTGTTATTAGTTGTGAAATGAATCTGCATTGCAGTTTTCTCTATGTATTCTTTTTTCAAGTAAGGCTATGTTTGGTTGGAAGATAAAAATAGGAATGAATTTTCCATAAGTGAGTTTTATGTATAATTTTATATATGGAACTTAACTATGAAAATTTATCCCCATTTCATCTTGTAACCAAACATACCCAGTAAAGAAATTTCACTCCTTGAAATTCAAGTGTCATAGTCTAATTGGGTTATCTTTGATGTGGCAATGGTTATAATGAGGGGAAGGGAAATAGATAAATGTGTAGTGTTATCAATCTCATTCATAGATGGCTCTTAGTTCTTACTATAGAGGATGTGGCTTCAATTGTCACTCTTTTAACTCTGTATTTCGTGTTCTCTACAGCAAATGCTGGAACAAATAGAGCTGCTTCTAGCAGCACTTCTCTTAATACAAGGAGGCTTGATGAAGAAACTGAGAATCTTCACCGTAAGTACACATCTTTTTTTTTCCCCACTTTTGTATCCTTTACTTTGCTTCATCCTTGTTATAATAGAAATGCAGATATCATTTTTTAATAAGTAGGAGCTTGACGGTTTTGTTTTATTAGCATTTTCAAGTTGTATCAAAAGACGTTGTATGGTGCAGAAGTGCTTTCCATTTTTTTTGGTAGACTTATATCATCTCTTTGCCATATGACTTTCCTGTTAATCATTTGAAGGAGTATACATGATTTATAATCTAAAATGAACATTAATGTTCTCTAATATCAATTATGATTTGAGTGATTCTGTTTCCCATTACCAAATCACCTTAAAGGATGTTGATTGTTACCACTGCTTGTTTTTGTTTTCTTGATTTTCGCATATGATTTAATTTCTCAGGCTCAATAGTGCAATATTGACATCATCTGGTGAAAATTCATTATGACAAATAGTCATTAGTCAATCACATCCTTGTTTTCATTAATGAATAATGAATAGTAATGAAAGCTAAAATAGCAAGGAACATGGTGACTTATTATATCTTAGGGTTAATGAAGATACATGAGATTTAGAGGAGAATTCCCACCACAATTTTCGCATGCTTTTTTGTTGAGAAATTTTGTGACTTTTCAAACTATGGTTAACACATTGGCTGTAATCTAATAATGCTACTCTTCAACGTTGAATGTGATATCCAGGCTTATGTTCATGTTCTATTCGGTATTTCCAACAATTACCTTGAAATGAATCCAAATCCCATTTAGGCTAGATTACTATTTTTACAACTATTTTATTTTATGTCAGGAGTCTATTTCTGCCCAAGTGCCCTATCTGTTGGGTGAATATATGCAATTATCTTATTATTTGTCATGGAGCTGTTATTTTTGTAAGAGTTGACAGTGATTGAAAAATTTAGTGCAACTTAACCTGCGGTCTAGAACTAGGGAAGGAAGTGGAGAAATTCAAATGACATGAGGAAATTGGTAGGAAGAGAGCAACCAGGAATACAAATATAAGATTGAATGATTGTGGTGTGTTTTCCTGATTGTTGCTCTCTTGAAGTTAATTTCAATTAAAAAGAAAAATTGATGTTGGAAGAACCAAGATTGTTTATAAAATGAATAGCAAGAAAAGGCATTACACAAGTAAGACGGATTGCTGTTAATTTCTGTATGGAGTATTTTATTTTCAACATGAAGTCCCCGTTTCGATATGTGCAGCTTGTATTGAACATTTACTTCCAGCCTCTTCCTGCCTTTAAGTTGTTATGTCCAGTGACGGATCCAGAGAAGTTAGATAATGGGGGCAAAAGTAGTGCACAAACATAACAAAAAAGTTTCACATAATTTTTATCTCAATGTGAGGTCAACGAAATAAAATATGGGGGGCAATGTTAGGAACCTGGCCCTGATCCCAGTTGATAGGAACCTGATACTCATGGAGCAATAATGAACTAGAATAGAACAATTATCAAGAATTGTATTCTGGAATTAACACAATGCTGCAATATCAATGTGATATTGAGCTTGAAGGAATGAATAACAAGATAAACAGTAGCACGAAAGGTAGAATAGGTATGGCACTTCAAGAGGCCAAATCTCTCCCAAGGTAGCTCTTAGAGAGGCCACCATTCTCCTAAGACTTTCCCACTAATTTCCTGAATGATTCCCTCCACACCCCCTCTCCCTACAAATAACCTCCTCTAACCGAATCCTCACTTCCTTCCACTTTCTTTCTGCCAACTCAGCAGGTTAGTTACAAAATTAACATTTCCCATATTGGCACCCGCTTCACTCTTCTCATCCCACACACACACACCAATTACAATTAAGTCCCCAATCTATATTTGTTTACGTGCCTAACAGGCAAATATATAGAAACACACACACACAATGTGGGGTTAAGTTCTTCATGTTTTTCATGGTGTCATTCTCCCTTTAATAGTGTACTCAAAGCTTATCTTATGCAGACCTCAGTTTTACCTCAGTTTGAAACTTATGCTGTTTAGTTGATGAGGAATAGTTCTTGTTTTTAATTACGGGTATACTTTAACAAAAGAAATCTAAGGTGCAACATATGCTGGATGAGTAGTAGAATTTCAATGTTTCATGGTTCCATGTCCTCGGCTCCTGATTCGATGCATTTTTCTGCAAATTTTCTGTTTAGCTGGTACCATTTTATTTGGAACCTGAACATCTGAAATTCTTGTTACGGGATCTCTTACTGTCCTTACAGATGAAAGGGTACCGACTGAATTGAAGAAAGCCATCATGCAGGCGCGGCTAGACAAAAAACTTACTCAAGCTCAGCTGGCTCAGGTCTCTCTCTCTCTCTCATGCACACACATTTGTGGCAGACTTATCTTGTTGGTTCTAACTTCTAAACTAAGATATTGATTACTTTTTTCTTGTGTGCAGATGATTAATGAGAAGCCACAGATTATACAGGAGTATGAATCTGGTAAAGCCATTCCAAATCAACAAATCATTGGGAAACTGGAGAGAGCCCTTGGTGCAAAACTGCGAGGAAGAAATGAAACTTGTCTGTCTTTACTTACATGCTTCTTTCTCCTTTTATCATGACCACTTGTAAGGATGTCATCATTATTTACCTATGTTCAAGGGTTGTGTGTATTGTGAGTCATAATGGGACTGTGAACATTCCATGTGCCAATGCCAAAACTTTTAAGTGTTGCTTAGTCATGGCTTTCTTTTTCATATTGATATCGATAAGAATCTTGAGAGAATCACACCACAGAAGCTACATTGTGATTGGAGAAAGAGGTATTATAAACTTCTCACGGTACTGGATATAAAATTATTCTTGTCTCTCTGTCAACAGTTAAAGTTTTTTAGAGAAATAGTTCATAATATGGTATTTGAGTCTTTATGACCAAGTGGTCAAAAGAGGCATTTGTGTAGGGTGTAGCCATGGAGTGTATTGGATGTGAAATCGTTTATTTGTTTCTATTTATTTGCCTAAATCTTCGAAAGAGATGTTTTATGATAAGAATTCTATATTTGTTATGTGGGATTCAAGTTTCATTTCTTAGGATTGGATCCTAATGTATAGGGGGAAAAAGGTATTATTTGATTAGAAGGGGAAATTGTAAGAGAGATAGGGTATCTTTCAAAATAAGTCATAAAAAAGAGGGAAAAGAAGATTGGTAATTTTTTTTTTTTTAGTTTTTCTAATAGGTGCTCATTATGGAATTAATAATGTAATTTTTTTAATTTTTTTTAATACTTCTATTATTCTGGAAGCTTTTAAAACTCATAATTCAATATAAAATTTAAAATTTATCAAACTGTTGCCCTCATGATGCGTTTGGTTTCATAAAGATAATGGTGTAAAAAAGAAAGTTTTCCTCTTGGAAAAAAATAAGAGTACATTTGGTTTTAGAAAGTAGTTCTTATTTTCTATTTTATTGTTTTCATGATTTTATAAAGAAAATAGTGAAAATTAAGGATTAAATTTTTGTAATTTTTACTATTTTTTTTATAAAATTCTGAAAGTATGAAATAAATCTAAAATAAAAAATTTAAATTGAAAAATATTTTCTTGACATCAAATGCATCCTAGATTTGTGTGTTTTCAATGCATGGTATCCACCACAAATTTTGAAATTTGTCTTTTTTGAATACCTTTAGAAAAATCCTAAATTCATTATTCTTAATTCCTTCAGATTAAAAAATCCTTTTATAATAAAACAATGTAAATCAAAGGAACACCATGGGCCAAAGTGCCAAACTGTTGTTCTCCAACCAGTTGGAAAATAGTTGATTGATGGGTTTGGTCTACCAGGCTGGTAAGCTGTTTAATTTGATCTGAAAAGGAAAGGTCTTTCATTTATTGGATTGTCAAGTTGTGTAACCTGAGGCTGTTGGACTTGTCTGTTTAACCCTCAACCTGGCACTGGTTTAGTTGGGTTAGTTTGTTAACATTTTGGAAAGTTATAGTTAATAGTTGATGTTGACCCCAAAAAAAAAGTTGATCCAAAGAGTTTAATAGTGAATTAGGGTTAACGTTTTCAAAAATATGGAAGTACAATGGTTACTGTGTGTTTTGCATTAGCCTTCCTGATATTCAACAGCTTATAAATTATTAGTTATTTGAGTGCTTGAGAGAAGAGAGAGAAAGGGGGGGTGGTTTGCAAAACATGCACTTAAGATATTGGTTCGAAAATAGATTGAATTTTTTTGAAGAAAAAAAATTTAAAGAAACTATAAACATGTGGAAACTAAAGATATTCATTTCAATTATGCAACACAAATGAAATATAAATTCATGACCATGATCCAATCTTATAAGATCGTAGTCCTAATGTCACAAGCACTAGGCTACTTTTCTATTTTCATCCCTCTGATTAAAAGGTTTATTATAAGTAAAATATAATTGAAACACACGTCTCATTATCATTCAATAAACTACAATTTCAACTTATTATTAGAATTATTATAGGAAGAAAAAGAAGAACATACGTATATATAATTATTCGAAATGATGAATGTTACGTGACAATTTAAAAGCAAAACAAGATTGACGTGCCCAACATATAAGGCCTCCACCAACCATATGTATCCAATTCCCAATTCAATGAATTGACAAAATCAGCAAAAATATGCGAGTGGTGAAGAAACTGAAGCCGGCGGCATATCAGATTATGAGATATTTTGCCAAATGACTCTCAAGTTAGTAAATGGGAACACCTTAGAACTTAAATGGTGGGACCTTACTACACCTTTGAATCCCTTTTCCCTTAAGCCATTGAATGGTCCCAGTGCAGAATAAGAGGGGTACTATAACCATAAAAGAGGAGAATAAAGGGGGCATGCATTAATATTATTCAAGCATCTGATGCATCTTCAGCTCCAATGTCACGGGCCAACCACATGAGATGTCTGTTGTAATGTCTTAGAACGAGACAGGGAGTAATCTGGTCCGGAAGTGCGGACAATGAACGACGGTTCAGAGCGGAGGGGTACATGAATGAATCAATTACACAGGAATGAGAGGAATCTGAATCTATAGGTATGAGGTATCCAGTTAAGGAGGGTTTATATGGATTAATTGGTCCTACGTATGGGTAAAGATACATCTTCTTCGGTATTGGTCACAAAGAATTCAGCGATCACGCTGGTTTGGGTAATTTTGGGATGGGTGATTCCTGTAAAGTTTTTTAGAACTAATGTGAATGATGAAAGACTGAAAAAAGTTAATGTTGATTTATGGGACGATCATCAATCCATAAAACAACTTCTCAAATACGATTCAAGCTTCTTTACTGGTCCACAACAATCCGTAAGAGACGACCAGGGGCCAGAAATTATATAATGGACCAAAGAGAAATAACGTCTGGGAAAATATCTCATAAAGGATAGGATAGGCATGGAGAGGGAGCCAGTGCATGTTTGGGAGATTTTACTACAGGCAGAGAGAGAGAGGGGGATATTTAATGTTTCGCAAATTTTACACAGAGAGAGACTGTATGATTTTTGCGAACGTTTACAGAGAGAGAGAGAGATTATCAGGAAGAAGGCACCGACTGCTGCGGACAAGAAGGATGAGAAGGCTGTCAACGCTGCTCGTCGTGCTGGAGCTGAGATTGAAACTGTCAAGAAATGTAAAAACTATTTTAAGGTTTTACTTTTTTATTTTTTGGTTTGACTCTTGTGGGAGAAAGAACAAGAACGAGAAGATTTCTCTTTGTATTTTTTATGTTTTTGTCTTATGGTGTTTTGTTTCAAGGGTTTGGATTAGGACCCTGAAGGGAAGGAAAAAGTTAGAAACTTCGGAGCAAAAGTGATGATGGGATAATCATACATGGACTTGTGATTGTGGACATCATCTATACCTTTTATTTATTTATTTATGTTATACCTTTTATTTTTATTTATTTATGTTCTATCTTTAAGAGTCGACAAGTTTTTTAAGTATTCAATATATTCAAAGCTTAGAGATATAGATATATATTTTTTTCAGATAAATGTTTCCTTTTCTTAATCTCTTAACCAGTGCAGTAGAATTTTTCCTTTTTTTTTTTTTTTGTGTTTGGTTGAGGGAAAAGAATGGAGGAAAATTTTATAGATGAGTTTAATATGTAAAATTGTGCATAATGCCCTTTCATTGGATTTTTTCCCATTTTGACCCATCAACCAATCACAACCTTTATATTGTTGTAAATTTGTTTCTTGTGATGACACTGTCAGTTGGTAGGGATTTTGTTGATGGATTGCGGAGTAAATCATTTAGGATGACTGAAAATGAAATTTTGTTCTTTTTTTTAATTCTTAAGTTGTGGTGGTGTTTTTGGTCTCTGATGTTGGTGGGTATTCGCTGATTTGCTCATATGTTGTGTGTGTTATTAGTTGCTTGCTGACCTTTGAAAATATGTTGTGAGATGAAATTTTGTTTTTTGAGTCTGTATACTAGGCTTGTAGTTTAGTGTCTCTATTTGCAGTTTGTATTCTTTTTTTCAAGTAAGGGTATGTTTGATTGGGGGGTAAAAATAGGAGTAAATTTTCCATGAGGAGTAAAGAAATTTCACTCCTTGAAATTCAAGTGTCATAGTCTAATTGGGTTATCTTTCGTGTGGCAATGGTTATAATGAGGGGAAGGGAAATAGAAAAATGTGTTGAGTGTTATCAGTCTCATTCATAGATGGCTCTTAGTCACTATAGAGGATGTGTCTTCAATTGTCACTGTTTTGACTCCATATTTCGTGTTCTCTACAGCAAATGCTGGAACAAATAGAGCTGCTTCTGGCAGCACTTCTCTTAATACAAGGAAGCTTGATGAAGCATCTGAGAATCTTCACCGTAAGTGCACATCTTTTTTTTTTTTTTCACTTTTGTATCCTTTACTTTGCTTCATCCTTGTTATAATAGAAATGCAGATCATTTTTTAATAAGTAGGATGGTTTTGTTTTATTAGCATTTTCAAGTTGTATCAAAAGACGTTGTATGAAAGTGCTTTCCATTTTTTTTTGGTTGACTTATAACATCTCTTTGCCATATGACTTTCCTGTTAACCATTTGAAGGAGTATACATGATTTAGAATAAAATGCACATTAATGCTCTCTAATATCAATTATGATTTGAGTGGTTCTGTTTTCCCATTACCAAATCACCTTAAAGGATGTTGATTGTTACCACTGCTTGTTTTCTTGATTTTCGCATATGATTTAATTTCTCAGGCTCAATAGAGCAATGTTGACATCACCCGGCAAAAATTTATGACAAATAGTCATTAGTCAATCACATCCTTGCTTTCGTTAATGAATTATGAATGGTAGTGAGAGCAAAAATAGCAAGGAATGTAGTGAATTATTATATCTTAGTGTTAATGAAGGTACATGAGATTTAGAGGGAGATGTCCCCACAATTTTGGCATGCTTTTTGGTTGAGAAATTTTGTGACTTTTCGAACTATGGTTAACACATTAGCTGTAATCTAATAATGCTACTCTTCAACATTGAATGTGATATCCAGACTTATGTTCATGGTCTATTTGGTATTTCCAACAATTACCTTGAAATGAATTCAAATCCCTTTTAGGCTAGAGTACTATTTTCACAACTATTTTACTTGATGTCAGGAG
This sequence comes from Dalbergia oliveri, assembly GCA_030441495.1. Classification (NCBI taxonomy): domain Eukaryota; kingdom Viridiplantae; phylum Streptophyta; class Magnoliopsida; order Fabales; family Fabaceae; genus Dalbergia; species Dalbergia oliveri. The sequence goes on from JAMLFY010000006.1 coordinate 15,781,239, forward strand.
TCTATTTCTGCCCAGGTGCCCTATCTCATGGGTGTATATATGCAATTACCTTATTATTTGTCATGGAGCTGTTATTGTTGTAAGAGTTCACAGTGATTGAAAAATTTAGTGCAACTTAACCTGCAGTCTAGAACTAGGGAAGGAAGTGGAGAAAATTTAAATGACGTGAGGAAATTGGTAGGAGAACAGAGCAACCAGGAACACAAATATAAGATTGAATGATTCTGGTGTGTTTTCCTGATTGTTGCTCTCTCTTGTAAGTAAATTTCAATTTAGGAAAAAAAAATTGATGTTGGAAGAACCAAGATTGTTTATAAAATGAATAGCAAGAAAAGGCATTACACAAGTAAGACGGATTGCTGTTAATTTCTGTTGGGAGCATTTTATTTTTCAACATGAAGTCCCCGTTTCGATGTGTGCAGCTGGTATTGAACATTTACTTCAGCTTCTTCTTGCCTTTAAGTTGTTATGTCCAGTGACGGATCCCGACAAGTTAGGTAATGGGAGCAAAAGTAATGCATAGACATAACATGAAGTTTCACATAATTTTTATCTCAACGTGGAGTCAAACGAAATAAAATATGGGGGTATATATTCCTATATTGTAGTGCCCCCCCCCCCCCCAACAAACATCATGTACATGGATCCGTCCCTGGTGCACATTTTTCTTGCCACTATAATTGAATGATTTAAATCATAGATGGGTTAAGTTTTTCAAGTTCTCTTCTAGAAGCAATGATGTGCATCAAATAGAACATCATGATGTCATTCTTCCCTTGTATGGTGTCCTCAAAGCATATCTTATGCAGACCTCAGTTTAAAACTTATGGTGTTTAGTTGATGAGGAATAGTTCTTGTTTGTAATTACGAGTATACTCCAACAGAAGAACCTTTAGAGCATCTAAGGTACAACATATGCTGGATGAGTTGTAGAATTTCAATGTTTCATAGTTCCATGTCCTCGGCTCCTGATTCGATGCATTTTTCTGCAAATTTTCTGTTTAGCTGTGACCATTTTATTTGGAACCTATACATCTGATATTCTTGTTATGAGATCTTGTACTGTTCTTACAGATAAAAGGGTACCAACTGAATTGAAGAAAGCCATCGTGCAGGCGCGGGTAGACAAAAATCTTACTCAAACTCAGCTCTCTCTCTCTCTCTCTCTCTCTCTCACACACACACACACACACACACTCATTTGTGGCAGACTTATCTTCTTGGTTCTAACTTCTAAGCTAAGATATTGATTACTTTTTTCTTGTGTGCAGATGATTAATGAAAAGCCACAGGTTATACAGGAGTATGAATCTGGTAAAGCCATTCCAAATCAACAAATCATTGGGAAACTGGAGAGAGCTCTTGGTGCAAAACTGCGAGGAAAGAAATGAAACTTGTGTCTGTCTTAACATGAATCTTTCACCTTTTGTCGTGACTACTTGTAAGCATAGTTTTAAAACTTGGCTTGGTGATTGAACAATCTAGGTATTGGGTTGCGAGTACTGTTCAACTATTGAGTCAAGGATGAACCGAATTGCTTAAATAAATATAAGAAAATATGATAGATATATAATATATATTATTATAAACATCATAAAGCACAAAAAGCAGCATAACTCAGTGGTTGAGATGCATGCCTCCTTCCCCTGTGGCAAGGATTTGAGTCCCACATGTTGCATTTTTTGGATTGTAAAAATTTAAATTGAAACTCCAAATCGGGTTTGGCTAGAGTTGATCAGGTTCCAGAATGATTCGCACACAGCTAAAATGGTTACCAAACAGGTCATTGATTTCTGGTATGAATTGGCTGCCAGCCGATTGGTTTTTCAAACTATGCTTGTAAGGATGTCATCAGTATTTACCTATGTTCAAGGGTTTGTGTATTGTGAGTCATAATGGGACTGTGAGCATTCCATATGCCAATGCCAAAACTTTTAAATATTGTTGAGTCATGGCTTTCCTCTTTATATGGATACTGAAAAAAATATTGAGAGAACCACACCTCAGAAGCTACATTATGATTGAGAAAGAGGCATTATAAACTCCTCATGATATTGGATATAAATTTATTTTATGTCTTTGCCTAGCAATTCAAGTTTTGAGGAGAGATGGTTCATGATATAATATTAGAGCTTTATGACCAAACAATTAGGGATTTGATCTTTATTAGCTCGTGTTAATAGAAATGTTTCCGCCTTAAGTCAAAAGAGACATTCGTGTAGAGTGTAGTTGTGTAGTGTATTAGATGTAAAATCGTTTGTGTACCTCTATTTATTTGCATTTTAGGGAGAGATAGTTTATGATGGGAATTCTATACTTTTGATGCGGGATTCAAATCTCATCTTATGATTGGATCCTAATATATAGGGGAAAAAGTATTATTTGATTAGAAGGGGAAATTGTGAGTGGATAGGGTATCCTCAAAATAAGTCATAAAAAATGGGGAAAAGAAGATTGGCAATTTGCTTCTTCAAGAGTTTTTCCAATTAGTGTTCATTATGGAATTAAGAATGTAAGTTTTCTATTTATTTTTAATGCTTTTATTATCTTGGAAGCTTTAAAAACTCATGATGCAATATAAAATTTAAAATTTATGCATCCTAAATTTGTGTGTTTTTAATGCATGGTTTCCACCACAAATTTTGAAATTTGTCTTTTTTGAATACCTTTAGAAAAATCCTAAATTTATTATTCTTAACTCCTTCTGGTAAACAAAATCCTTTTATAATAAAACAATATAAATCAAAGGAAAACCATGGGGCAAAGTGCCAAACCGTTGTTCTCCAACTAGTTGGAAAATACTTTATTGATGGGTTTGGTCTACCAGCCTGGCAAGTTGTTTAATTTGATTGGAAAAGGAAAGGTCTTTCATTTATTGGACTGTCAAGTTGTTTAACCTGAGGCTGTTGGACTTGTCTATTTGACCCTCAAGCTGACACTGGTTTAGTTGGGTTACTTTGTTAACATTTTGGAAAGTTAAAACTAATAGTTGATGTTGACCCCAAAAACAAAATAATAGTTGATCCAAAAAGTTTAATAAAAATTGGTGAATCAGGGTTAACGTTTCAAAAATTTGGAGGTACAATGCTTACTGTGTGTTTTGCATTAGCTTTCTTTATATTCAACAGTATAAATTATTAGTTATTTGAGTTCTTGAGAGGGAGGGGGAAGGTGTTTGCCAAACATGCACTTAAGATATTAGTTCGAAAATAGATTGATTTTTTTTTAAATAAAAAAGAATTAAAGAAACTATACATTTCAATTATACCACACAAATCAAATATAAATTCATGACCATAATCCAATCTTATAAGATCATAGTCCTAATGTCACAAGCACTAGGCTAATTTCCTATTTTCATCTTTTCGATTAATCGTTTTATTATAAGTAAAATATAATTGAAACATGTTTCATTATAATTCAATAAACTACAACTTTAACTTATTAGAATTATTATAGGAAAAAAAAAGAACATACGTATACATAGTTATTCGAAATGATGAATGTTACGTGACAATTTAAAAACAAAACAAAAATGATGTACCCAACATATAAGGTCACCAAACATATGTCTACAATTCCCAATTCAATGAATTGATAAAATCAGCAAAAATATGCGAGTGATGAAGAAATTGAATCCGGCGGCATATCACATTGGAGATAGATGCCATTCCACTCCATGCCTATCCTTTATGAGATATTTTGCCAAATGACTGTCAAGTTAGTAAATGGGAACACCTTAAAATTTAAATGGTGGGACCTTACACCTTTAAATCCCTTTTCCCTTAAGCAATGGAATGGTCCCAGTGCAAAATATGAGGTACCATAAAAGAGGAGAATAAAATTCACACATCATTTATATCATAATCAACCCATTATCCATTGACAAGCATCTGATGCATCTTCAGCTTCAATGTCATGGGCCAACCACATGAGGTGTCACCTTCTCAATACGATTCAAGCTAATTTACTGGTCCACAACAATCCGTACCAGAGGACCAGGGGCCAGAAATTATATAATGTACCAAAGAGAAATAAATTGAATATGTGCTAGATGATCAATGCAACGTGTGGTGTGTATGTGCCATAGTTATCTTCCAGCTAAAGTGAAGATTGATATCATCCTATCACGCACCCTCTGTCCCTTTTCTTGGCTCATTTGGCATTCTATCAAAACCCCATCTTTAATGAATCTTTTTCTTCTTCCAAAAGGGTATTCAACATTTCCTCTATCTTTGGCCATTTTCGTACGTGCCCCAAACCAGGCCATCTTCAGTTTATCTCAAACTCATCAGATACTCATTCCTTAAACCCTCCAAATTTATCCTTAATTCAGGGAATTATGGAAGTTGTTTGGATTAAAGGAAATGTTTGAAACCCGACAAAGCTCATTTCGACCATTGTATTTTCAGGGGAAAAAAATTGGTTACACTTACGTGCATATAAATTAAAAGCATTACTACGGAAGGGACCAATATCTTTCATTATGGAAGATGTCATGTTCTATTAATATAACACATTTACAACAAGCTTCCAGCAATCAAATTATAGACTCAAAGCCGAATGAAAAAAAAAAATTAACAAAAATAACTATTCACTTAAACATCCACAGAATAAATAAGCATAATGACACAAACTGTATTACTCACATGCCAGTTTAGTGCCAAAGCTAGTCAAGCAAATGGCAAATGCCTGGAAGGCAGATAAAGGCTGCCTATAATCCATGGTAAAAGTATCATCTCCTACTTTGCCAAACTGGAGGAGAACTGTTTCCTCATCTCCTTTCCCTCCTGGTTGGCTTTGGTCCACTGTTGCGACCAGCTGAAAGTTCTTCACTGATGCTACCGTCACACGACCATGAAAATTCAAGCACCAGCACTGCAAATGCTCATGCCATCTTGGTGCTTTGTTCTTCAAGATTGTGTAGCCAGAGGCGGCATGTTCATTACTGTGCACCTTTAAGGCCATCCAGAGATGTGCTATCTGAACTTTCTACCAATGGTGAGACAGGACACTTCAGTGAGCAGACCATCCTCCTTGGCCCTCTTGATTTCAAAGGTTGAACTTGTAGGAGACCTGCCCCACCTCAAAGTTACCAGCAGGAACTTGAGGGCTTATCTGCTTGCTGGCAAACGGCGGCTAGCCCTGCCACTCGATGGTTTGGCACCGCTATGGGGTGGCTGGCTGTCATAGATTGTGAAATTGGTGCCAAGAAAATCCGAGCTGTGAAGAGATTTCAGCACATTAGTGGTCAACACAATCAGCCAAAGATTGACCAAATATTAACAAAAATATATTTCTACTAATTTAAATGAGACTAATAAACTCTACTCCAAGCAATAAACAGATTTCAGCACAAATGTTAATGTCATAAAAAGATAACTAATATTGACATAAGAAGGTTTAAAGGATTAGGATTCAATTATTTTTATTCAGCTTTGGATGTACATAGAGGATGCAAAACTCTCAATAGTTTCATGTAAGCCAGACAAACAAACTTCAAACTAAGATCATTTACAATGGTTTCAGTTTTACAAAACCAAACAACGTAGGTCCCAGATTCACTTTGAAACAGTTTTGATCTTAAAAACATCACCAAAACCAACCTTATTGAATCCCTGCTTCTACAATGAAGAGTATTTAATGACTGTTAAGTACAAGCAAATAGGAATATTTGCTCCTTCTGCCTTGTGCAGAGGTGTGATTTAGAGTGGCAATCTTCATTTATTTTATTTCCTTTTACTGTGTCTGTACATTTTCCATTTTTCAGTTGAGAGAAAGAACAGAGGAGAGAGGAGAAGAAGGGGGGGTGCAGTTCAGATAGAATACTGAAATGTTCAGTCATTTAAATTGAAAGCAAACAAATAAAAGTGCATATAATAACTGTCTTTTATACTAAGTGCAGTTTCGTGACTGAGCTTTAACAAAATTCTAGGCAACAAAAAAGATAAGTTTCAACAGTAATAGTAGTTGTGAGCTAAAGTATTTAGAAAACACACGCCATTTGTAATCAGTGATAAAGATCAAGAGTAGTGAAATCTTAACGACTCAACAAAGAGGAAGAATTGAAAAATAAAAAAAGAAGAAGAAATAAATCTATTTCTTTTCTTAAAGTGGATAATTTTCGATTTTGTTAAGAAAGTGTTACCTTAACTTTCCAACATAAGCATTGCTTCCTTGGGATAAGTCATCAGCATCAAGTGATATTATATACTCAGTATGGGTACCACACCTATATCTCCTAGCTGCTAACAAAAACTTCCCTTTATCTGTGAATGCTGTCAAGGAGGCGGAAGGGTAGGTGAGTAAGAAGGAAAAAAAGTGAGGCATAACTTTCCAGCACATTGAGAAAATGCAAAAGTGAAGTCACAAATTGTGCAGCATAAAAAATATGGCATTTCATGAAATATTGAGAAGAAACAAGCCTCCTATAATCATCATTTGAAAAGTTAATCACCGCCATCATCAACTACATAAAAAATTACATTGATTTATCACAATGCCTGATAATATTTGATTTTACCATTGTTCTAAAAGTTTTATCACCCTTTCAACCATATTAAGGTTCAAACTTTGACCTCTATCAAACATAATAAATAATGAGTTTAATTTTGATGCATTGACAATATAAAAGTGTTTTACATTGTCATCTAATCAAATTCTTCGATTTATATGACTTTTCAAGTAGTAGGTGTGAAGTCAACTAGCATGATTGATGTGATAATACATGATTGGATTACCATGTATTTTACACTAATAGTGTATAGAAATCAATTCCAAATAATATTGCTACCAATAATTGTAAACAATTGGAATTGTAGAGCTCTATTTGAAATCCCACGTGACATTCCCGCATGCAGCTACTACAAAGGGATATCCATTATACTATAGGCTAAGTGAAAGGTCAAATGCTAATCATAAAGCCAACCAATTGATAGCCCGTCTCACGACCAACCGTATCCTAGAGACCTCAGCATTGATCTATAAACATTAATTTCAAGACCTCTAAATTACTACCAAATGAATTATTCACGGCATTAGCATAACAATAATTGCTTAAAGTTCTCTCTCACCTGCTAAACTGACACAATCCTCACAACTTCCAAGATATTTAAGATGCAGCGAGACCAAGGTGTTAGAATTAAACAACTAGTGACCCCATGCTTTAATGCAAAATAATCTATGTAACTCCCAACATATAAGAATCTGTATCAAAGCAGCTTTTAATAACTTCTATTCTTCTAGTACAAAAGGTCCCTTCCTGACAAATGAGGCTTCATCAAGAAAGGCTTTTTGTAAGGTTACTTTAGCCACGTATGAAATCTCCCTTTATATGTTAATAAAGTTTATTCCTTCAATATGAGAATTATAAACAAATAACTAAATATTTCCACACTAAACTTCCACAAGCATACCACACATGTCATAGATCCTTTTACTTCTATCACTGTAAAAAACCTCCAACTAAGGTTAAACAACATGCTAATAGAAGATTTTAACTCCATTCTGCTTCTATATTCTTATTGTGTGGAATTAAAAAAAAATAATAAGTAAATTGAACAAGTTTCTGTAAGTTGACTAAAGCTAGTCAGTGTAGACTGGGTCTGGCCAATCAAATGCATAGATTGTATAGTCATGTAGTTTGACAAAAAAAAAATTTAATTTCAAGTTTGACAATTTTTTTTTTCATTTACATCTACCTATAAATGTAGGTAAAAGTCACTTTACGTATAGGCAAATCACAAAGACCTTCAGACTTCTGCAGTTTTAATGCACAAAAGAATAGCATATCTAGTCAAAACAAGAAAGGTTTGAGTCATACGCTTGACAAAAGAGATGCTGTTTAGTTCTAGTGTTTACCCAAACATATACATAACAAGACTTTATATTGTCAACACACTACCCCATACGAAGGGCACAGATGCTCATTCAACTCCAGCCATAATTCATTTTCATCCATCTCTAGTGGCAGGCCAAACAAAGGCCTTTACCAATAGAATACTTACTTACATGGTGTAAGGGCAAGATAGAGGTAAAATGTTGAGGTCTTTTTATTCCGCTTTATAAGACATTGGTGGGGAAGGTCACGTGGACCTGGCTGCAAGTCATCGAAACATAACAATACAGTCAATTCCAAGCCTCCTAAATTCAAAATTTTATTCAATGCAATATAAACAAGCAATGGTCATCAACAGAACAAAATACTAAACAAAATTATGACGAAATCATAACAAGAAAAGAAAGCATTCATCACAATAAATAACTCTCCTTTATCGAGGAAAGCACTGCAGGGATAAAATCACATACTTCAGCAAGAGTTAGGCAATTGTAAAAGAGCTATTATACATCATGCTAATAAGTGATCTCTATCTGCTGAAACTTGGATTAAACTCCATCCACTTATGTGTGAACCACAAGCATAACAACTATCCGAACCTGAAAATTTCCCTCACAAAATCAATCAATCAAGATGTCACTGTTTCCAACTCTTGCATCTTTTTCCCACTCCACACAGATAAAACCGCAACAAGCTGAACAATACCCAGAAACCTTAATCACCGGATTCACATTTTAACACTCGTTTGTAGTAAACTACTGCAGTTTCCCAAGCAGCAATAAGACCCCAACCTGCATTTAAGGCATTAGCCAATCATTGCAAGGATCTCAAAATCACTGCTGATCCTCACAACAAAATGTAAATTCACTACCTAAACTAATTGAACCATTTAGCACCTGTTTGGATTAGCTACTTTTATCTTCGAGAAACGCTCATAATCAAGACCTCAATACCTCACTTACATAGCTCTAAAGAAAACGATCTTCACCTAAAAATTAAGCAAATCCAAACATGCCATCACCCATTTCATAAATAGTCACAATCCCACCTCTAAAAAAAGGAAAAACACTCTAAAAAGATTACATTAAAGAAAGAAAGAAAAAAGACAAATTAACGAATACTAAAAAAAAAAATACAATCCAATTTTATTTTTAAAATTAAAACAAGGCCACAAAGAACTCACCTTTGTTTTCCCCCAATCCACACGCATCAAATCAAAAAAAGCAAATTCAGGAAAAATAATAATAATAAATTAAATTAAAAAGAAAAAGAGCGAGAGAGAGATCAATTTTTTTTTTTTTTTTTGAATGGGCACCTTCTTGAGGCATGAAGGGAAGGTGATTTTGCCGTTGTGAGAGGGAGACCTGACGATCTCGCGCGTGGTGTCCCTCCACCGCTTGCAGACGCAGGCGCACGCCACCACGTTCTGCCTCTGCGGCCACTGCTCCTCCTCCGCGTCCACCCTCCTTATGATCTCCCCCAGCAGCTCCGGCAACATCCCCGACCACGCATTCCCACCATCCTCCCCTCGATCCGCCGCCGATACCCCTCCGCCGCCGCCACGCCTGTCGCCGTCGACGCCGGCGGCGGCGACACCGCCGACCTCTTTGAACGACCTGGAGAACTTGCGTGAGCGAAAAACCTTCCTGAGAGACATAACTAAGAAGAAAGAGAGAATCTAATTTGGGGAATTAATTTTGCTTTGTAAATTTTAGGGTTCAGAAAGAAGAAGTTCTCATAAGACAGAGAGAGAGAGAGAGAGATTTTTAACAGAGAGAAAGTTAAACGAGAGAGAGAGAGAGAGAGAGAGAGTGAAGGGGGGTGGGTGAGGGTGATTGAAAGTGTGTGGGGCCCGGTGCAGCGAATGACAGGCACGTGAGGTTAGACAAATGTTGGGGTTGTGACCTTGTTGCTGTGATTTGACTTGGTCCACCCTGTATTTACCTTTACCCTCCTCACTTCCCTTCTGTCCTTTTTTCTTTATTATTATTATTTTTTTTCTTTTTTTTTTTTTTTTCCCTTTTCTTTTACTCTTTGATAAATGATATGTTGTCACACTCCAACAAAATAAAATAAAATGATAAGTTGTCACACACTCACGTGTGGCTATAATGATATTACTGTAGAGAAATTTACATTCATTTCTTATTAATAGATATTGTCAAAATAGCCAATTTAATATATTAAAAAATTAATATATTTATTTATAATTAATAAAAAATGGAGGGATACTTATTATGACATTAGCATAAATATGATATTGATTCTTTATTGATTCTTTACAAGTAAATAAATTTTGATTTTTATTTCTTGAAAACTTTTTTATTTGGTTATAGCTAAAGATTTGCTCAAGGAGATTGACAAACTACAATCATTTAATATGATCTATACATAATAAAAATTATTTATTTAAAAATAATTAATCATCTACTTTTATATTTTATCAACTTTATCATTTTAAAAGAGTTAAATCTACAATTAAAACATTTTTAAAAATACTTGATTTTCAATTATTAATTATCATACATGATTGAATAACTTGATTCTCCATTAATCAATTCACCATCTAATATAAACATTATAGCACTATAAATTATTTTGATACTTATAAAATTATATTAATTGTAATAAGATTTAAATCCAAAATCTCATACATATCACCTAAATCCTTCATGACTAGGTGAAACTCAATGACTTTCTAGCCTCATGAATTACAATTAAATAGTTTTAAAAGTATCTGGGTCAAAATTAAGTTAAATATGTTTATTTTATGGAACATATCTAAGTCTGTTACAAATTATTCAGGTTTTCAAATTTTGAAAAAAATACTTTTTCTTTTCCTAATATATATGATAGTGAGATTTTGATTTACTTTCCAATCATATTTCTTTGGGTATTTGTCTTGTAGTAGTAAACTAAAATTTAGCCTTTAGAAAAGCAACGTATCACTGCGTTTTTTTGTTCTTTTTTTTGTTTGTTGTGATTTGGATTTCTTTTACCGTAAGGAAAAAGTGATTAGGTTTTTCCATGGAATTTTGAGGGAGATGGGAATTCAAGATGGACCATTTATATTTGTGGAAGACATTTGACCATTTGTTATAATAAATAAGAGTAATATTAGTATAAATTTGGATTCAATGTGAATTCTATATGTGATAATAAATTAATTATTTAATTTATAATTTAACATTATAATATATAGATACTATACAAATCAGTAATTTATATATTATCATCAATATTAAGATGTACATAAATTCAAATCTATATTATTATCATTCAATAAATAAATAAATGACTAAATAACAGGTAAGTTTATCATTTGAAAGCCTGGATGGGCATTAATGGGCCTCATCATAAACATATATAAGTGACAAAAAATGAGTGCCACACTACATACAGGACAATATTAGACAATTAAAGAAATTATTAAAATTTTATATTCAAAATGATATGTGATAATTATCGGTCTTTATATAAATTAATGGATTATAGTATTTTATTTTATTCAATAATTATCATTACTTATATCAAATGTTCTGTATATATTCCAAAAGTGTAACATTACTCTTAAACTAGTATTTGCCCTATGCATTAGAAATTTACGATAAATAAATCTAATAAAATATTTGTAATATTTGAGGTATATTTTTTAGGAGAATTTAATGCAATACATGTATCCTTACAAATCCAGGCCGCGGGTAGATTCCTTAAGACCCACTTGTGTTCCTAGTCCCCACTTGAATTATAGCCTAGAGGATTGAGAGAAATGCTCTGAGAGTGCTACGTGTTAAAATGAGTGCTGCAACGATCATGAACAGGTAAGCGATGCAACGAGGAAAATATAGCTCTTTGATGAGTGTTGGCGCTAAATTTTTTATAAAAAAACCTCGTTTTCCTTTTTAGACCAACAAACACAATTTTCTACCTTCAAAACACGAGAAGTTTCATCTCCTACCTTGGTTTCACCTCCAAACTTCATATCTTCTATTTTCTCTTAAAATCAACTTCAATCTTTCATTCCCAAAACTTTAAGGTATGTTGCTTTAGTGATTCTTCTTCCTTTCCTTCAATTCTTCCTTGTTTTGAGAGTTGACATAAGGATTTCCATGCTCTTCAAATGGGTGAAGTATTTCTATTATGTTAGAATTGGATTTGAGCTATATAGAAGTTTTAGAAGTTAATTTAGAGTTCTATTGCTTCCATGGCTGACATTGGTGCCATTTCGCTTTGAGGAACTCTGTCAATGTTGAACCTTCATCTTCTCCCTCCAGTGAGGGCTCACATAATCTATATGTTAGTCATTATAACTATTTTCATTAAACAAGTGGTTTTATGGATGATTTGTAAAGATTACTATAAAAGATTTGAGTAATCTTGCTATTTTTATGCATTGAATTTTTCTAATTTAAGAGCACGAACATATTTTTAACAAAACCATGGGACCACTGTTGTTGAAATGAAATCATAAAGGTTTGACTTGATTTTGAATGTATAGAGTTGTTATGCTGATTATATGTTTACTAGTTTATTGAATGTTGTTGTATGAGGAAGTTTTGAACCCTAAGGTAGAAGACTTATCGAGATATGAAAGGAGATTCAAATTCCTGGTTGAGCTGGATAGTAGCCAAAGAAGAAGGTTATATTAACAACAGTTAATCCGTTAACCTTGGTACTAGTAGCTCATGGTAAGAGAAAACATAAATTATTGTCACATTAGGAACAACAATACGTAACGCAAGGATGTGACTAGAGATTTATAATCAGAGATTTTATTATGACACATATATTGTGCGTAAGCGAGTAAAGATTTCTATCTTGAATTATAGAAAACTATGATTTGGTTATGTGATTACAAGTATGAAATGTTTCAAAGTTTTACTATTATTATTGTTATTATGACTTTGATGCATCCTCCTTTGGTGTTCAATGAAGGGGGTTTCAGGTGAAGACTTACTCACTGAATTTTAGTAACAAAATTCATCCTCTCTTCCTGAAGAGCGTTAGATCATTGTTGGTGAGCTTTGTTAGATGAAGTGTGTAACACCCTATAGTTCTTTAGAAATTAATTTAAACTTTATTAAAAAAAATTTCAATATTTTGATAAATATAGTGATAATAAGGACGACTCAAGAGACAAGTAAAAAAAAAAGAAAATAAATAGTAACCTTGTGGGCCCCATAGGCCCATCTAGAAACAGGAACAGGAGATGTTCTGGGATTGAGATATGATGGGATGAAGGTTAAAAATGGTTATAAATGAAATTCTAGACTTAGATTAAATTTAGGACAGGTATTTGTTTTTCCTTAGTATGGTATTCTACTCGTTAAGTGAAGTGTCAGTGTGCTAGTTTAACATCGAAGAGGTAACTTGCTCTCTAAATTTAAGTGGACTAATCACATTAAACTAAATAGATGACATAGATTAAAATTTGTTAAGTAAGTTCTAATCACCCGATGGCTAATATTTCATCTATTTAGTAAAAATTTCAATGTAGATTTTATACTATGAAATTTGTAGTGTAAATTTTCTACTGTTTTTGACAAGGTATAGCTAGGATTTGACCACAACTTGCCTTCATCAAGGGCCAATGAGAGCACTCCAAAATTACAAGATTTATCTTTAAGAAAATTGTTTAATATACTAGATAATTATGTACACATTATCTTAAGAAAAAAAATAAATCAATAAATAAAAGGATAAGTACCATTTCCTTCAAGAAGTCTCGACAAAACACTCCAACATACAGCCATCATCATTTCTTCTCTTCCTAAACCTCATACAATTGCTCAAAACTCCATCCTACAACACCAAACATCCAAGACTTGACCACATACTAGTTCTTAATATCCTCATATGAAACACCAAGAAAGAATCATCACCTCACTTCACCATCAATAAATTCTATTGTGTTGGCTGTCTAAGAAGAGGATTTGAGTGGATTGAATCAAAGATTGGTGTAAAGCTTTTGAAGGGAACCAAGAACAAGAACAAGAACACATAAGTAACAAGTAGGGTTTTAATTGTTCTCTTTTCTTTCAAATTTTATTATGAAATTTTTTGAAGGATTGAGTTTAATATTTTTAGTTTTATTGATTGATATTACATAGATATTGATATGTTTAATTTGGTGGAGTGTTTGAATGATGCTAGAAAATCATTTTTGTCAAAATATGTTTGAACTATGTTGCTGGAAATCCCGGTTTAAGCAGGCAGGTGAATTTATTCAAATTTTCTGACCTAGTTAGAGATTTTAGATTGAGCTGAAAATTTTATGGGATGTAGCAAACATGTTAAGGTATCTCCAGTAAAAAATTTTGAGGCATTCTGGGTACTTTTTCTATATTTAAAAATTTAAGAACCAAAGTAGTCAAGGTTGCTGCCTGCAGTTCATTCTAAAGGATTGAATTTATCTGATTTTATTACTATACCAAATGATCGATTTATGCTTTGAAATTTTTACAGGGTGTTGAGGACATCTTGAAGTCTATCCCTGAATTTTTGTACAAAGTTCTAGCTGCATTTGATAGGGTAATAAAATCAGGACTTTTGAATACTAGCTGAATTGAATAGTTTTTAACCTCCGAATTTGTGGAATTTTATTAACATAGTTAGAGACTTTATTATGCTTTGAAATTTTTACAGGATCTTATAGACTTATTGGACTAACCTTGAAAATTTATTTTGCTCTGTTTTGGTGAGATTTGATAGCTGATCCCTAATTTTCTTTAGATCCAAAATTCTGGACAGCATGCTGAGTTATTGAATCTATAATGAAATATTAATGATTTGATCTCATTTATGTTATATGCATCTATGAATGATGTTAGACACATATCAATATGAATACTTATTACAATTGCTCATATGTGAAAGAAAGCATAACATGTTGTATCTTGGGCTGGAGAAGTAAATTGGTTTGTCAGAAAAGTAAACCTGACTACCCTTGAAATGAGTCGGGTAAAAGAACTTGACTAGGAATATGTCTATGTGAGAATTGGAGAAAGTAAATCCAATGACCATGTATAGGAATGAGCTTAGTCCTGAAAAACTATTATCCAGGAGTGGAACAAACCACCATAGTCAAGGGCCAAGACAATTAAAGTAGCAATTGTTTTAAGTTACTTTCTATGTTATGTGTTAAATGAATAAGATTACTATTTCATTGAGACCAGGACTTTTACTTATAAGACTGACATTGACATTATATACTCTACGAGATAATGATTGATAAAATGAACTTGCTTCGGATTAAGATTTTATAAACTAATATATCCATTATTAATTATGTTTCTTGCATGCAATATTTTTATAATCAAACCGAAGCAGTTGAGGTAGAAAATGATGACATTTGTATGTGTATGGGAGTACCTCCTGAGAATTTTGAATTTTCATCCCTATATGTATTCCATGTCTACCTTAGATCCAGATGGCGTGCACTAGAGGATATAGAGATACACAGGCCAGTTGTTCATGCTATGTTAAGAATTAGAAACCCAGATACCTGCTCTAATCAGTAGATTTGATTTAGATAAACACTTTTGTATCTATACTACTGAATGTTATGAGTTTTACTTTCAATTAGAGTTCTGTTGTATACTTTGATATATGTACTCTTGCTACTTGATGACTATACATTATACAAGCATACTGAAAAGGGCATGACTGACTATTTGAGAATAAATAAATTGTTGTTATGACGTATAAATGTAATACAAAGTATCACACTCTTACTTACAGTGTTCAATCCTAGGTAAAATACTGTAATTAAGAGGGTGTTACAAAGTGTCTGATATTTTGATCTAGAGTGCTCTGGTGTAGATAGGCACAATCTCAGACTATAGAGCACATGTCATGTTTTGCATATTTTGATATATACCCGAGATGTGTTTACATGATTTTGTTACTCATAGTTACTTGTATATACTGGACTCTATATTCTTGTTGGTATTATGATTTCAGACTCTAGAAATAGACTATGAAATTTCAGTTGGACTATCATGACCTCAGAATTTAAATGCAGATTTCGAGATTTTCGTTTTAACTATATTAACTGATAGAGCATGTGACTTATATGTAGAAAATAAAGCTATGTTTTAAATGGTTTTATGGTTTACTGTGCATATAGAGCAAAACAGGTCACGAGGCTTACATGGATATGGAATTTCTCACGTGCCTCACGTTCCCAAATCAAGTCGTGACAATATCATTTAATGATTCGAATCAACCTACATTTCTAAACATTTCCTTCTACAAAAAACAGATGAAATGAAGAGATTTGACTAGGGTCGTCATATTGTATGGGTCACCTACTTCGGGCTAAATTACTTTGGGTCAGCAAAATGCTACTATACAACCCAATCTATTCAAGTCATGGGATGACCCATTATATTGAGCCAACTTTTTTTATGTTTTATTTTGCTTATTCAATTTTTTTAGCTTCTTTTTTTGTCCTAATTCTTTTTGGCTCTAGTTCATGTAAAAAGTCAAGGGATAGAAGCATAGGCCATGAGTAAGTAATGATCTTATTGGCTTTAGGTAACAATGAGAAATAAAGCTTGATGTAACTAAATTTTGATAACTTAACTTGACACAAA
The DNA here is from genome assembly GCA_030441495.1 of Dalbergia oliveri. Classification (NCBI taxonomy): domain Eukaryota; kingdom Viridiplantae; phylum Streptophyta; class Magnoliopsida; order Fabales; family Fabaceae; genus Dalbergia; species Dalbergia oliveri. Next base: position 15,797,673 of record JAMLFY010000006.1, read on the forward strand.
AGTGTAATGAATTAAAAAATATGATTTTTGTCTACATTTATTTTCAATTTAAATTTTTCCAAGTAAAAAGATGGGTCAAAACTCAAATAAGTAATGATTCATATTTATAGTTGATGATTTTAGAAAAAAATTAATATTTGGATCAACAAGTTGTCCATCCCACTAAGAATATAATCTTATTATGAGTAAACCCCCAAGTTGGTATCTGGCAATTGAAAAATATCAACTTGGTCCTTGACAATGTTAAATGAATTTTTTTTTAAATGATGTTAGGGGCCAGTTTGTAATGATAAAATTGTCATTAATACCGTTAAAGTTTTTCGTCTAGAGATCACTAAGTGTCTTTTTTATATTGTCAGGGACCAACTTGTTCAATGAAATTGTCAAGGACCAAATTGAGAGGTTTACTTTATTATTATAGTAAATGTAAACAAAGAAGCTACTATGAAAATAACATTCTCATAATTTTAGAATATAATGAGAATTCGCAAGGTCCCCACCTTGTTGTACCACCACCTTCCTCGGAGCCCCAACAACATTCTCTATCTTCATACTCTTCTCATTCTCTCCTCCTTTTCACCCTTTGTTCCCAAGCTCCTCGACACGCTTTGCACCCATCGCCCCCACCATGCATCACCTTATTGTACCACCACCTTCCTTAGAGCCCTAACAACCTTCTTTATCTTCATACTATTCTCATTCTCTTTCCTCCTCTTTACCCTTTGTTCCCCAACCTCCTTGACATGCTTTGCATCCACTACCCCCACCATGCATCACCACATCCTCTTCAAAATCACGTCCTCTTCCTCCTAGCCTCGCTCCACCACTTACTCCCCAAATGTCACGCACGCAATCACACTCCAAAACCCACGACTAAAGCATGCTCTTGAGCCACAAGCTAATTGAAAACATCCACTTCCTTTTTTGCCCGTTTTTATTTATTTATTTATTTATTTTTACTACTTAAAGTTTCCCAAAACCTATTATTATTAGTAGACATAAATAAGGGTCTTTTTTTCAATATGGGATTTAAGTGGGGCATTTACACTAATATGAGGTTTCGAGGGTAGAATATAAAAGAATCCACTTAAGGCAGATTAATTAATCAAAAAATTAAAAAAATGAAAATAGCATTCGCCTTTGGCAGATTAAGCTTAAACAAAAAAAATTCAAAGTTTGAAAAGAGGAAAGTGGTCATTCTAACAAAGTTTGAAAATTTCAAAGTTTGAATTGAGGTGGAATTTTCATTAAAAAATTATTTTAAAAAATTCTCCAAAGACGTTTTCATTATTAAATTGTTTTCCATGCTCTATATAAACTCCCAAGTCCGCTCATACCATGCATATTATTGTTAATATTCAGGAGAGAGGGTTCGGGAAATGTGAGTTTCTTAGGAAAAAAGTGTTTGAGAGTGTCAAAAAAGGAGTGAGAATGAATAGTTTAGTAAATATAATAGTTTATTTTGATGGTGAAGTTGTTACAAATACTAATGAGCGTGTCATATGTATATGTGAGAGGCCATTTAGTTTTTTTATTCCTACACTTTGTCATATGTGAAGCTAGAAAATGGGCTATGTCAATCAATAAATAGTGACACTCCAAAATAGTTGTGGCAATAAGATACTAGTGTCCTATCTCAATTTTTAGGTTTCATGCAATACCAGTTGCAATACGGGATGATAATGATATTAAACAAATGTTTAGGATACGTCGCAGTATCAACTAGACATTCATGCCATTGAGTTGTATGTTGATTTTGAAGTTGTTGTTGGGAATGTAGAATATGGACCAATCACATTTGTAGATGAAGACATAGAATTGGAAGCAATGGAGGAAGAGAATTATGAAGATGACTATGGAAGTGGCAATGAAATGCTGATAATGATGCAGAATGATGCTAATGATGATGTAGATAATGATGGGATGTCAAATAGAGTAGGTGGACAATATCTAAATAATGAGCCATCTTTCATGCGTACTTTGGATTTGAAAGCTATGCAATCATTAGAGTTTGGAGTATGCAAACATGAGTATGCATGATTATTTTTAATTGATCATTATATAATTTTAGTTGATTATTATTCAGTTAATTTAACATTTTTTAGTTGATCATTTTTAGTTGATTAGAAGCCCGATTTTATGTAATTTTAGCTGATTATTATTTCGTTGATTTAATTTTTTTATCATTTTCAGTTGATTTTTTTTTTTTTGTTGATCATTTTTAGTTGATTCCTTTGGTTGACTATTTTTTTAGTTGATCATTTTTAGTTGATTCTTTTAGTTCATTATTTTTTAGTTGATTCTTGTAATTGATTATTTATTTTTTAGTTGATTATTTTTAGTTGATTAGAAGCACAATTTTATGTAATTTTAGTTCATTATTATTTAGATGATTTTTTTTTGTTGATTATATTTAGTTAATTTTTTATTTGATTATTTTTGGTTGATTAGAAGCACAATTTTATATAATTTTAGTTCATTATTATTTAGATGACTTGTTATTTTTTGTGGTTGATTATGTTTAGTTGATTAATTTTTTAGTTGATCATTTTTAGTTAATTCTTTTAGTACATTATTTTTTTTAGTTAATTCTTGTAATTGATTTTTTTTATTTTTTAGTCAATTATTTTTAGTTAATTAGAAGCACAATTTTATGTAATTTTAGTTCATTATTATTTAGATGATTTATTATTTTTTTGAGGCTGATTATGTTTAGTTTATTTTTTAGATAATTATTTTTTTAGTTGATCATCTTTAGTTGATTCTTTTAGTTGATTTTTTTTACTTTTTAGTTGATTATTTTTAGTTGAGTATTTTTATTTTCTTAGTTGATTATTTTTAGTTGATTAGAAACATAATTTTATGTAATTTTAGTTCATTATTATTTAGATGATTTATTATTTTTTTAGTTGATTATATTTAGTTGATTTTTAATTGATTATTTTTAGTTGATTAAAAGCACAATTTTATGTAATTTTATTTCATTATTATTTAGATGATTTATTATTTTTTTAGTTGATTATTTTGAGTTGATCTTTTTTTAGTTGATCATTTTTTATTGATTGATTAGAAGCACGACTTAATGTAGTTTGAAATGATTATCTAGTTGATTTTTTTAATTTTTACTTAATTAGAAGTACAATTTTATGTAAGTTTAGTTGACTATTTAATTGTTTTTCGTAGGTGATTCCGTTATGAATGGTGAACTATTTGTTGGGATGATATCCAGGAATAGAGAGGTAACTATAGAAGCAATTAAAGCATACAACATACTCAGAGGAGTGGATTATAAAGTGTTGAAGTTAGAACTAAAGACGTTTTATTGTAAATGCGCACAATATGATAGAGGTTGTGGATGTCTTCTTAGAGCTAGTTTGAGAAAAATAAGAGCTTTTGGGAAATCAAGAAATATGATGGGCCATACACATGTACTATGGCGAGGATTTTGCAGGCCACTTGAAGTTGAATTCTGACTCTATTGCACAATTTATAGAGTCCATGATGCGGTCCAACCCATCTTTTAAAGTTAAAACTGATTGCAGAGGTTTTTTCTGTATGGGTACACAACAACCTACCAAAAAGCATAGATGGCAAAGCAAAAGGCTATTGAAAAAGTTAAATTAAATTATTTTCCCTCAAATAAATTGATTTAATAGAAAATTAAATTAATATATTCTCTAAACTAACAAAATATATCAATTTAGAAATTTAATATTAATATATCCAATAATCAATCTTTAATAGAAGACATATCGATTTTGTACAACACCCAAATTTAGCATTTTTTTTTAGGTTTAATTGCATAAATTTATTAAATAGCTATATCCCTATCAAATATATAGAAGATATATAAAATATAAATTTCAATAACAAAACAAAAAAGATACATTACATTTTGCTCTAGACCTTTAACAACAATGTGGCCATATGAATCTATTGTGTTATCAATTTTCACCATTTTTCTCAATCAAATATCTCTCAATTTTTTTTTACAATCTCTGTCTTTTTTTTTTTTTCTTTCTCGCTTTGCTTCTCCTCACTTTGTATCATAACTCCATCCTTCTGCTCCTTTTATAACTGCTCCTACCTCTCAACTTCCTCTCAATAACCCCTCACGGTTCCCTCACACCTCCATTATTTTTTCCATTCTTTGATTAAATCATTCTAGCCTGCATCCATTCACTTCACTCTAGTATTTCATCAGCAACATGCAAATGAACATAAGACCCATGAGCTTTTACTCCCTCCAGCCAACTCGCTCTTTGTCCACGTGTCACCTCCCGTTGCAGTGCATGTCCTTCTAGCCAGCCCTCACTCGCTCTGTGTGTCACCACACTCTGTGCCCCTTCTGCTCCATCAGCTGGCAGCAAGCGAATCTGCCACGAGCGCATCAGAGCCATACAGATTCCTGATGCTGGCAGCTTGCAAATCCACCACTGGAGCAGCCTGAATCCGCCACAAGCACGGTCTGAGTGTGCCAAAGGTGCCTTCTGGTGTAGAGATTCTTGCCACTCGACGCAACGCCTCACCAGCATTGTGTTTGATTTTTCCCTGCTAAAGGCATTGTGTTTGATCTTTCCTTGCCAAATCTGCCTCTAGCGGAGTAATTTTGACCATACTTAAATAAATCACCCCATAATAACATATATCAACATATCACCAATCAAAACACAATATGAAAATTATTTTTCCACATAAATATCTCTCATATTGGGCCACCCAATTGTACTCTCATTTAAATTGTGTTTCATTAAATTTTTGAGCAGCTCAATACCCTCAATACTCAACTAAACATTAATAATATTTCATCATTTCAACTAATTATACGGGGTTACCCTACACAGACTCATTATCGGACATTTGGCAACTATTTGATTGACAAATGGCAAACTGATTTTTTCAAATTTTCCCGCTTATTTAGTTGGCCTTTTAGTGAGACTATCCAACAGTTAGTTATCAATAGATAAATAGATAGATGTATATGTATTAACGATTAGTAACGTCTGAAGTTTGTATTTGTTATAGAACATTTTTTTTTTCAAAGATCAATCTATTCGTTGATGACAATTTTAGAGACCTTTTTTTTTTTGGGGGGGGGGGGTGGGTGGGGGGGTGGTTTATGTTTTTTGTTTTTTTAAGTAACGTATCACATTCCACAGTTGTGAATAAAACAATGTATACTTGCACGACGAAATTAATTGGGGTACAGTAAATTTCGAATATTCGTAATTTATGTAAAAGACAAAATTAAATAGTGCATATTATGATTAATAATAGATATTAAGTTTGATATATTATCATGTAAAATGTCACATTGACAACAATTTGTTTTATAGGACTTTTGAGGTAATTATAATAAGCCAGAAATATTTTTTATGGGGACTATATAAAAAGATATACTAATAATATATCAAAATTAAATGCTTATAAAATAGAGCATATAAAAGTGATGCATATAATAAGTATATTATAATAAATGAAAAAAAAATAAGGGTAACGTATATATAAATGTGATTTTTTTGGGTAAACTATATATATATATATATATATATATATATATATATATATATATACACGATAAATGATTATTTCGACAGATGTAATATATATATTATCTCTGCGTATAATTTTTTTTACTTTTGTCATTGTTGCTGCTTTATATACGACGTCTGAATGCATTAAAGTAATATCAGAATATACCACGACTCAGTCAAGTCTTATCAATATACATGGCCTAGAATAATATTTACAACGCGCGCACACACACATATATGTTAACATAATATGACTCTTTCAAGTCAATCCTTATTCACGACTTGTAATTAAAATAAATAAATTAGTATAAAAGCACTTCATGCTGCGCACTAATAATTTGGTGAGAAGATTATATATCAATATCGTGTGCCACAAGGATGTTTAATGTATACTGAGTTGGTCTGGTTTACATATTATGATTACAAGTTACCATACACCAAACCGAACAAATTGAGCTGACAATGGCAATATAATGTTGTTACCTAAATTCATTATGCATATCATAATTCATTTATCTTTCTGCGTACTGTGTGTATCATAATGACGTAAATTTAAGGCTTCATTTATAAGGCATCGTAATTTTGAAGTTAAACAAATCGCTTTGGGGTTACAGAAAGTATCACCATGCGTGCTTAGAAAAGGATAGAAAATGAACTAAAATGACGCAGCAAATTTGCAAGTTATTTGTAAATTAAACGGAAACCCGTGGCAAACGATTTTTTTTTTAGTACAAAATAGTTGAATAGTTTAGATGGCCTTTTGTTTATTAAGTTTGCAAAGACGGCTATATATGCCTCCATATTAGGAGTTTTCAAGTGATAGAATTTGATCCGAATTAAAGATAAACAAACTAAATTGATTCGATGGAGAATGAACGTAATTTGCCCAAAAATTGAATGAAATGTTAGGCTAACACAAAGGAACTGAATTAAGGGAAAAAGAAAAAGATACCTTTCAACTTTTTTTTTTTTTTTTTTGTCAAACTCATTTTGAATGTCACGCCTTTTTTCTTTTGGTCAGCCTCTGATTGTAAGGCTGGTAGCTTTGCTGGAACTTTTGGGCTGAATCTAAAGTTAACATAATTCTCTATGTTGCAGCCCAACCTGTTCCATTTCTATCCATACTCTTACATAGTGATGCGCTGTTTTCGACCCAAAAAAAAAAAGAAAAAGAAAAAGTGATACACTGTTGCAAGATCACAAAAACCCTTCTAAATCAAACAGCCGCTCTGTGAAACCCTCTCCAGTAGCTCCGCCCTTTCCACCTCCATCTGCTTAAAGGGGGAGCCGGCTCCCATGGAGGGGATTCTCTCTCATGGAGGTTTGGTGACCCTCTCTCTCTTCGATGTTCTTTTTATTTTTGTTTTCTTTTTTGTTTTGCCTCTCTATTCCACTGCATAAGATTTGTTTGATTTCTCTTCTAACGAGCTTTTCTTTATAGTATTAGTGTTTGAATCGTAAAAATGAAATAAAACTAGCTCACATTTTGAGATTTCTCAATTGCTAACACTTTATATGGCTTCGGAATACTACACTCATGACAGTGATAATTAGTTGAGACTTTTTGTTGTTTCATGTTTATTCTTGTGTTTGGATGTTTTGAGGTGGTCAAGCTTTTGCGAGTATAGTAAAGTTTGAAGCAAACAAGGTGATGGAAGATTAATCACAGTAAACAAATTCAGAGAGTTCCTACAGAAGAGGTGTGTCTTTGTCACTTAGTATGATTAAGTTTGTTTGGCTGATAGACCTCAACCAACTTTGGGTTGTTCTTATACGCTGATACATTAATTATGATCGCAAAGCACAAGAATTGAGCATGAATTTTGTCATACGCACTTTGTTTCTTTTTTTGGTACAATGGCAACGAGGTTTAAACCTATAACCTTATACAAATTATAAAAACTCCTCATCATTAATCCATTGCTAGTGGCTTGTCATGTGCACTTTCTTTATACAGCAACTAGTAATCGCGGTCCATAAATGGTACAATTTATTATCATGATATAAAATTATAAATTAATTTAAATAATAATTATAAATTGATTAAAACCTAAATATTTGAATATATTAATTTTTAGCATAAAGATACTTAAATAAAAATGTTTTTAATTTAAAATAGAATATTTCCATCAACTTACGATATGTACAAAGATAAAATATCATATAATTCAAAATGTAAATAAAAATTTATATTAAGAATTTATAAAACAATTTATATATTTTAAAATAAAAAATTATAGATCTGTAGTAGAAATTCACTTTTTTAAATATATACTTTTAGTTTTAATGCGGAGATTCAACGAATAAAAATATATTTTTTTCTTAATTTTTTTGTGAAATTTACAGGAAATACTTTATTTATGTGGACTCTTAATATGTATAATTACTATATTAAAATCAAACTCCTAATAAATAAGATCAAATTAAAGAGAATAACTAAAGACAAACAGGAGTGAAAAAAATAAAAATAAAATAAAAGATGATCATATTCATTTACACAATATATCATGCGCATACATAATAATCTTTTAGTTATGAATTAATCAGAAGAAAAAAAATCATCGTATTCGAATACACAAAAAAGAGCTAACTATTATCTAATTTAATTTAAAAGCTAGAAATAATTGCCTATTAATTTTTTTCATTCAAAAATTTTAAGTTCTTTGGCTTCTAGCATAGAAGATTAATATAAACTAAACTCAATCAAATAATTTTATGAAGTATTGATAGTTATAGTTTTTAGACTTTAACTTGAATAATTGACTTAGTCGAGACATTGGGTCACTAAATCATTGATTCAACTGGTAGGGCATGGTTGAACAGATTTATACAACAAATATATAAAAATTTAAATAAAATATAATAAAATAACAATTAATTAACAATTTGACACTCTGGTCCAAATACAAAAACATAAATAAATAACATAAATCTTTAAATATTGTTCACATTTAAGAATCATGAATCACAATTGACAAAGTTTAAAATATAATTACACAAGCAAAATTATAAAGTTTTACATCACAAACTTATAAGTTATGATAATACGAATAAAGTTATTGCATTTTTCCATAAGTTATATTATAATTTTTTTTAGGATTTTACAAAACAACGTCATTTGGCAAAACTACAGGAAAAAAGCAAAAAAAAAAAAAAATCGACCTGGTCTGGTTCTTCAAAATAAGGTTATTTGATAAAAACTCGGTCAAATCGAATCGGTTTTGATGTGGGATCCAAACAATGGCTCGGATCGATTTTATGATTGATTCACTAGTTTTCCGAATTCAAGCGGAGAGCCAATTTTTAATACTATAATTGATACTTATAACAATGGCTTCTTAGATTTTCAGAAAAAGTTAATTATTTCAAAAGTAATTAAGTAAGATCCACTGAGTACATGACAAATGTTGAAACAGCCTTCACAAAGTCAAAATCTACATTGCAGAGTCAATCCAAAGAATTTCTCTTTTTATATATTATGGAAAATTACACGTATCTCTAGAGGTTTGATGAAATGAAACCTACACCCCTTTTATTTTTAAAATTTACACATCAGTCTTTGAGTTTTGGAAAATCCTACTACCTCCTGTTAGCGTTAGTATATTAATGTCTTTGATGTGAGATACACATATACACAACATATTATTTTTAATGATAATGCTATAAATATTAAAACTGTTATAACTATTGAATGTCTATATTATCATTTTATCAAGTGATAAAAGCACACCCTCCCATGCTGGGAAACGGCAAATGGGAATAAAATGTGCTTTTATTACTTAATAAAATAATAATCTGCTAATTCAATAGTTATAGCAGCCTTTAATATTTACAATAATGTCATTAAAAATCATATATTATGCTTATATATACTATTCTATCAAAGTCACTTATGGACTAATGTTAGTAGAGGTCTGCATAAGATTTTTTGAAACTCAAGGACTTGACATGCAAAATTTGAAAATAGTGCAGGTTGCATTTCGCCAAATTTCAAGGGAGGTGAGTATAATTTTCCCTATATATTGTATGAGTTTAATTTTAAAGTGCTGCAGGATAAATTTTTTTTTTACACTATCGTTCAATCACAAATATCCTCTCACTTACTTTTCAAATAGTGGAGGAAACTCAACCACTTTTATTGATGTAACAATACATGATTAGATGACTGTATACATAGAAATTAAACTCTTATTATATTAGATTATATATATTTCACATCTTTGTCTTTTAATATAAAAATAAAGTTAATATATTATCAAATGTAAAGCATTTTATAATATCAATTAATCTTATATTTACCTTTTAATTATATGATTTTAATTTAAAAATTATTATAAAAGATAAACGCATTTAGATTTATTTTTTTTTTCTAACGAATTTAGATTCAGTTAAAATGATCTGAAGTTTGAATTATAGAGAAATTTAATCACTGCAGTTGAATTTCTTTCAATTGTAAAACTTTTTGTTTTGAGTGATTCAATTCCTGTGTGTTCGGACAGGCGGAGCTCCCCTAATACATTACACTCAGCTCCAAACACAACCAATGCCCATATACAAAATATCATGATAAAGAATTTCTTTTTCTTGTTGGTAAATAATTTTAATTATTCTACTAACAAAGAGGATTTTCTCCATAACGATTCTTTATTTAAAGATATGATGAAATAAGAGTGAATACCCTGTTAAGTTCCTTAAGATTTTTGTGTCAAATTGTTTTGTCTTTTAAAAAAAGAAATTAATTTCGTGATCCCTCAAAATTGAAAATGATAGGCACATTAATCCTTATATTAGTTTTTCGTTAGTGGACTTACATGTGCGATACAATACAATGATGACGTGTCATTATTAAAATATTAGAGACAAGCTAAACGAAACTATTTTGAAACATGTTACACTCATTTTGATGTCTAAAATTATACAATATGAATCATTTTATGACTTATAAAGTTATAATAGATATTTAAATGACTCATTTATAAATTTCAACCATCAAAATGAGTCATTTTAAACTCTATTTCATTTCAAATGACATATAAATCACTTAACATCATGCTAGGTCAATGTGCAATTCTATTAGTATTTAAATAATCAAATATATACAGAGGGACTAATGTGTCTTGTTATTAAAATCTTGAAGGTTACGAACTTAATTTTAGTTTTTAGAGAACTAAATAATCTTGTAAAAAAATTTTGAGAGACTATATGAGTTATTTACTCATAAAATAATAATAGTTTAGAAAAGAAATATAAAAATATTTTATTATGATAATATATTAAAATCCAACTTATAAAAGAGATGAGAAAAACATTTTTCATTCTCATTTTTTATCTTCTTTTTGTCACTATACCTTTATGTGAATGTTGGTCCACTTGTGGTCAACAGCTCCATTCCAAAAGATCACGTAATGGTGCAAAGTGTCACCATGCATGCTGCATGAGCTCGTCATAGGGACACGTACTGCATTCTTTTGGCTTCAAAGTGAAGTGAATGACCCAAATGCCATTGCCTTGTTCAACCCCGTTAATTTTCTTGCATTTAGCTGGCATATATATGATGGTTCAAATAGTATGGTTATATTTTTTTCATTAATAACAAAAATTTAGGTAAGATAAATGCCGGTACCCCATCGGAACTAGGGGAAGGCCTCTACATATCGCTCATCACTAATGAGGCATGTGTCGGAGATTACTCAGAGATATTAGTGTAAAGCCGATAACTAATTAACTATCTTTTTTCGGTGGGTGCCAATAACTAACTCTAGTAATGTGTTTGGTTTAATGTTTTAAATTTTAAAATTGTGATTTGAAAGAAAATTATAATTGACAAATTTTGGCACAAATATTCATTTAACACTCTCCAATAGCTAAACCATGTTATAGATAAATAACTTAAGTACTATGGGACAAAAAGTTCTGGGGGAAATTCATGTTTTCACGCTAGTTATTTGATTACTATGTGAGTTTGTCTAAAGCGACAACGTGACGTTAAGTGATGAACCAAACTAGCTAGCAAAAGTATATCAATCCATTTAATTTTATTTTTATTTTTCGACTAACTAATTCGAAGCCTTGGCAAAAGATATCCTTAAAGTGGTCTTCTGAATCGTAATATCAGTCCTCTACCTGATAATAGTAAAATGCATATATATATATATATATATATATATATATATATATATATATATATATAGATTATCAAAAAGGAAAAAAATATCAAGTATAAAAATTCCTAGGTCCCGAAATACATTTGCAATACAATTTAATTAATATCCTCCGTTTGTTTTTATTTTAAGTTTTGTGATGTTAAGATATTTTGATTTATGAATGTGCTGAAAAAAATTGAAAGAAATTTTGTTGGGCAGTATATTTTTAAGGAGCGATTCTTATTTTTTTTCCCTGAGTTTTTTATGCTAGATTTTCATTTCCTTTATACGTGGAAGTAGTCCCTAATCAAATAGTAATAATTTGACAAAGCTGCTACTCAGGTTCGAATTACATACTTCAAGAAAACTACGTTACCAAAATTTAAGAAAAGAAAAGAAAGTCTTCCAAAAAACAAGAAAAAGAAAATTCAAGCTACACAAAACTAAAATCTATTTTACCAGGTGAGCACATCATCATAATTAATTCTTTCTCAATTAAACTCCACAAAAAAGTCAGCTTAATCAAACTCATATCAATTAGTAGTTAAATTTTGTATCCATATCAAAACATATAATTAATTGACATACCACATTAAAACTCCAATTTGCAGTTTATTTCTTTTACAATTTACATGTATATGCGAGTAAATTTTAGTTTCACGCTGTAAAAACTTGTAAAATTCAATAGAGAATACTATCAATTGAACATGTGATAATTTCGTAATTGAGAAAAAAAAAACTAGTAGAAAAGGTATATTCATGATTTGGCTACAATTAAAGTCAGCGGAATTGGAAAATGGCAAAATGCATAGTAGTTTAGTTCTTAGTGGACTCACTACTAATTACTAAAATTAAATTCACAATCATTTTTCAATCAGAGGTAAGATAGAGAAATTGTGGCGGGGTGGGGCCCATTCCAAAGGTTAATTATGTCCGACGTTGACGGTCGTGATTCAATCCCCAACCCCTGATCCCAACGAGCAACTCAGCAGAAGCGGTCAAGAACTCGACGGCCTGCTGCGGCGACAGCAACCCCACCACACTCCGCATCGTTCTCAGCCGTAGATCATCCGCTTTCTTTATGATGCACACCAGCCGTCCGATCTTCTCGTTGATATCGGCTCGTGGACCCATCATCTCGCTCGCGCTGTCCTGCCACTCTGATAGTTCCTCTGTTATTGCATTCTCTTCCTTCACCTGTGGTTTTTTTTTTTAATAAATAATAGAAAAAATAGTGAATAAAAATGCATAGGAAAACAAAGAAGTTTTCACCAAAAGTTTATTGAGGATTCATTTGCAAACCATTTTCGTAAGCTTGCATTATTTCACATAATTTCATTAACGTTGCAAGAATGAATAATTGAGGCTTAATTTGAAATTTTCACTTTGTTTATATAAATTTTGACCTTTTTCATTTAATTTCGTCTCATCCAAATAACGGAATATATACTTTTTGAGCAAATTTCAGTGTCATTTTTGAAAATGAAGCATAGAATAAGATTATAAATCTCAACTGTAATATAATATTTCCATTCAAATCATTGGAACAGATACAAGGGGAGTACTACAGTGCGTGATAAACTAAGGTGATAAAAATATTCTCTCCACGCTTAAAATAATTATATATTAATATCAAAATTGTTTTGACTTAAATTAATAGACAATTAAATTAAAGCTTAAACAGTTGGCTTAAATTGAGGGAAAAAATGAACATTTGAGATAAAATTTTCTAAAAAATCTGGAATAAAAGATTTTGTACAGAAAAAACACAACTCAAATCATTAATTAAAAAAAAAGTATACATTACAATAAAGTGTACAAATGCGCAATATAATGTAAACATAACATTATTGCATAAAAACACGCTTGTTAACTTTCATACCCAGATTTGAGAAAAATATGCATCTCAAAAAGAAAATGAAGCATGAATTAAGGAAAACAAATTTCCGAAATAACGATGATCATGCAAAATTGCAAATTGCTAGAACCTAGAGAGAGAGAGAGAGAGAGAGAGAGAGAGAGAGAGAGAGAGAGAGAGAGATTGTGAACATATAGTAGTTAATACGAATATATGAAAAAAAATACTTATTATATATATATATATATATATATATATATATGAGAATTTATTTTGCTTTATTACTAATATAAAAGCCCAAATTTAAGTAGTATGAAAATTTTACATTTCCATATCGTGAACACATAGCAAAAATATTGTACATTTTTTTAAAAGCAATGTCAACCAAAACAAATTGAAGAAATTAGTATCGCATCGTAGTAGCTAATTATTATAACAATAAGTAATTGCTTAGCATAATTTGGTTAAAGTGTCAGGATATAGAAATTAAATCGATTTTTTTTAAAAAAATTTTATACTAATAAGAGATTATTTCGATACCCCCGTCAACTTTGGAAAATAACTATCAATGTAGTAATATTTTTCTTTTTTTTTAAAAAAAGTCAAATACTTAAGGAAAGTGTCCAAATCTTTTATATTAAAAGCAAATCAAAATTAAATTTTATCTATAATATATGAAATAAAATTCAATATACAGCAGCTGAATTTGACTCCTTTTAAAGAGAGGAGTTTGATAAAGTGTATAAGTAGGAATTACTTATTTTGAATCAATAATTTCTATCATATATATATATATATATATATGTGTATGGATTTTATTAAATAATCCAAAATCTACTGACCCCTCACTTATATATTTTACAAGTTTCCTCACCTTAGAACAACCAAATGCTCAGCGCCTACCTTAGTGATTGATATGCAAGAATATACTGTATAACATGCAAATGATTGACATATTGCAAAAAATGATGAATGATTTAGCGAAACTAATTATTATATTTAGTTATTTACAGTGTCACATTGCAACTCGCTGACTCGGCGGAACTGAGTCGGTGAGAGGTCACCAAGGTCGCCGGTGCGCACCCCGCGCAGGATATCGACGATGTGGGACTCGAACAGCACCGACGACTCCGTGTACACCAGGTGGAACGCCGTCGTGGGCCGCCACCCAGTCACCCACTGCAGCGACCTCTCAAGCGTCGTCCCCCACGGCGACGCCACCACGCTCAGCGGCTCCTTCTCCGTCGCGAGCGACTTCGCCCTGTAGTACTCCTCGTGGTGGCACATCACCTTGTTGATCAGCTGAACAAGCTTCTCGTTCTGCTCCTCCGTCAGCGGAGGCGGCCCCACGGCGGAGGCGGCGGAGGAGAGCTGCTGTGACAGGTGGTGGAGGCCGTCGAACCATGAGTCGTAGAATTGGGCAAAGGCCAAAGGGGTCATACTTGTGATTGTCGTTGTTTGTGTTTTGTGTGTGTGGTGTGTTTCAATGTAGGAACAACGTGAGTGTGGTTTGGTTATGTGGAAATTAAGGTTTAGCTTGTGTTGCGTGTGATGTGGTGTGGGAAATATAAGGGGGCTAATGGAAGAGGTGTAGGGATTGTGGGAGAAGGCACGTGCACACTGCACAGCTTACGTGTAACAACC
Organism: Dalbergia oliveri; assembly: GCA_030441495.1. Classification (NCBI taxonomy): domain Eukaryota; kingdom Viridiplantae; phylum Streptophyta; class Magnoliopsida; order Fabales; family Fabaceae; genus Dalbergia; species Dalbergia oliveri. The sequence goes on from JAMLFY010000006.1 coordinate 15,812,852, forward strand.
AGGTTTCTAGTTGGTTTGCTTTCGTGTATGCATTTTATTTGACTAGTCCTGTGTCCTCCATGCAGATGCAGATGTTTTTTTAGCTGTACAACTAATAAAGATGGCATTTCAAACTCTTAAAAAGGTTGGTGTTTATTGGAATATCTATTTACCTGATGGAGGTCTCCATTCATCTATTTTATTTACTTATAAAATGGATCTCTTAATAAATACTAATTTTTTAAATGTTCAAATAACATTACTTATAAAACTAAAATGGTGTCTTTCATTTTTTCTTAATGAAAAAAAAACTTACATAGTTATACTTTATAGATATTTTTCTAATATTAGGTCCCATTATGCTATATAGAATAAGATATGATTGTATTAACTAATATTATATAGCACGTTCTTCTTTTATGACTATAGGATTAATATTAGATATAAAATAATTAATATCACGAAACCATCTCTTCCAAAACCTTAAATTATTGGTGGGTTGTGACCTATTAATAGTTTTATATCTAATAATTATATTATCATGTCACAAGATGTATGGTAACACCTGGTAGTATTATTTTTACTAGTCAATCCCAATTTAACTCTTGCTTACTCTTCTACATCAACCCCCTTCCCCCTATCACCACCTTTCCGCTCGCCATCCACGGTCACCGCCCGTGGTCCAGGTGGCCGTCTATCTACTCATCTGCTACTAGTCATGTGACACAACAAATAATGGATATGATAAAAGCTTATACAATAAATTCTTTATATGATATTAACAGATCTTTTATTATTATGTCTTATCCTATATGATGCATCAAACAAGACTTTAACGTAAGTTTAAGTGAATATTAAAGTATACAAACATTGAGTTAAAATAGTATAATAAAATTTATATAAAATAGATATTATATTTAGTTTTGATGTTAATTTTTGGTGTTTAAATAACACGAAAATAAGAGATTTTTTATTTTATTATCGGATGCCTCATATATAAATTAGCGTCGTCTTCTATTTTAAGGTAATTGGTTAAGGAAAATGCTAAATAATAAGGAGCTTTGTTAGAATTGTATTTTTAGAATAATGTGACATGCAATTTTTAACATATTTGATCGAACGAGTAATGCCTAGAATTATACAGCACAAGATGATATTATAGATATAACAAAAAATTTGGAAAGGAAATATTTTGATTATTGAATGAAGAAATATTAAATTGTTCCATGTACTTTAAAATAATAGTTTTTTTAATTAGTTTATAGGATATCCATTGTCAATAGTAGTTGTAATATCTCATGCCTTTATTTATTCGACTGTCCCTACAAATCAATATGAGTCTTTTGAGGGGTGAGTGAGAACAAATATCCTGAAAAGAAATGTTGGTTTGTGTAGACAAATCGTTAATCCATAAAGTAGTAAATGTTACAAATGGTATTAAGCCTGCACATCTTCCAGGTATGGGTTGGTTCAGGACGAACCAGGAAACTGATGAGCGTAACGCGCCTGGTGACAAAGCAGGGAGTAATTGTCCTGCAAGAAAGTAGAACAAGGAGCGACTCCTGGCAAAGCCTCTAAGAGGAGGGGTACATGAATGAACCGATTACATACCATAATGAGAGGATCCTGAGGTTGTATAAGTATAAGACTATACAGTTGATGATGACTTATATTAATTGATCGATATTACCTATGCCAACAAAGATGCATCTTCTTTTCGCCATCACTAAAGAACTTTACAGTGAGCGTGCTTGGCTTGGAGGATCTGATCTTCTAAGAAGTTTTCCCAGAAACGTGTGAGTGAGGACAAAGCACGCGATGAAAGAACCGTGTTGGTTTGTGATAGTTTTCAATCTAAAAAGTAATAGAGGATGTTACAGCAATGACTAATTCCTTCCAGACGGAGTCCTCTAAAGAATGAACCTTTGACCAGAGATTCTCATTTAATTTGAAAACTATATTTTTTCGAAAACTTTTATAAGTGGCGGATTCTCCTTTAATGACTTCATATAAAATGAATTACATTCCATATAAAAGCCACCATTCCTTTGATGTTGTTACTAATAAATTTATTATATAATAAATTTTTTTAAAAAAAATTTTGTTTTTCGTATATTACACGGATAAAGAATACCAATTAATAGAAAATGAGAGCATTTTATGCTGCATATCATGAAAAGAGAAGATAATAATAATAAGCAAGGGAATTAAACTTTTAGTACTTGTTTTTTTTTTTATTATTTAGTGACATTAGAGAGAATAAGAGATGACCTCTAAATTTAGTAAATTAGCTGTGTTCATTATTTATGAATGGCAACCCTGCTGATTTCATAGTTCATTGGACTAACATTAATAAATGCTGTCGGTTTTCATCTACATTATGGCCAAATTCAAGAAATATATCTTACTCTTTTTCCAGTCAACATGCATGCAGTTGTGGAATTTGCACGCCTTCGTCATCTGTCAACTTACTGCCTATACAGATCAGCTCCATCTCTCACATTGATTATTTCCTCTGCCGATTGCTGTATGTACTTCCTGCAAGGACATTCTTACAAACTAATTAACTACAGCAACATGAATGCAATGAAAGCTATTTTGCACACGCAAAAGAAAATTTCCTGTCCCCAAGACATCATTAGAATGTAATATAAACAGGCAGAGTCACAAAATGCAGGCAGATGTGATCATGCACACATACCTATTATTCATGCAAAGATTATGACCATGTAGAATATCTCTAGCCTACTTCACTCCACTTTCCAAGCCAAAACATTGCCACTCCGTTCAGGTAGGTTGGGGCGGTGTTAGTTCATTGGTTAATTCTTATTTTTTTAGAAAAAATTCACAATTTATTGATAAAAAAAATAAAAAATGTGTGACAAAAAAAAAGAAATGTGTATACTCACCAACATAATAATATTGGACAGTTGACATTATTCACTTAAAGTTAATTAAAACTTAAAAATAAAACAATATTATAACCCATCATCAACACTATTAATAATAACATTTTTTAGTTGGAGTTGGTGTATAGTTGTTATGAATTTTGAAAAATTGGATATACAAAGATAAAAAATATTTTTTAAAAACTTTTTTATTAAATTCATCAAAACATTAAAATTTATTTTTAAATTCTTTTTAATTTTTGGCAGCAGCCTTACCCTAAATAGGCTGCTGTTTTCAGCTTATTTTATTTTGGCGGCCTCGCCCTCTCCATTTTTTATGAGCTTTTGGCGGGAACTAAATAGGATAAATCATCCTTTTTGACACCTCTATTTTCTATAATTTTTAATAGTGTCATCACTTCAGGGGCAAAATAAGATCGTACGTATCATTTGCAAACGGTGGGTGCGACAATTCCATTTTTTCCTTACCCACCTCACAAAGTGATATTGTTTGTTTTACATATTTACTTTTGGAAGAAATGTTACACTTTGAAAAAATTTGATTCCAATGAAAACTCATGTTTGATTTCAGTTTTCACTTTTAATTTTCAGTTTTTTAATTTTTTTTATTTTGTAAAGAAAATATTAAGAAATATGAGAACTATAAATTTTAGTTTTCAATTTTTATTTCTAATTTTCAATATTTTCTTCATAAAATTTTAAAAAATTTAAAAATTGAAAATGAAAACAAAAATCTAAAAACTAAAATCAAACAGGCCTTAAAATTTCTAACTTTTCCTTCTTCTCTCTCACACTAATATTTCTAAACTTACTTTTTTAATATCACTCCTAAATATAATTCAATTCTCTCAAAATCAATTTTTCAACTATTATTTCAAAAGCAGTTCTAGCAAAATTTAAATCAAATGAACCATCCTTAATCTGCAAAATGAATCGGGAGGTGTCGTTTTCCTTTGGAATTTGTTTTTTGTTCGAATTTGGAAAGGTTATGCATGCCAAACTTACTAGATTTGCAGATGTTAATCGTTATTAAGCCTTTTGTGATGCAGACCCAAACGAAAAGAAGTATGGGCGCACATTATGGGCTCGAAGTGGGGCTTAGGGTACAGTTTCATGCTTTCCTTTTGGATCACCAAGTATCTAACGAAGTAATGCAGTAATTGTTGACCAAAAATAAAAGTAACGCAGTAATGCACTATAGCACTATATTAATTAGGCAGTGGCTTCAGACCATAAAACAGAGAGAAAAATAGGCACTCGCAGTGGCATGAAAATAAATACTTTCGTAAATATGTTGCAAGAAAAACTTTGATTTATAACACTTGCTAGCTGGAGTAATGCTATTTGTGTCCAAATTTAGATTTTCTTTTATTTTATACTTTTTCAATTAGATATGAATGACATTTTTCTCATTTCAGATTACTTAAAAAATAGATAAATTTATAATTAAGAATAGGGATAATTATACAAATGAATTACAGTACAGAAAATCACATGAATTCATTATTATCACTTTTTTTTACCAATTTTCTTTCTTTCATGCATATGATGACTGTATCTTCACTAGTTGAGAGATGATTATGAAGCTATCATAACAATAACTTCTCTAAAATTTGAACCTTAGTTCTTCTCTACATGCACGACAGTGCGGTTAATTTGTCAATGTACTGAACTAAACCGTTGCCGGCTGATGTATGTGTGCATACAACATGTTATGCAATTGATATCTAGTAAATAATAAATAATTTTACACGTTAGCATTAATTAATTTATTCTGAATCTAATTTTTATATTATTATTTAATAATGTAGTAATTTATTTAAAAAGTCTGACTATCACATCTGTTAATCTGTACTTTAAACTCTTTTACTATTGTGCCAACAAGATAATAATAAAAAAAGTTATGAAATTCAAACTCTAATAGATAATAATGTTTTCTGAATAATCTAATGTTGAAAATTCGCATGATCTTGTCACATAACAGATGTCATATTTGGATCATATCATTTAAATCAATCATAAGAGATCGCATATAATAAAATTATGTAAAATTTCAATATGAGACGATCCACTCTCTCTCTCTCTCTCTCTCTATATATATATATATATATATATATATATATACATAACCCATAACTCATAATCATCATCGCCACTCTCTTTTCCCAATTAATCAAGAGTTTAATTTGAATGTACTACTAGTTTATAATTAAAAAAATATTAAAATTATTTTTAGAAAAGGAATTTGTTTTTTTCTGAAAATAATATTTTCCAACAATATTTTAACCTGGCAGCCTCCCCAAAACACGCTGCCAGTGCCACCCTGCAGACTTATATAATAACCGAACCAGCCATTGAATACCTCATTTCTTTTTTGTCACATTCATATTTAGTTCAACACCCACTACTACACCCAACCCTGTGATGGAAATAGGATCGATGCCAAATGCTTTTCAACCAGGTCAAAGTCCCATACAAGTGAACCATTCTTCAAGGTAATTTGATCGATGGATAAGACTGGAATCAAGTTACACACACACACAACACATCAATTTTTTTTATTTTTTTATTTTTTATATTAGCAAGTGGGCAGTGGCAACTCATCACCTAGTTATATACATACATTCAACCTTGAGGCTTTATTGCTTGTCTTTTTTGTCAAACATAAATATGGTAACTATTAATTGTTATTTGATTTGAACGATAATAATAATATTATTATTATACAGATCCTGCTCTGATTATAAGCTAGTGGTATAGCTCTAGGGTGGTGGTGGTGATGACCCGTAATTAACAAATGTCTGCTTTTGCACTCTCTAGAAAATTCAAGCATGATGAGTGGCAGAGAAGGCACCTCTTTGTACTTGTGGTAATCCCTGCCATTTTGGCTTTATAACCTATGAAAATGGCACACCATGTATGGCATTGTATTGAGGCATGCATCTCATTGGCCTTGAGTCTTTTTGTAAATCTTGGGGTTAGATGTAGGGAGGATCTTTTGGCTATCTTGGCTTCTCTGATCTCAGTTGCCCCTTTAAGCTTTTTCAGCACTACCGTTCCTAGATTTGAGACAAAGTAAGGAACCATGTTGGAATAGTATCTTAACTGGAAAGTCTTGTCTTCCTGTTCAGTCAGAATAATGTTACCCCCAATGGAATTCATGGCGTTCTTTATAACCACATTCTGTCAATGTAGGAACAAAATCTTCCATGTAAGCAACTCAATAAGATATATATTTAGCTATTCACATGTCAATTTAAGTAGTTAGAAATTTTATTATAATTTTAGATTCAACCCAATCAAATTCTCGTTATTTTGGAATATCTTTATTCTCCTTATCAAAATAACGTTGTTTTATCCAAGTGGAAAAAGTGAATATTTTTTTTAACTTAGGGCTTTATCTAAACCAAATTGAGATACAATTCTATCTCAATCTCTTACACTTATCAGAAAAAATAAAACAATGTCATTTTCCACATGTGTAAGATAACATCCAATGTTAATGAGTCACGTACTCACATGCACAATTCCGTTAAGGTTTCATAGATAAATTTTATACAGGCACGAATCCTATAATTTATCCAATCTCACTTTATTGACGGGTCACATATATAAATATTCCATCAAGATTTCATGAATCAATTTTATAGGGGGATTAACTTATTCTATAATTTATATCTTTCGGAACCACATGATAGGTTATTGTTAAAAGGGCTATATTGTGATGTTTAATTTTCTTGAAAGATTACATTGCGGGGCTATATATGAATTTTTAATCGCTATATCTGAATAAAATTTGTCTTTATAAAATTTTTACAATTTTAAAGACAAATTGTTAAATAAATTAAAATTTAATGTTTATTTATTAATTTTTTAAAAAACAATGTCAAATACACAGAAAAAATATATATCAAAATCCACACAACGTGTGAATCAATATAATGGATGAAATTTATCCATCCGAAGTTTCAACTACACGGCCGAGAAAACTTGGGGCCATTGATTTCATTTTCATGTGAGAGAAATTAAATGTGCACAATCTCTCTTGAATGATAAGAATGACGGTACACTTTTTTTTTTGACAAAAGAATAAATTTTTATTTTAAAATAACTTAAAAGTACTCATTTCACTTGGAGAAAAAAAGAAGAGAGAAATTAATATAGCTCGCAATTTATTTTGATGAAGCTTGCCATGAAGGTGATGATAAAACATTGTAATTAAACGAGACGATCAAGACCGAAACATGAGTATGAAATCATTACGTTAGTGGTTCATATAATTTCTTAATTTATGACTGTGAAAGCAAAATCCTCGTATGTACAGAAAGTGAAAAAGATGATCTTATGTAGTGTACTGCGATAAAGTTGTTTAGTTTCGATGGTACATTTTTTTGACTAATCCCAATTATTAGCGTGATGATTTCATAAACTAGCTATTTCAAGTGGTGAGGTTCTGTACGTAACTAACGGCTAAAAGATCATTTCATAATTAGAACTTAATTTTATAGACTAACCAAATATTATAAAAGCCCTAACATACACCATGGTGATGGTGGTTATAGGCTAAGGATTTACAAATAGTTTTACAAGAATGGATCTTCTCTTATATTCCTTATTCACGTGACTATATAAAGTGAAAAGAGATAAATACAAATAATTAAATTAAGCTCCATAAATTTTAGAAGTATTCTTGCCAAGTATGTCTTCAGTTGCACGATCCTCATCCGAGCTGGATGCTCTCCGGAGAATGTACTTGCAATAGACACTCTGATTTTTAAGTCAAAGAAGATCACTCACTACTAGAAAATGGTTGTTACTGGCATATTTTACTAATAGATCTTTCAGTTATCGACGAAAAATCTTATTATTGACAGATTTATTGGCAGATTTTGACGCATGGTAATAATATCATTGAAAACTATTACCGGATTTTACAAAATAAAATCCGTCAAAAATAGGCTAGAAAAATTTGTCATGGAAAATCATTACTCGGATTTTTTGGGTGTTACCGGTGGACTTTTCTCTCAATAATGCATTTTTAAAAAAGAATTTAAAAAGTAAACTTACTAGCGGAAGAATTCGCAGGAAGTTTGTAGAAAATGGTTGTCACTGGCATATTTTACTAATAGATCTTTCGAGTTATCGACGGAAAATCTTATTATCGACAGATTTATTGGTAGATTTTGACGCATGGTAATAATATCGTTGAAAACTATTACCGGATTTTTTTAAAAAAAATCCGTCAAAAATAGGCTAGAAAAATTTGTCATGGAAAATCATTACTTGCGGATTTTTTGGGTGTTACCGTGGACTTTTCTCTCAATAATACATTTTTAAAAAGGAATTTAAAAAGTAAACTTACTAGCGGAAGAATTAAGGAAAACACTCTTTCTTTTAAAAAAATTGAATTTTTGCATGTGATTATGGTGACGGTAGCAACTTCAATGGATGAGGGGCAAGTGATGGCGGTAGAACTAGAAAAAAAGTAATTTCACTTAAAAAACAATGCACGAAATCAATAATTAAAAAAAAACTAATTAGTACTTAAATAAAAAGACTCACCTATAGTAGTGTTTCGGCGATGGCAATGGTGAGGCGATGGGCGGCAAGGGGCGTGGTGGCGATGAAGCGTTACTCATGAACAAAAAACCAAAAAGAAAAGAGTAAGAAGAAAAAGGTAACAAAAATAGAACCAAATCAAAAAATACAACCAATTAAATTGTAAAGGACTTTAAGACAAAGACAATGGTGGTCTTCATACCAAAAATCACTACCAGAAAAATGTGTGTTTTTGGCGAATTTATCAGTGGAAAAGAAAGAAATAACTGAAATTTTTTTTAGAAAACTACTATTGGTGGATTTTTTCATCAATAATCCATCGATAATATTCACGTCATCTACTGCAGATTTAGCACGCCCATTACTAGTGGATTTTTAAGTCGGTAATTTATTGATGATTTTAAAGAAAAAAATTAGCCCATTACTGATGGATTTTCCTCGGTATTTAAATTTTCAAAAAACCTCATTGACTGTTGAAGTTATCGATGGATTAATTGGTGGATTTTTAGACATTACCAGAAATTTTTTTATCGATATTCGAATTTTCAATTATCGCACTTGAATGTTGAAGTTTCTGAGATTTTCTGGTGGAAAAATCCCCCGTGACATGCTAATTTTTTTATTTTTTTAATATTACCAATGAAAAAATCTGTTGACAATTGGGGTTAAAAATATTATTTTAAGAAATTGTAATATTGCCAGGAATTTTTCTATCGATAATAATTTAAGTGAAACACTATGTTTTTGGCTTAAGTTATCGAGGAAATCCTGGTAAGTGTTTTAAATATCCAACTACCCACCCTTCTCTCCATCTCTCCATCTCTCCTCTCCATGTCTAGTCTTTCGACCATTATTCCGTGATTCCCATGCCATTTTTGGTAAGGAGATCACCATTGCCGTTGTCTTGAAGTCCTCCAATTTTAATCGATTTTGTTTTTTGATTTTGTTATATTTTTGTTATCCTTTTCTTCTTACTCTTTTTTTTTGGGTTTATAAGTAATGTTGTCACCACCATCATTGCCACCGTTGCTCGCCCAGAGCTATTGGAGGTGTTACCAGAGGTGAGACTTTTTTTAAAGTACTAATTAGTTTTTTATATATAGAAATTATTGATTTGCTACAATATTTTTTTGTGACAATTACTTTTTTTCAGGCGGACGCCTACCGCCCACCCTTGAAGTCGCCACCATTGTCAAAGTTGCAAGCGAAAATTCAATTTATTTTGGGAAAAGTCTTTTTCAGATGAATTTTTTTCATCGATAATATATAATTAAAAAAAATTTAAAATTAATATTACTGGCGAAAATCTGCCAATAAGTCTAATTTTATTTTTATTTTTTAGAAAACGTATTATGAGGAAAAATCCGCGATAACATTCAAAAAATCTGTCATAATGCTTTTCCACTACGAATTTTCCTCAAGTTTCAATAGATTTTTTTATTTTGTAAAATTTGCCAGGTAATTTCATCGAAAGTAGTTACTGATGAAAAAAATTCGTCAATAGTAGTTTTCGACGTTATTATCGTGCATCAAAATCTACCGGTAACGAAATTTCCACCGATAACACGAAAAAATAGGTAATAGCCATTTTTCTAGTAGTATGGCAACGTGATGGCGGAGCAATGGCCAGAAAATTGTCGAAGATAGAGAGATGGAGAGGAGAGAGAATGGAGAAGAAATGAAAGAAGAGGATGAGTGGTTGAATATTTAAAACACTTACCAGGAGGTTTTTAATCATTACCACTAATTTTCCGCTAGTAACTTAACTAAAAAGGCGTTTCACTTAAATTATTACTAAGAAAATCTGCTAGTAATATTACAATTTCTTTGAAGACAATATATTTTAGCCCAATTAGCAGATTTTTCCACTAGTAATGCTAAAAAAAAAAAACTTAGCCTACTATTGGGATTTTTTCGTCAAAAAATTTGCTAGTAACTTCAAGTCAGAGGTGATAATTGAAAATTTGAATATTGACGGAAAAATCCGTTAGCAACTTCAAAAGTCAAGTGGGATTTTTCAAAAATTTAAATATTAGTGGAAAAATCAACCTGTCATGGGCTATTTTTTAAAAAAATTATTAATAAATTATCGGCAGAAAAATTCACCTATAATGGACGCGCTAAATTTGACGCTACGTGACATGAATATTATTAATAGAAAAATCCATCGGTAATGGTTTTCCAAAAAAGAATTTTCTGTTATTTCTTTCTTTTTTTGTCGGAAACATGCGTTTTTCTGTCAGTGACTAGGGTATGTTGTGTGTAAAGCTGAATAGATCCAAGAACCTCTAAATACAAGGTTTGTAGGGTGGTTGTGTACAAATTAAATCCCGGTCTTGATCGAGGGATTGGGGGCAGTATTCTCGTCTGAGTAAAGATCGAAGATTTGATGTTAATTACCATGGCTAAAAGGAGTATTTCTAAGAGGAGATCTCAATGTGACATAGGAGGTGATTATATTCTGATTCTACGGGTTATATAGTGAAGATAGTAGTGTTGTTTTGACATTCAAAAAATGAAGGACACCCACTTTTTGGATATCCAAATAATATTTTTGTATAATGAATTAATGATAAAAAATATTATTTTAATCCCTAAAAATAGATATTTAATTGACACACCCACTCAATCGTCATTGAATATTATGATAGCTTCCATTATTTCACCCATCCATCACATTCAATAGTGATAGGATAGTGTGCCTAATTAACACTTATTTTAAGTGTTAGAATAACGTTATTCTGAATTATATTTGAGCTTCTGTGTGGGTCTACTTGGCCAGCGCTATAGGCCTTATGAGTCTTGTCTCATCCTGTAAATTTGTTCTAATCATTTAACGTCTTTGTGTTTATCTCTTTAATTTTTTGCTTGACATGTCCTTGGATAAAAGATATGAGAACTTCCATTCTCATATATCATGTTTGATTTTACTTTTCAGAGAGACTCAAGCCATGGTGTAGGCAAATGCTTATTTTTAATAACTTTTGCTCGAACCATAATTTTTGAAATTCCAAAAGCAAAATCAAACATGTTAACAGTTTCACAAGAAATTGCTGTATGGTTTTAATATACAGCATCAACTTGTGTTAATTTCATTCATTTGATAATATTTCAGCTTAGCGCTGTAGAACCGCCCAAACATTTTTCTAATCATGTTTTTCATTTTTTTCAAACTGAAAAAGAATAAATATATAAATTATAGTAAGTAGTAGTAGCTCTCATCACTTATTTCCCCAAATGAATGGAATGAAGTGCTTCAATATTAAATCATGCAATAATTTCTCTAGTTTCAATCACCCTTGACTTGGAAGTCCTCGGCCCATTTATGACCTAATGCTCATTAACTCCACCCTCTTGGCTTCTTCCTATCTGTATGCTGTGAGAGAGAGAGAAAGAAGAAAAAAAATTTCTGAGAGTTAATGGTTGGATCTTTACCGAGAGCAAAATGTGTGAATATGTCATCCTAACTTGACCAGTGACAGAAATATGGCATAAAGTTGTGTGACCCTTGCAGGCCGAGGTTCCAAATTTGGCAACCAGTGACCAAACAACACAGCACTTTTCAGGGGTTACCCTCCAATGGGATTCCCATTCTTTTTTTTACAAAATTGATGCTCTCTATGAACCCCCTTTTTCCATAAAAATTCAAAGGTAAGGTGTGAGTAAAATAAAATATTTGTTCTATTTCATTTATTAATTGATATATTAGTCTTATGAGTTATTACTATCTTTCACTTTTTTAATATTGTTAGTATAATCATTGAAATATCAATTAATGAATGACAAAGAACAAATATTTTACCATGCTATCAAAGCCTCTAATAAGTTGTACTTTTTCAATCACTACACTGTCTCATACTCGGATATATATCCATCCCCCCAAAGCCCTGATCATCATTCATCATATCCACACCTATTCTTCAGGTCAGAGCGAACTTTATTATATCTTTTATATCTCTCTCTTTTAATTTTCTCTCTAAGTGGTCATTCACTACACAACTTTTGAGAGATACACAAACAAGCCTTTTCATCTCTCTTTGTAAGTCCTTTGAATGACATGGTTTTTGAGTCAGATACACTTTCCTTTTGAGATATTGCAACTTGCAAGGTCTTACTAAGGAATCAAAAAAGGTGGCCATGAAGAGGAACAGTTTGAGCACAACCTTGAAGGATTACATGACTCACAACAACAACACTACTGTCACCAGCAGCAGCAGCAGCAAGAGCTCAATAATAATAAAAGAGTCACCATCATCATCCAGCTATGCTAACAAGAACCAAATGGTGAAAGAGCTTTGGGGCTGCAATGCCAATAACTCCCACAATGGAGAGGAATACATGAATGGTTTCCCATGGCCACCAAGGTCATACACTTGCAGCTTCTGCAGAAAGGAGTTCAAGTCTGCACAAGCACTTGGTGGCCACATGAATGTTCATAGGAGGGATAGAGCAAGGTTGAGGCAGTCACCTCCAATAAGTACTACTGATCATCATCATGGTCAAGGCCCTATGCTGAACCTTAACCTTAACCCTACTACTACTAACCCTAGCTTCTCAACCTCACCTTTGTCCTTATTACCATCATCAACATCTTGTGCAAGTCACAAACCTGTCACTTCCACATTGCCCTTGTTTGTTTCTACTCCTCCTCCTCCTCCTCCTCCTGCTGCTTCACCTCCTGAGTTGAAGAGATGGGTTGTTACGGATGGCATCCTGAGTGAGCCCTTTGAGTACAAAGACCTCATCAGAGCCCACAAAACCCAAAATTGCAGACCAATCTTTATGTGGGGTTGGAGGATATGATGCTTTTACAAGAGAAGATGGGTGTAAAATCTTGAAGAAAGCTGAGATCCTCAGGATGGACTTGGAGATAGGTTTGCCTAGAAATTATGATTTAGATCTGGAGCTTTGTTTGGGTACTTACTCTTAGGCCACACTATTAATCAGGCATATATGGATTACTTAAGCAGCATTTGTGATATATCAATATCATATATATCATTATGTTAATTTGCAAGGTTTAATAGGTAGAGAGAAGATTGGAGTTACTTGAAGTATTTAGGGTCATGTCAAGTCAAATGAAATGCATCTACATTTACCATGTTCAGCATCTTAGCTAGATTCCATATGTTTGTATATGAAGGCTTTCTCTTCCGTTACATAATTACAGGAGAAAAGCTTCCATCTTATCATTTCCTTATATGAAAATTTAATGAGTACTCCTTCCAAGTATAATATATATGTTGATTGATAGTACTAAACTTCTAGTAAGAGAGTGATACTTTCAATGCATATACATGTTAATGCATTTCTCCCCCTCCCCCATTTGTTGCAGTAGTATAGTATAGAGTAGTAATAGTTGTATGTGTGTGTGTTGTAGATGGAAGCTACTTACACCTTCCTCAAGCTAATTGTAATTATTCTTCTATACATGGTGATGTCTCCAGTTAGGTTACCTGTAACTTTGCTGCATAAGAAGCAGGTTTAGCAGACTAACTATATAAAATTAAACATTATGTCATTATCTAGTTATTAATTGTGGAATCATTTTGTTCTCTTGAGCAAGTTTCCCAAGGCAATTGGAATGGAAATCAAAGAATTAATAAAATATAGAATCCTTTGTCCAACAGTGGCTTTTGAAAGTTGCAATTTGCAATTTATCTATCTACCGCGTCGAAAACTTCCGACTTTTGGGTGATATACATTTCAAATAAAACCAAGGTATTATTTTATGCTGATAAGAAGTGAGATTCATTGATGCTTGAATGAATGATCTCATATGCTAATGGCATACAACGAATACACTGTGTAAGGCATTGACCACACCGACCTTACCTGCTCTTGAATTTTGATCAATAGTTGAATGTAAGTTAATATCATGCACATGTATAAATTTTTGTTGAATTAATTATTCACTGATTTAGACAAGAAATTGTTACAACATTTAGCCATTTATATATTGTCCGTCCAATTATATATACTCATGTATCTTGAAGTAACTTCTTCAACTGCATCAGGAGCTGCTTCTCAGAGGAGTTCTTATTGCTCGAATTTCACAAATCATGTCATCAATAATGGAGGTTTTGAGCAAGTCTTTGATGAAAACAGCTGACATTAACCAGAAAAATGAAATTCTGGGAATGTTTTTTTTTACAAGAAGAGGGACATCAAATGGAAACATAGAGGGAATTAATTAAAGGTTTTTGCAAATTCCACTCCATTAAATTAGACCTACATATATATCATTATAATATAATGTCATATTGTCCCTTTATTGTTCCAAAATATGAATTCAAATAATGAAACTCCTGAAATATTCATCCTTACAATTTACTAATCATGACCAACTTCATAGTAAATTTATGTTGTAAAACATTATTCAAGTTACTATCTGACATATATATAGGGGCATAGCATTATTGATTCAAGTTCCAACACAAACCTCATTATGGTCACTGTACAAGCAAATGTCCTATTGGGGCCACTATATTTGAAAGCTAAGCCGTTCCCAACTAGCATGGCAATGAATTTGCATAACATAGTTTTTCATTTGTTTGACTAGCCCTCCTCACCTTATTAGGCACTAGGAAAACGATGTGGGAAATTTAGAACAATCACGAAACTTGCCAATGATACCATCTAATTGCTTTTGCTGATTCAAGCTCCCAATATGACACTTTGCACGGAGGCAAATATATATATCAAATTACTGTTCAGATTTCAGAATATGGTCACTTTACTTAATTTCAGAGTATTTGGAGTGCGACAAATTTCTTGTTCTGATCAATTCAGAGTTTGATACATTAAGAATGTTGATAATTTAATTAAAAGATAAAGATGATCCATATTTATTTTGTGTGTTAAACAATGAATGAATCAAAGTAAGAATTTTTTTTTTTCACTCCAAGAACAATCATGAATTGATTAGCTGCATGAAAACAAAGCTAGGGAGAACAAGGAAATTTTCAGAAAGGAATAAAATTTTGTAAAAAAGATATTGTACTGAAAAGGCAGAAAGAAACAAAAAGCTGCAAGTTATGAGCAGAAATATCTACCTTCAGAACAATATCTCACAGAGAGGCAAACAGAGATGTCATTTCATTAAAAACATTGCATGATTTTGGCACCCCAATTTCATGGCATCCAGTATTCTTTGTATAGCAACACAAAACGTGGCCCTGTGAGCTACCAATCTTCATTTCTCATTTTCACTAGCTACTTTGCTCTCTCATATTATTTTCAAATTTTAATTAAGAACAATGTTACTTGTTTTTTACCCCGATAACTCAAAATCTCAAGCCAGCGAAGGATAGTGGCGAGCAAAACAACTGCTGCAGAAGAACAGAATGAAGAAATCATAGCAAAAAAGACAATGTCAAAGCAAGACAATACGGATAAAAGTTCCTAGAAAACAAGAAAACAAACATCAAACCAAGCAAAAGACATAAGCATCTACAGTATCCATCACCAACCCCTCCAGCATTACCACCAAGGTAGAGATTACCAGTTTTTAAAATATTTAACTTTGGGTTGTGTAAGAATTATTACAAGCTTAAAAGGGTTCTTCCTTCAGCTTAGCACATGAGGGGCTTTCTTTCAATTATAATTTTCTGTAGAATTAGTGGCCCCAATTTTTATAAGATTAGTGGCAGTGTGTAAATTTTTAAGGAAAGGTGTCCAAACTTTCAACATAGATAGATAGTTAGTATGACTCATGAGACTGACAAATCATCAACTAGAAGGAGTGCCCCCTCATCAAAGCAGTTACTTTCCTTTCCATTCCCCAAATGTAAGAACAAAAAGACATGTTTTTAATTATTTCAAGGTGTAATAAAACTTTGGTTCAATTTTATAGGTAGTGATAGCAAAAGGGCTGTGGCTGAGGAGCGTTTGTAAGGATGTTAGTGTCCTTGAGTCCTGATCAAGTGCCAATCGAACAAAAATAGTTTTGGGGTCTCATAGTTCTCTGCAATGCTTTGAACTGATCAAGACATATCATTCCATTTAAGGAAAGGCCATCATAACCATTTGACACCTAGACATTGTCGGGAACATGTAAGCCATCAGATTTGGGAAAAGAGCACCCCTCTCAACACCACTACTTCAAAACATTTGTAGAAAAAAAATTGAAATGGAAAACCATGTTATTTCACACATGAATTGATAGAGATTGCTTACGTTCTATCATCTCCATATCATGTCACTTTTTCTATTTATATATTCTTATTTTAGTTGCTTACTTTGTCCTTTTCATGTGTGATGTATATATAGATATAGATACATGATAAGTTATATTGACATCCTGAGATTAGGTAATATTATACACGATATCTCTCAATATTGGCAACTCTCATAGGGATACCCAATATCAATATTAATCTGCATGATGCTTCTTACATACGAGGTCCATACTCTTCTGACAACAGCACACTAAGAAGTAGGTAAGTACTAAGTAGACCTTATAGATCGAATAAAATTTGATTGAGGTGTTAAAGGTTCACACACTTCATTTGAAATGTCTAGATTTCACCTTTTACAATTCTTGTTAAAAGTTATGTCTCATGTTGATCTTAAAAATGGGATGGTTTATCTTTTTCTTAAACTATTTTTTTCACACAGCAAAGTTAGAGCCTACTGTGCATTATTCAAATTTAATCTATCTTGTATAGCATATGAATTGAGTTAGATTTGCAATGCTTTTATGACGTTTGGTTCAGTTTGAGAGTAGATCAAGATTTGCACATGCTGTTATGCCAAGTTTTCTCCATCTTGTTATCTATTCTCAAAATTTACATCTCTTTAAGGAGCTAATAAATTCTCTTACATGACATAACATTTCAAATCTCTTCTTCGAGATGGAATATATATATATATTTGTTATACAGCATATTCATTGTCACCGGGTAAAGTATTCACAACTTGCCATATTTCGTTGTTCCTCTTTTCTTTGAATTTATTCATTGAAAAAAAAAAATTAAAGATTGTATTCTTCAATGTGGTTCAACAATTACAGTACTTTGCAAAGAAGAAAATCTACTTTGCCTGTGTTGTTGGTGCGTTTTCACTGCATGACCACTTTCACTGATTTCTTGTGCTATACTTGTGAAAGTGCAGCAGTTAATGTCAACTATTTTCATGTCTATTTGTACATCATTGCGATGGGGCTTGTCCATTGTCTTGAAGTTTGGCATTTCCAAGATGATTGTTGAAAGGAACATGCCTGCAAGTGCAGGTGCCAGGTGCTAATTTCTCTTGAGAAAAAATTGTCAAAAAATCCTATCTCATTCAAGTTGTGTTGGATAGCAGGTAGTTTGGTAGTTGCTCCCCTCTTTCTCTATTAACTGTATGGTAAGAAAGAAATTAAAACGTTGACCAAAAAGAAGGAAGAAATGAAAAGTAAATTTATTAACACGTTTTGTAACTGTGCTCAATACAAAGGATTTTTCTCTGGACATGTCGCCAATTTGCGAACAGCTACTCCCTATGTCTCAATTAACTGTCCATTTGGATAAACCGATATATTAAAAAATCAATGTATTTAACACATGTAAAAGAACATATTACTAAATGAGCAATTATTTCACTTTGGATAGAGTATGACAATAGTGATCCAGAGATGAACCCTTTCAATCCATACCCCCCTTTCCGGGGCCCTGGTTCTGAATTTGACAACCATCTTTTGATTACTTATTCAAATGAAATTAGTTACCACTAAATTAATTTGGACCCCCCTCCCCCCCTCTCTCTCTCTTATTTTTCTCAAGTTAAAGATGAACTTTCTGTTTAAGGTGGATAGAAATGATGGCTCCTGTTTTCTCAAGGGCTGCATGGCGCTATGGTTGGTATATGTTCTAGGCGCACCATTCTGTTCTGTTAATGCTGCTGCTGAGCAGAACTCTAAAGAATTGCTCTATAAATGGTTAAATATTTATTCATCGTCTGTGGTTTTACAGAATGACTTGATCCATGCATGGGGTCTAGGTATGCAGCTTGGCTACTGTGCTCATTGTTTTTTGGTTCAATTCCATTATTTCCTATTTCTCTACATTTTGGATATTCCTCTGATGACATTTTTGCTATCTTTTATGTTTGCTTTCTTGTACAATCTGGCATGATTTCTGGTGGATAGGGTGATTCGGACAAAAAAATGTTGGTGCTGTGTATGCTGAATATATATCGTTCACTACAATCGTCCTACTCTTGGAGCCATAGATAAGACTGCGGTCAGAAATATTGCATCTTTATCAGAGTTTAACCATATATAAATGCTTGTCTTCTGAGGTTTTCAAATACTATAATTTTATGGCATGCTTCTGATGTGAAATGTGTTTCTCATTGCACCATTAAACTAGTAAGTGAGTTGCGATTAGGGTCAATGAATGCATCTTGACAAAATACTGTATTCAATTTGCACATGTCCATACTATCTAGGAGGCCAACAATTTATATCTCAAGCATCTTTTTTTGTTTGTGTATTGCTCCTAGTTGGGGTTGTGGGCAGGGAGGTGTACCTCTCACCTGTCTCTTCGGAATAACAATAACAAGACCAGCTAGTCAACTCATTTAGCATAGCTACATTAGATTAGATCAAGTAATAACAATTAAGCTTAATAGTTGGGTAGACTCGACTCAGCTATATAAGCTCATGTTCCCACGTCTCACCGTAGTTCTCTGATCACTCATCCTCTTTCATAAATAACATCAATAAAAGATCCGTACCTAAATCTTATCTTTGGACTGATCAATAAAAGATCCTGTCAACGGATTACGGGCATGGTGGTGTCGTGCAATACAATGGGCAATCAAATCAAGTTTGTAAACAGGGTAAGCCCTTGATTTAGCTTCTTGTGCTGATTCTGCAAGAAGTTGGAAGTATGGATATTGGCACTGCCGATTTGAGTCATGTGCACTTTACCTTGTATACAAACTTTTGATTACCCCTTCAACTATAAGTCATATGCCTTTTACACCCTACATTTTAAAAATGTGTAGTTCAATCCCCTAATCTTTTGTAAATGTGCAAATTGACCCTGTCGTCAATTTTTCCATCAATTGTTAACAAAAATATCACAAGTTTAAGAAAATTTAAAGTATCGAGTTGCACATTTAGAAAAGTTTAGGGAGTCAATTTGCACATATTTCAAAGTTCAAGGGGGTATAGACATATAGTACACTTACTTTGTCTAAAATGCACATTTATGAAAGTGCAGGGAATTGATTTGCACATTTTTAAAGTTTAGAGACTAAAAGTACATATGATCTATAGTTTAGGGGGTAAATTGTAATTTTCCCTAAATTTTAACCAGCTTGCGAAGCAAGATTTTTGGTTGCTCGCTATGTCTAAATCAGAGGTGGCTGTTTTGAATGAGTAGGCTTCTAGTTTTCCTAAATCATAATACAACATTCATTAGATCTGTGTCTAGCCAGTAATATCTAGGCCTCCATTAGATTTATGATTGACTTCAGTCACTTGACTCCCGACTTGAATGCATGATGGATGAACCAAGTAACCAAGAGGACAATTTATGGTTGAAATGTCACCAAATCCCGAAACACTGAAATTTGAAGAAAAATATGGAATGCAAATCAGTTTAAGGAATGCCCAAGCACTCTCTTGAGTTGTTCAAGAGCTTGTAGTTTGACTATGCTGATTATGATAGAAAGTGAATCTCAAAGTATTTCTTTACACCTACAGCTGCTAATTGAAATTCCCCACAAGATTGAAAAACTTGAATGTTGATCCATTTGCCTTAATGGTAAGAATCATAACCTTCTCAATCCAAGTGTTATAAAGTCCAACAATGTGTTCATATTCAGACACTACGATGTGATCAGCAATCATTTCTGAATAACTCAACCAAGTTATTTGAATAAACAACAACAATTCTGTCACCAATTGCGAGTTCCTTTAGAGCTCGTGATCTTTCCATTGCAATCTCCAAAACATTTGAAGGTTTATGCAACCTTGATGAACAATAACCTACTTAATCTGACTTTGTTATGAGTCCACAGATACACTCATATTCAGACACTCAGACACAATCAGCAGCTAATTCTGAATAACTCAATCAAGTATTGTCTTTTCTTTTTTCTTGGGTGTAACTCTCAATCATGATATAAATGCAATAAGTTTTCACAGAGCTTGTGACTCTATCAATTGCGGCAATGCCAAAACATTCTAGTGTATGTCTGTTTTATATTTTGAGCATCGACAGTCATTTGACCAAGATATGGTGAAAATTTTGAACACATTGCCTTGGAAATCCTGTTTTCACGTTTTCATTGTAAACCAAACACGCCCTTAGTGTCAAGTACTGTTTGTTTAAATTCTTCTGTCCAGAAAATGGAATAATTTGGGTCTACCAAAAGTGTGTCGGGAAACCAAATTCTTCCTTTCTCGGTGGGAAGAATTAAAAACAAAGAAGCGCTTGGACACATCATTGATTTCCATTTTTACAAAAAAATAAACAACAAAGATCACAATCCATTGCCTCATGTAAGGGGCCTACTTCAGTACTCGATTTTCCGATTTTTTTAAGGAGTTCCTTACTGACTCTTACAGGAATGGATCCTCTAATGTCAAAATTTTACAAGAGAAGGTCATGTGTGATCTCTTAACATTAATTCCTTTATATCACATGTTTTGTCTGGGTCCCACTTTTGGAATGAATGAGAAGAGATTGCGCATGACAAAGTCATATGAAATTTTGACACTAGAAGATCCATTTTCGTTACACTGATAGAGCCATGTTACCAACCAAAAAACATAGACTAAGAACGTAATGTTAAAGTTCACGTTTCAATCAAAATGCATGATAAGTTGATAACTTTCTTTACCATTACTCCCATAATATAATTTCTTTTAGGAGGAAATAAAAATGGTGCTCCCTCGAAAAAGGTACTAATGTGACAATCAAACAGAAAAATTCACAACTGCAATGATAATAATTAAAATCAAATAAACTAGAACTACACAATACACTTTTCCATTTGATGCAAAAAATCATCGTCTTACATTACAGCCGCGGAATCGATAAAACACTGGTCGTATATCGCTCAAGCGTAAATACCACATTACAATACATAAGTATCAAAAAATCCCCCCAAAAAAAGTTCAAGAACCCTAACCTTTTTTTTTAATTATTATTTGAGAGCTTTGTGGACGGCGGGGACAGCAGAATCCGACGAAGGCTCAGCCTGTGGTTTGACAGCGAGTCCTCCTTCTGCCTTGTTCCGCAGTTGCTGCTGAATCAGCGTCTTCCTCTCGTAATCGCGCCACTTGTTGATCGCAGCGGTGCATATCACTGAAATCGCAATGTGATTGTGAGAGAGAGAGAGAGAGAGAGAGGAGTGATCAGGGATTGGAGTACCTCCGGCGCCGATGAAGTAGAGGAAGCGGAGGAGTTTGGGGCCGGCGGGGCCGGAAAGCTCTTCGCCGGTCATGTCTTCGCCGCCGGTGAACTGCTTCTTTTTTTCCCCCTTTGCCTCACACACAGTCACTGCTGTGTTATCTTTTACTCTTTTCAACCCTCGTTTGGGAAGCTACTCTGCCGCCTTTGCGTATATATTTTCTGGTTAATACTTGTTATTTATTCTTTAATATTTGCATCTTAAAGTGGAAAAAAAGAAAAGAAAAAAGAAGGACTAAGTACCAAAAATGGTGCCGTCAATTTTTCGGCCGGATAAATTAGCTTATAAAAATAAATTAAACGAACAAAGGTTTTTTTTTATTCTTGAAAATGAATTCGTATTTTACTTTAATTCTTAAAATTAAAAAAATATTAATTTAACTTATAAAATTATAAAAATTAATTTAAATTAATTTTTTTAGTGATTTAAATTAATCCTCCACACACATTATCATACAGACTCAGTAAAATCACATTTTTATAAATTCAGGAACTAAAATAAAACAGATATATAACATTTTGGCACCAAAACACATATGATTTTGCCCCTCAAATTGTTGACTGCAATTGCTGAACAATTAACGTACTGTTTCAAGTCTTAGTTGACTTGACCTTTTTAAACAAGTTCTATTTTCAATTTTTTTTTTTTGGTACCATGTAAATCTAAATTACAGAGTTAGTGACATATCTGATGTTAAGGCTTGCAATTTTGGATATTTTCGGATAATATAAACTATACCGGCATAAGAAAGTTTATAAACAAATTGCCTCTGCTACTAAAACCTTGTGGCAAAGGAATTGGATTGATGACACCAAAAAGGAAATACTGCCACCACTCACTCCCTCTACCCCTGAACTGCATGCTAATATTATTATCTTAACCATTAGTGTTTAGATTTTATTGAACTTGTAACTAATTTAGTTCAAGTTGAGCCAGTCTATATAAGAGTAAATTTCTTTTGGTGTTATCTTTTCAGACTAAAAGTTATTTGACTTAACTATATGATTGTCGATTTAGGAAATCAGTTTCGACAAGTGTATTGGGAATATAGATCAAGAGGGTTACACAACAACACAATTAATCATCAATGAATTAAGGAACAATGTCATTGATGTAATTGTTGTGACCGGAAAAAAGTATACATTCCCAAGATGGACTCAATACTTTCAATTCAGGGTTGCCCTTCAAATTTTATAGAAGAAAATTTTCATTAGCTCTTTATTTTACTATGACAATAAACAAAAATCAGTAACAATCACCTTCTCATGTAGAACTTCACCTACCTCGACTAGTCTTCACACATGGACAAATATATGAGACATTATCTAAAGGAATATTGAAACATGAATTGAAAATATTAATCTTAGATGAAGAAGGAACAACTCAGTCAACTTTGTACAAAAAAAAAAAAAAAACTCAGTCAACTTACACTTTAACATGTATTACTTTTAAAGTTGTTTTTCATAACATCTGCCCATACATGTTAACAGGTATGTGGTTTATTTTCTATTATTTTATCCCCTTTTTCATAACTACGTGTCAAAAAAAAAAAGAAAAAGAAGTTAAACCAGCGTTACCATTCTACATGATGATTTACTTTATGCTATAACAATTTACTACCATAGTTTTTTTTTAATAAAACATTTTCTTATTTATAATCAAATAGTTTTTATTTGTATACATTTAAGAAATATATATTACATCGATTTATGTGTATCTAAAAAAGATTATGATAGTATAAATATGAAATATCCAATCGAAAAAAAAATGAAAAATCTTGTGTGTTGTGGAAAAATAATTTGTATATGGTATTTTGATAGATGATTTACACTTATATAATAAGGTAAATATATTTATATATGATATTTATAGAATTTGCCTATACCGATTTGTGTTATTTTTATTTTACATAAATATTTTTAATTTGGCAAGTCAAATTCTTGAATTCCGATCTAATCAATAAAATAGATTCAAAATTAATGTCGCTTTTGCGGATTCAGATCAATAAAATCAGATTCAAAATATTGTCTTTGAATCCTCGGATTCTATATTGAAAAAATCATATTGCATATTTTTTTTTCAAAACACTGTATTAATGAAAATACACCATCCAAATCCTATATATATATATATATATAAAAAGACCCACGTGTTGCACGGACGCACAAGTAGCGAAAAAGAATAATATCCCTTGTAGATCGCCTGGATGATGAATATTGATGACTTTTCTTTTTTTTTTTAACTAGCATTTGTACAAATTCAAGGTTTATGAGGACAAAATTTATTCTCCATTTTCCTCCAAAACTGGCGGTGGCATTATCTCTGTAAGAGTTTCTTTTTTTATTTCCGATTAATTATTGTTTTATTAAGGTAGAAAAAAGAGTTTAAATAAAAAAACACATTTTTCAATTTTTTATTTGGCGAATTTTTCAAATTTTTAACGTATCCAATTTATATGTAGAACTCTTTTAAAAAATTATTTTTGTTTTACTTTCTCAAGAAACTCATTATAGAAAACTCATATATAATATATAATTTATATATAATTAAAACGACGAAAAGTTTTAAGGAGAACAGATTCGATAATTAATCAATTCATGTTATAAGTAAAAACTTTTATGTATTAAAGATGAAAAAGAATATTCTCATGTGAAAACTTCAAATAATCTGGTTATATATAAATTTTTATCATTGTATTGATAACGAAGGTGATCTTAACTTGAGTGGGTCTTTTTTTTTGCATATGGGATTTGAGTGATGCATTTACATCAATATGGTATTTTAGAAAAAAATCACACAATATGGTATTTTCAGATAAGAATTATAGCAAAATTCAATACTAAATTAAAGCAGATTGAGTATAAAAAAATTTTAATACTGAATCCGCCAAAAGATTGGTATAAAACAATTAACATTAAATCCGCCGAAATTAAGAATCCGCCAAAGACAGACTCTCTGTAAAACAAATAACACAGAATTCGCCATAGACGGATTCTATAGACACCATATACAAGTAATTTTGTCCATTTTATCATATTAATGTAAATCACCTATAAAAATACCATATAAAAATTATTTTCTCTAACTTGAGTTCCCAACCAAAATAATAATCGATTATAATAATTTATACTTGACAAAATCATATGACATGTTTACATAAGACAATCCACTTTTAAACTTATTTTATTACCAAATAAATTATAGTAAAATTTCTTCTAAAAATTTTAGAAAAGCAATTATTTTTCTAAAAAACAAATAAAAAACAAGCACTCACAAAATCTAAATATAAATTGTTAATTTATCTGTAAAATATTTATCAAATATAAATAACTATCGGTTGTTTAGAATAATTTTATATATTATTACTTTTTCTTTTTGGTACATTGGTCCTCCTCCTCCATACTATTACTAGTACAATTACTTTTAGAGGCGGTTAATAATATCATTTAATGACATAATTCAATATTTAAAGATTTGTCTTATATCTTAATATTTTTTTCCCTTTAATTGCTATGTATGATCTTTGTCACTTGAATATCTTTTGTACTAGCACTAATACTATAATATTGTTCTGCTTTTAATTTTATTAGTTTATTTCTATCCTTTATAAATTAAAATACTCTTTAATTTTTATTACTTTTTATTGAATCATTTTTAATTCTTATGGTAATTTTATTATATGCTATCATTATCAATATTATGCACCATTTTCTCGTTAAAATTTAATTATTTCATTCCAAAAGAGGTATGTGTTAGTGTTAATGGACCCAAAAAAAAATTTGTTTGTGTCAATATCATATTTTTTTATGTTTTATTATTTTATTTCTTTTTTATAAATTAATTTTTTTTTAAGTTTATCATTTATTTCAATATAAATTTTATTTATTAAGGTACTTTTATTTTTTACTTTTTATTTTAAATACTTAAAATACATATTTGCTTTTTATAATAAATTTATTTTCCATCTATATTCATATAATAAAAATAGTCTTGAGATATAACATCATTGAGTATTAAATTATCTTTCTTAGGAACAGATATATCATAATATTATTGTTTTTCTAATTATTTTTTATGTGGCTTATATAATACTTCCATTTTTTCTGTTTTAATTCTCTTATTTCATTGTATTTAGAAGCATGATTTAATAACATAACTTAATATATAACACTATATATTAACATCATCAACAAATCTCATTATCACGTTTTCTGTGTTTACCAGCACATACATCATAATATTAATTTTTTATAATAGAAAGAAAACAAATTATCATACGCTGTCAATATAAAACACTCTTAAATTTATTGACATCTAACAAAAATGAAGGATACTATAATTAAAATATATTTTTCCTTTTTATAATAACTTTATGTTTCCATCTATATTTATATAATAAAATAGTCTTGAGAGATAACATGCATTGAATATTAAATTATCTTTCTAAGGAACAGATATTTCATAATATTATTTTTTTGCTGCTTAAAATACATCCATTATCTTGTACAAGTTTGTTCACTAAATATCACCGACTCTCATATAGCACAGTGCACCATTATCTCTCCTCCAAGTATGGCTGATGAACAACCTGAATCAGAAGCTGGAGCCAAGGAGAAGAGGGAAATCAAGGTTTACGGGGACAAGTACCGCAAAATTTTGCAGGAGGAAGTTGAGAAAACTCACTGGAGGCATGGTGGCCCTCCAATTTTTGATGCAGTTAACAAGCTCTTTGAAGAAGGCCGAACCAAGGTGGTAAACTTAACAATGAAGCTCAAAATTTAATTATGATTATTATTATTGTCTCAATTACTTGGTCAGTGTTTTATACGTAAAAAATGCTAGACGGCCATAATTTTTGTCAGAATTTTGTATCCATCATCATGTGTCATGATTGTTAGCATTTAAATCAACTATGGTTTACAATTTTATTTCATCCAACAATTATCATAATTCATATAAAAATTTCCACATGTATTTTTTCGGATTTATAATATTACCTTTATATATACATGCATATAAGCACATATATATATTTTGCAGGTGTGGCCTGAAGGGTCACTAGAAGAAACAGTTCAAAATGCTGTGAAGTTATGGGAAATGGAGCTGTCTCACAAGACTCGCTTGCAGGACTTTAAGAGCATAAATCCAGACACGTTCATGCTTTCTGTGAATGGTAAAACCTTTACAAGTTAATAACCCAATAATAAAGATTATTTCTTTTGGATGTAAACCTTCTTGATTAACTTACATTTGGAAAGTTATATGCCATACAGTAAAGATACTAACATGCGATGCATATAAGATAGATCACAGATGCAGTTACGGTATATGTATGGAATTATTTAAAAAAAATATTGTTCATAATATTATTATATCTTTTTATGCTTACATTCTTTTCTTTGTTTAATATTAATTTTTTATAAATAATTCAATCAAATTTTAAAACTTTGTGTGTTATTTTAGTTTTTTAAACTTTAAATGGTCTCATATGTTGTATGATATGATCCCCTGTGTTGGATTCAGAAAAGTAATTTTAAAATTAAATACATTTAAATGTGTGTCATTAAATTAAGAGATAATTACACCAACCTCTCTTGAGATTTAGTATAATTACATACATCATCCCTCTATTTTACAAAACTATCATTGACCTTTGAGGTTCACGAAAATTATATTGACTTTCTTCTATATATATTCGTTAATTTAAGTGATAAAGAAAGATAATATATGATATATACATAATTATTAACTATAAAATTATAATATTTTAGTAATATTTGACATATATATTAACTAGAATACCTTTTTATCATAAATTTTTTCATGTGATAAAAAAGTATTTTATTCAACTGATATATTAAATATTATCAAAATATTATAATTTTTCATTAATAATTATGTATGTATTCCATATTATGTTTCGTTATCATTTAAATTAACGAACTAATATTAATGTAATTTTAGTGAACCTTATGAGTAATGATAATTTTATAAAATAGAGGAGTGTTAAGTGTAATTATACTAAATCTTAAGAGAGTAAATGTAAATTATCCTTAAATTAAATGTATCGCACAAGATTCAATTAGAATCCATATATCTGATACAAGAATACGACACTAAGATAAGGTAGTCTGAACCTACACTTCGGGTTATAAGTAAGTAAGATGTTTTATATAATATGACACTATGTATTAATAATATAGGTGAAGGCTATTGTATATCCAATGAAATCAAGTGTACCATGTACCAAGATAATCTAATGTGTTAGATTAGAGACTGTATCTATACACCAATTCTATCCAATACACCATAACATTTCTTTTTCTTTCTAGCTCCCTCCCCACAACTTTGACCTTTGAGCCTCACCGTAGAAAGGTACTACGTTGAGTACGTTCGTCGATGAGAATTAGGAAAGTACTGAGGGATGATCACTATATGGTAGTGTAGGTATTGATCTTCCACGATGTCAGGTTGTGATTCCCCGATGTATGGTGCACCTGACTTAGTCCAGTGTCTCATAGACGAAACCCTTAAGTGTATATAAGTATCAAACTATGTGTGTATTGAAATAATTCGAAAAATATAATTTATATTTATAGGAAGATGGTGTTATGTCATAGCCCAGTGCTCCATAGACAAAAATATTAATGTAAAGCTATCAAACTATGCATGTATTGAAATAATTAGAAAAATATAATTTATACTACTCATAGGGGAATGGTATTGTATTTGATGTCAAAATTTAAATACTAAAACTTGAAGTGGATCCCTGAATAATATTATAGAACATAATTAAATTAATACTCTACAAGTTTTTTTGTGATCCCTTACTTTTTATAATAGGGACACATTAGTCCTTTTCTTAACTCATCATTCTATCACTTAACAAAAAAAAGCACGTAATTAGTTAAATTGAAGATGTGACTATGTTAAACTCCATAATAGCACAAAAGACATTGTTTTGGCTTGAAATGAGCAAAAGTTAAGAAGGAATTAGAGAACAATGAATGTTATGTATGGTTTGAGATGCATAATGTTAGTTAATAAAGAATAAGAAGATCAAAACGTGATCATTTTGATGAAAGAGATTTGTAATTTGTCGGAGGGTGGACTTTAATTAAGAGTCAAATAAGCAATTTAATCGTCCATATATACATTTTCATTAAGTGTTGGGAGACTTTTAAATTCTCATGAACTAATTTGTCCATTGCAATATTAGCCACGCACTAACTTGGGTTTCAGTCAAGTTTAAATTTTGATGTGCAAATACGGTAACTCTATATGTAATTTGACAGATTTAGCTTTTAATTTACTAAACTTTTTCATGTTATGGTCAAAAAGGGAGAGAAGGGTTATCAGGTGAAGAGACTCTTAGGGTTGGGAGCTACAATGCCCTTCTGAAGAACCCTCTGCCTGAGGAGTTTCAGTTTTACAAAGCAGATGAAGAGACTTATGAATCTTCCCATGACGCATTTCGCTCAGCTTTCCCTCGTGGGTTTGCATGGGAAGTTATAAGCGTTTATTCTGGCCCCCCTGTGATTACCTACAAGTTCAGGCACTGGGGTTATTTTGAAGGACCTTACAAAGGGCATGCCCCTACTGGGGACATGGTTGAGTTCTATGGAATTGGAGTTATGAAGGTATGTATATATGTGTGTTCATAGCCACATTGGAATTTGCAAAGTAAAATGATAAAAGTACTAAGTTCAATCTATGAATTGTTGAGGAGAATGGTTTGTTTGTACAATTTGTTTTGGAGGTGTGATACACAATTATCACTACACTTACATCAAGTTAAAAATTGTAAATCAGTATGTAAAAAATTATAAAACAAAAATGTAAAAAATTGTAAACCATATGCAAAAACTTTTTGCATATTGATTTACAACTTTTTTTATACTAATTTATAGATTTTTACAAATTAATTTACAACTTTTAATTTGGTGTAAATATATGGTGTAAGTTTGATGATGATTGTCTATCATTTCTCTTTATTCTCATAGCATGCCACTTCTCTATATATTTTGTTTCACTTGATTTATATTTTGTGGAAAATACTTCCCAACTAAAAAATATGTTAGAGAATTATCATCTAAATTATGTGTCAACATATAATAGATATATTTTATACTTTCTAATTATTTATGATTTTCGTCAAACTACTCACAACTTGGCACACACACGCCAATTGTGTCTAGAAATATTTTTTTGACCTAAAATCACACGAGTTACTATTGTCTCGTATATTCTGAATGTTAGTTGAAGTGAAGAATGTTAAATGATATAGAAAAGTATACCTTAAATTGAGAACTTTCAAGAATTTTTAGCAGCTAACCTCGTGCAACCATATTAACCAATCATTCATTTTACAGGTTGATGAGTCTTTGAGGGCTGAAGATTTTGAAATTTACTATGATCCAGCAGATGTATTTGCTGTCCTACTCAAGGGACCGCCACTATCTGATCACAAAGCAGAGCAGCAGGGCACTGTTGATGGTTCAGAGCACACTCTGTCCTGTCCCTTTGCAAAGTAGAGATACCTCCTGAAAAAATTGAGTGTTTTCCTTTATTACCACCTTACCTATATATGTCATAAAAAATATAATAAATTGTGGAGTGGCATTTTTATTTTTTTTGTTTGGTTATAAAATTGTGGAGTGGTATGTATACATTCAATAATACATGCTCTTATTCTTGGAACAATTACTTTCTCACCTGTATCAATTGACAAACTATTGTCTTAAGGTCTTATTTACAATGTACCGATAAAAATAAGAACATTGGATGCACCCATTCCTTTAACCATCATGCTGATGGCCTTATTCTTAATTACCACCATGCTTTGCCAGGCTTTGTTGGTTGTCACTCAAATTGTTGATAAGGAAATCAAAATAACTTTTTTCCTGCCTACTAGTTGATGGGTCATTAGCATTTATATGTATGTCTATAACTGGCTTTTGAGTTTACTAAGAATATAACTGTGAGTTTGAACTTTAAAGTTGAAAGGGAGGGAAAAAAAGAGGTTTTTAGAATAAATTTTTAGAATTTTACTCTAAAAATCTCTCTCCTTTTCATCTAAAATGAGACTCAAATAAAACTTACTTAGTACTAGAAAATATTACATGATCAACAACAATAATATTGTATAATTAAAAAAATATATTATAAATTACCATTGATGACCAAGAACATTGTATAATTGAAATATCAAATAAATAAAAAAATATAATTAATATAGTAAAAATACAATTACACTTAAATTAAGAATACAATGGACTCATAAATTAAAATATTTTACCTTGATTTTCTTGATAAGCTTAACATGAATGGATCAATAACATCCATTTTCTAGCCCACTATCTACAGACATTTGGGGAGATGGGTCAGATGACAACCCCCACCCCTAATCCCAAAAGATAGTGATCTCAAGTCCCTGAATTAGGTTTGAAATTGGAAGGATGACATACTATTATTTTTGGCTGTGGGTTGAAGTCATTAGAAAATGGAAATTGAAATATTTGTGAATTTGACTATGTGGAAAAAAAAACTTGAAAATTGGAATGAACTTATAAATTAGAATTTGAAATGTTTTTAGGAAATTTTAGTTTTGGAAGAAGTTTGTAATTTGGAAATTTTAGATATACACACTTCATAACTCATTGTGACTGAAACATTCCTTTCGTATCCACAATATTGTGCAAATGAGGATGATATTTTCATTGTTTTGTAAAAGAAGGACATTATGGTCTTTTTATAATTATAATGGTTTTCAATATTTATATCTATGCTATTAGAAGACACGATCTTACTAATAGTACTCTGTTATTAGGGAGGTCAATGTAGGTTTTTACAAATCTAAGGAACTGTAAAGTTTGAAAATAGAAGAGGTGTCTATTATATTTTAGCAAACCTTGAGGAGGTGAGTGTAATTTACTATTTTCTATCCCAAATGGTGTCCTTGTTTTTGTTCTCCAATCATTTATTATCACATAAAAAAATAAAAATAAAAATTGATTTAAAAATTTATAAGTTATCAAATCTATAACTCTTTTCTTCTATGTGTCAATAAATAATATGGAGACATAAAAGAGGTACTATTTAAGAATAAAAGATTTCCATCATGCTCACACCATCCTAACATGGAGAATGTGGCGAAGACTTGTGATCGATCTCCTCCTTGTTTGCTCCAATCAATTATAACTTTATAAGTATAATCATTTTATATATAATCAATTATATATGTAAAAATTAATTTACATTTGAATGTATTGGCTTAAAAGTAATTTCAAAGTAGTGTTTGTTTGGATTGTATATAACAAAAAAAGTTTGCTTTTATATGGCAACTTATTAAAAATGTTATGAAATGATTTGCTTAAATTATATTAATTTTAATACTCAGGGTCAATTTGATAAAAAAAAAAACATCGTAATTCTAAAATATACCGTTTCTATTTGTAAACAAATCAAAAAATTTAAAATGTTGCTTATGATTATATGTTCTTTTTAGTTTGAAATTGTGAGCTATTGCTTATATATAATCTATTTTCCAATTTCTACCAAACATTCTCGTTTTTTTAAAAAACTTTTGCTTAAAAATACTTTTTTATACATTGACGGCTTAAAAGTTTTTATATATCTAATTATTTAATTATGTATAATTATGTAACTAAAAATATTTACTTTCATATTAATTATCTTAAAAGTTATATGCATGTAAGAGAAAGAGATAATAATTAAGGAAAAATTTAAAATTGGACTTTATCCCCCTGAATTATAGACCTTGTTCACTTTGCCCCAAACTTTAAAAACATACAACTCAACTCCTTAACATTTCCTTAATGAGCAAATAAACCCTTCTGTTGATTTTTCATCTATTATTGACAAAAATAACGCACATTTTAAAAAAAATAGAGTATCAAATTGTACGTTATTTATTAGTTTAGGATATCGAGTTGCATCTAACCTAAAGATTATTAGAAGACGGGGCATAGTGCATATATTTTTCAATAGCAATAAGCAAATAATTATTGGAAGAATGGCTAAAGTACACATATATTCAAGAAATATTATGGTGTTGATTTACACATTTTTAAAGTTTTGGGAGTAAAATATTCAAGGTCTATAATGTAGGGGTTAAAATGCAATTTTCTCAATAATTAGTTAATAGTATAACATATTTTAGGCAAATTACTTTTTTGCCCTTATCTTAGCTTGATTTTTCAATTTGGTCCCTATTTGTTTTTTTTTTTTAAATATATTTATCTTATGATTCAAATCCTTTTTATTTTGGTCTCAAATCAATATTATGCCAAATAACTAACAAAAAAATGCTGACAACACAAATAGTGTTGACATTCTAATACCTATACACGTGTCAGGAGACAAGTTCTATATGGCCTTAGAATCCTCTAGGACCCATTGCCTGGTTTTGAAGTTCACTAAATTTGGACCCTATACCTCCTTGGAGGGCCATATGTTAGAGTCACATTTTTGGGGTCAAAAGTCTCGGTAATTGTTCCTAGAGGGAAAACAAGTTGAAGAGTGATTTTTAATGAATTTTATAAAATCTTTAAACGTTTCGTTTTAACCTACAATTTAGAAAATCTCAAAAATTCCGGATTTGAACTAAAATCCAAAATTTGGATTTTGATTTGTTGAGATTTTATTTTTCTATATTTTATTTGAATCCAAATGGGGGATATTTCCTTATTTACATTTATGTTTTAAAGTTAATGGGGACATTAACTTAAAATTAAGAAAATGTGTGTAAATAAGTGAGTGTTGAGGTAACTTAGATGCCTAGATGACAGAAAAATGCTGAGGTTGGGATTATTATCACCGCTATAGCGTCACGAGGTGACTTTCATGTCTTGGGGTTGCCTGTATAGCGGTCTATACGGCCTGGAGGGCGTTCACGTGTTTCAGTGGTCTAAGGATCGTTATAGTGGTCATAAATGCACAATGTACCGCTATAGCGGTCATAGCGGTCCCCTGGAGCGTGAAGTGCTAATAATGACCCTGTTTCACTTTTGGCCCCTTCTTTTTAAACCCCATCGAGCTTCTCCTTCTCAAAAACCAAAGCCTTCCTCTTTCTCTCTCTCTCTCTCTCTTTTTTTTTCTTCTTCTTCAAATCCAAGATCAATCTTCATCCTCTAAGATCAAAGGTAAGGATTTATGTTGATTCTTGTCATCTCCTTCCTTAACATTCCACGTTCCATCGTTTAGGCTTTGTTATTTCTCCATTGTTGTTAGTGGGGATGCTCCCCAATGTTGTTAGAGTTGTGTTAGAGTAATCTAGAGATATCCATAGAGTATTCATGAGTTTAATGGTTGAAATGACAAATATTGGTGTCATCTCTCCTCCTTGAGCTCTACCCAAGTTGTTCCTTCATGTTCCACCCCTCCAGATGAGTGGATTTGATCTCATGGCCTTAGTTTGACCATTATATTATTATTTTATTACATTACGGAGTATTTAGAGACTTGAAAATGGATTTTTTATATGATATGGCTTTATATAAAAGTGTCCTTTTGCTAGAAATGCTCCATTTGAACTTATACATGAAATTATAATTTTAGAAAATGCATGGGACCATGATTGCTATGTTGTGTGTTATGAAAATGTTTTACATGTTTGAGAAGAAATTTATTAAGAAAATATGTATCGTAGCAACTTCACTGTTCTATCAATTATAATTTAGATTCCAAACCATGTTTTAGAATACCCATTTGAGATATATCGGAAAATATTAAGTTGAGCTATGTTGAAGAAAGTATGATTAGTTTTATGAAGAAAAATGCTATTATAGTTTTAAAGTTTTCATGATTTAGAACCCTAGTGTTTTAAACTATGATTTAGAACTTTCAAGTATATAAAAATATGTTCGCTTAAGATATAAAATTTAGAATTTCAATTTTAAGGTACCAAGAGGTACGAAATTCAGGATGATTCGTAACAACTGCGATACATATTTTGTGGGCTTGAAATCAGAATGTCTACATATGGGTGATCCCTTGAGCACAATTTTCACCCAGGTATTCTAAAGTTAGGTTGTTAGAGCTATATAAATCCAGAACTCTCAGAGTACTTATAATTTAGAGGATTTGCTTTGCCAAGGACAGAGTGCCAACTTTTCAGCTATAATTTTTTTTTTTTGTCAAACTAGTTTAAACGGTAGAAAACAGGAAATAGATAGTTAGTTAACGGTTGTTATGAGATCATTAACCTTGGTACCAAGTTATCCGTCAGAGGACAATATCGCCCCAAGCAGCCAGAAATAGGACTTGGTTAGATACCTCAGCTTGTCCAATAGAGACTGTTTGATTTTACAACTTTAGTTATTATATATATAATTATTCAGCTAAGCAAATACCGTTTCCCAGGCTCTGTCGCACGATCAATTAAAATGATTTCATGTTTGATTGTGAGTTTAGAAATGTTTGTTTATAAATCTATGGAATAAAAAGTGTTTTCCTAGCTAGTTATGTATGTAAATATCAAATGGGTTATACTGCATGTATATTGCATTATGGATACATGTTCCTTAGTTGTCCCATGTGGGTGATCATGAGAGCTCACTCACGAGTCCGTTGACTCACCCCTCTCCCTTCTCTCATAGTTGGAGGACAGAAGTCGTTCGCACGGTCTAGTGCCTAGTTACCTTTTGGTGAGCTTTACATTGTTGTAAGGCTTAGTTAGGATCATATTAGTTGTAGAAGTGCTTCAGTTGTTTTGCAGGCAAGATCCTAGCCATGCATATATATTAAGATACTGTAACTATTTTCAAAGTTTTTGTATTTCCCTATATGTTTCTAGAGTTTAAGTATGGATTTCAACTATTGGTTTTGATTATATTATATATTTGATCAACCATGTAGTTATGATTCAGTTTTAAGGGTTAGGCAGTTTAGATTTAAGATTAATATCATGTGATGGATTAGTTTATGATTTTAAAAATTTCAGAACGAATTAGAAAGGGTTTTCAAAACTTGAATATTAAATATTTCCAGTTTTATGTAATTAAATATTATGTTTTAAATAGAGAAATGATTGTTGATTTAGAAGAAAATCATCTTTTAAGTATTATATCATGATAAGTCATGCATTTAGAGACACGTCACCTAAAAGGCTTACATAGGGGTGAGATTTTTACGTGCGGTCACGTTTCCATGTCGGGTTATGACAACATCACACACTCATAGATCTAATGGGCTTTAGCATATGATGCATGCCATGAAAAAAATTCGTGTTGACATATTAATGTTTAGACCTACTTTGGCAATGTGTTTTAAAAACTGTTTCTAGTTTTTAAAAGTAAAAGACTAAAAAAACTTGTTTTACAAAAATTGCTTTTAAAAATGAAAAAACTATATCCATGTTTTAAAATGAAAACCAAAAAGGATTTGAGATGTTTTTTGGTTTTTTTGTTTTAAAATAGTGAAAAACGGTTGCAAATTTGTGAATAAGTTTAACTTTGTGTTTTTGCCATTCTTTGATCTTCCCGTTTCTCTCTTTTTCTTTTGTTGGACTTCTTTCTCATCTTCCTTCATGCTAGTCACCTTCATTCATGCCTCTTCTTTCTCACCCCATTCGACGAGTGACCCACCACTTGTAAAGCTTCACAAAACCAGCCATTTCGCGAGTGGCCTCGCGACCTGTGAAGTTTCACGAAACACAATAAAAAGAGTCCCAAGTAGTCCATATTCATATCCAAAAAGCAAATAAAACAAAAAAATGTGAGAAATACAGGAAAAGGGTGGAAGTTCCCTTCACACCAACCACACGTCAGTCCTGTGTTCCACCACCATTAGCCATCATCACCACTGACCAGAACCACCACCACCATTGGAACCCAATCTCATCCATATATGTGATTAAAATATTTAAAATAAGTATTTTTATGAGACTAAAGTATATATATAGATATATACTCCGAATCACTCTTTTACATCATTCTATCATAATTAATTTTAGCATAAAATTTACCAAACATAAATTATATATGTTGACACAAACAAAAATTAATTTTGCACAATCAAATTAATACTACCCCTGGTTTCAAGGCTTTTTTACCAATACAAGACTTTTTTACCGAAAAAAAGACTAATTACGAATGTACAGGTTTTAACCATAGTTATCAAACTTATCTGGTGATTGATTTGGTCAAGGCAATTCACTTGTAAATGGTTACTTAGGTCTCTGTTAACCTTTGATTGGATTTAATTAAATTAATAAATTAAATATATAATACATATATTTAATGGAGTGTTATTACACAACAAAGCTTTTGGCCTAGTGGTGTTGCCGTGCGTCCAGCCTTCTACTGCTTTAGCGTGCCGTGTTCGACTCTTGGATGTGGAATCTTGGAAAAATTTATGAAATTCCTTGTATACAAGCCGGTTCAACCGTCGAAGTTCATGCTGGTTCAACTGCAACCCACCCGATTCACTTCGGATTGACATTTATCAATATAATACTCTTTTTTTTTATTAAAGGAATACATTTAACATTTAAGTGAAAAAAATGAATTTAGTTTTCATGCAATATGTTTAATAGCTAAATATATTATGCACACTATACCACATTGGCATAGGACTGACACACTGAATAATGGCACAAAATATAATACATTTGACTCTCAAATGTATTACACATAAAATGATGGCATGTGCATGTATAGGGCATGTGAAGTAGCTAACGATGACTTTTTTTTTATTAACCAAAAGTGGGGTATCATGTTTTTTCCTTTTTCATAAAAAAAAATAAAAATTTACATATTATGAGTACTGAGAGACAGAGCTATAGGTTGGAGGGCAATGGTTCCCTCAAATTTTCAGTTTTTTTAAAAATATTTGAGATTATATTTTATAGACTTTTTACTAATATTTTAATATTGTAATAGATAATATGTTTTGTAATTTGTATATTTGTTTCTTATGTTTTAATTATAGAATATGTACTTTCTTTTATAATAAACTTTCAATTTGGTCATTAAAAAAATAGAATCCGACAAATTGGCCCTTCAAAAAAAAATCCATGATCATT
Source organism: Dalbergia oliveri (assembly GCA_030441495.1). NCBI lineage: Eukaryota > Viridiplantae > Streptophyta > Magnoliopsida > Fabales > Fabaceae > Dalbergia > Dalbergia oliveri. Next base: position 15,850,754 of record JAMLFY010000006.1, read on the forward strand.
CATAATTAAAAATATAGAGCAAGATAGTCCTTCCTTAATATTTTCAAAAGATTTATAGTACAAATTAATCACTAATAAAAATATAAATAGGACAATAAATTCATCAAAACCATAAAATGAGGCTAAATTATAGTGCACTTCTAATTGTAAGTGATCACAAAATTAAATATGTAAACATGTAAAATACTTAATAATAAAATATTAATAGAGAATAAAAATATTTCACATTTTGAAAGAAACTTCGGATCCACTTTCAAATTTTGAATGATAAATTTATCTTTGACATTTTTTAGATGTATAAAACATTCTGTTAACAACTTCATTCAAGTTCCAAGAGCATATATTGCTTCTTATATACGAGATTGTTGGGGTTAAAGATGTTGCAATTCTTCGTAATGAATGTAATGAATTGCAACATCTTTAACCCTAACAATCTTGTATATAAGAAGCAATATATGCTCTTGGAACTTGAATGAAGTTGTTAGTTTGTACATCTAAAAAATAATAATAAACAAAAATAAAACCTCACTTTAATTTTTTACTAAAATGTTAAAGACAAATTTATCCTTCAAAATTTGAAAGTGGATCTGAAGTTCTTTATCATTCAAAATGTGAAATATTTTTATTTCTCAATTAATAGTTTATTATTATTATGTATTTTTCATGTTTACATATTTAATTGTATGATCACTTACAATTAAAAGTGCACTATAAGTTAGTCTCATTTCAGGATTTTGATAAACTTATTGTCCTATTTACATTTTTATTAGTGATCAATTTGAACTATTTTATAAATTATTTATACTATAAATCATTCGAAAATATTAAGGAGGGATTGGCTTGTCCTATATTCTTAATTGTGAATGATCATGAAATTTTTTTTTTTGAAGGGCCAATTTGTCAAATTCTATTTTTTCAAGAACCAAATTGAAAGTTTATTTTAAAATAAAGTCCACATTCTATAATTAAAACTTAAGAAACAAATATACAAATTGTAAAACATATTATCTATTACAGTATTAAAATATAAGTAAAAAGTTTATAAAAACTAATCTTAAACATTTTTAAAAAACTAAAATTTGAGAACCATTGCCCCCATCATATACTACCCTTCGAGCTTTGTCTCTAAGTATTCATAATATATACATTTTTATTTTTTTAGAAAAAGGAAAAAACATGATACCCCACTTCCAATTAATATAAAAATGTCATCATTATCTACTTCACATGTCATATATATGCACATGCCATCATTTTAGGACATGTATAATAATGTATCCATCTATATCATCATTTTGTGTGCAATATATTTGAGAATCAAATGTATTATATTTTGTGTGTCATCATTCAGTGCGTCAGTCTTGTGTCAGTAGAGTATAGTATGCACAATATATTTGACTATTAAATGTATTGTATGAAAACTGAATCCATTTTTTCACTTAATTGTTAAATGTTTCATTAATAAAAAAAGTATATATTGATAAATAAGGTTAAAACTTATGTACATATGTAATTAATCAATTTTTTATTTATTTATTTATTTTAGTAAAAAAGCACCATTTACAAAGTCTAGTTCCAAAAACACACCCTCGGTAGTTGACTTTGGGGCCATTGTATTTTAATGTGCTAAGAAATCCCACACCAGGCTGGCAGGTAGGTGTTAGAATTGATGGCTCTTTCACTTCCACAATGAATTACAGCCTCTAATAAGAGCTTATGTGAGACGCGCTCATGTATTTATTGGTGAGGATTCTCTAAAGTGTAGATGAAGATACTCTAAAATAGGGATCTTATTTTTGAGAATAAAATAAGAGGATTTTATTTTTAGATTAATAAATTTAAAAGTATGGTCCTTTTTTATTCTATTGATTAAAGAATAAAATTTTTCACTTTATTCTCTAAAGTAAAATTTTTATTTTAAAGTATCTAAATCTTGTATTATTTATGTGACTAGTGCCCTTAGAATAATAATTAAGGAATTGAAAAAGAGAACTTTCATATAAAAAAATAGAATTTGTATGTTTTCAAAGCAAGGAGTCCACCATAAACTTTCAGTGTCCTTAAGCTACTTATTAGTTTAAAAAAAAAAACCAAAAACCCATAATTGTATTATTTGAGATATTACTGAAGGGTTGGATCGAGCATAAATGCACAATGGACTAGTCTCCCACATGTGGATCGCTGGATATGTGGTAGACCACATGCAGTGTTCCACAGTACCTCAAACAAGCTTAATTGCCTGCAATGGATCCCGATGGATTTTTTTATTTTTATATGGTATTTTATGTTAATAATTTCTTGTATGTGAGATTATGGAGAAAATTATATAAATATAGTGTGCAAATCTTATCATTTGCGATATTTGATTTAAAAAATAATATTTTATTATTAAAATATTATTATTGACAATATTTGATTTAAAAAAATTATATTTTATCATTCAAATTTTGTCTTTGACAAGATTTGCTTTTTAAAATACCATATTTTTATAAATAATCACAAAAACTTATATTGTGACAAATTCTAGGTGCAAATACCATATAAAAAAATAACCCATATGGGGATGGGTGGGTGAGGAATGAATGTTAAATGAAAGTAAATAAAAGTTCATTTAATTTCCTCTAAAATTTTATTATATTATTTAAATCCATCTAAAACTTTATCTAATTATTATGACAAAATGTTTATATAGGCTTAAATATATTTTTAGTCCCTATAAATATAAATTATTGTGGTTTTGATCTTTCTAAATTTCTTGCTTTGATTTTAAATATGCATTTAGTTGTTTACAGATATTGAAAATTTTATTTTTGCCCTTTAAATATTTTAAGAATATTCTTTTGATCCTTATAATCATCATCATTTAATATCAGATTAACAAGAGACCTAAAACATAACAATAGAAAAAAAAAAGACCAAAACCAAAAAAGGAAAAAAAATTAGAATGATCAAAACCAAAATGACTTATATTTAGAAGGACTAAAAACATATTTAAACCTCTTTATATTCCATAAACATAAGGAAAACCATAATTATATCTTAATCTTAGTGATCTAAGATGTGACATATCTATATAAATATATATCATGTTGCACACTATGATTGCCGTGATATTCCTTTGTTAATAAGCTGAAGCATAACTAATTATTTGACATGGCCAGCAAAGAAGTAGCTTCTGGAGAAGTTGCCAAAGACAAGTACAGGTCTTTCTTGTATGATGAAGCTGAGACCACCCAGTGGAGACATGGTGCCCCTCCCACATATGATGCAGTCAACCAGCTTTTTGAAGAAGGAAGAACAAAGGTAACATCTACTAACGTACCCTCTTATATATATATATATATATATATATATATCATTCATGTATGTCTCCCTTTATAGATTGTGTGGTATATATATTGGCCACTTCAATTTGCAGGAATGGCCAGAAGGATCATTAGAGGGAACAGTACAAAATGCTATAAAATCATGGGAGATGGAGCTCTCACACAAGACTCGCTTGCAGGACTTCAAGACCATAAACCCTGAGAAATTCAAGCTTTTTGTTAATGGTAATCAATGCTTTAATTTAAGATGAATCAAACATCTTTCTTCTCCACCTTTTTCCATGACAAAGAAAATATACTTTTGATAAATATATACTATTTGCTTTAGTATTATACATTATATTTAATTTGTGTTTTCTTCAACTCTTTGATTGACTACTATTCAAATGATTAAGAAGAATGAGCAGATTTTTCCAATGTTTTATTCTCTTGTACCTTTTACTTTTCATCATAATTAAAGTTCCACATTAAAGATCAATTTTGGCCTTATCCGTGACCTTGGACAAAATCTGTCACTGGTTTGGTTGGGAGAAAAAGAATAGTTGCATCAATTTTATTTTTATAAATTGTTGGTTTTTTGGTACACTAAGTGGCATAGTATACAAACATATATAATATAATTTTTCATTTGAAGGGAGAGAGGGATTATCTGCAGAGGAAACTCTAAGCATGGGTAGTTACAATGCTCTGTTGGAAAGTTCTCTGCCAAAGAATTCAAGGCTTACAAAGCAGATGAAGAGACCTTTGAATCATCCCATGAAGCCTTCAGGTCAGCTTTTCCTAGAGGGTTTGCATGGGAAGTGATCAAAGTGTATACTGGACCACCAGAAATTGCTTACAAGTTTAGGCACTGGGGCTTCTTTGAAGGCCCTTTCAAGGGTCATTCTCCTACTGGCAAGATGGTCCAATTCTATGGCTTAGGAACTCTCAAGGTACAACTTTTTTTTTCCTTTCTTTTTTTTTTGTTGATGTTGGTTTTAAGTAGTTCTTGGGAGAGTTAGGAAAAAAATTAGGAAGAGAAAATAACAAATAGGGATCAAAACTCCTTATCACATATATATACCAGGGGGTGGGGTATATATTTTTTCGGATTGCAATTGACTGGCATTTTTATTTATTTTGAAAGAAATAATGCACTCTTTCCAAAAGGTAGTTTACAAAACTTTTTATTATAAATTATTTTGAATATAAAATAAATCAATCAAAGAAAAATTCTTAGGTAAGCAGTAGTTTTTTCTTTCTCATTGAATTAGGTGAGCAATAGCTAATTAATACATTATCTCTTAAGCATTTTATTCAACGATTGATAATTATAAATACATTCATAGCGATCAGCACGTCTTTATTGTGAGCCATGTGTTCACTTGCAACTTAAATATGTTTAGTATTACAAAATTTGTGGCCAGCGGTAAAAGTAGGTCAGACTTCTCATTAGGATCTTTAGCCTAGCTTACATTCGATCTAATTAACCTAACCTATTTAGTAAATAAATCATACTAAGATTTTTCAAAAAAATCTTTTTAAGCCTACATTTGGCCTAATTAGGCCTGATCTATTTAGTAAATAGTCAGACTAAAACTTTTCAAAAAATCTTTTTAACTAATTAACCCAAGCTTCAGGCCATAAAAATATCTTATTGAATTTAAGGGGCCTATTATTATTATTATTATTATTATTTAAATATCTAATGATAATAAAAATATTTTAATTTATTTAAAAATATGTGTTTTTAACAAACTTTAAGTGTTTTAATCTATTTTAAAAATTTTTTTGATATATTTAATAGTATTTTGATATATTTAAGAATAGATGTTCTAGTTTTTTTAAAATATTTTAAAATAAAATAAGCTTTTAAATAGATTTTTAGATCAGACTTTTAGAAAAATTAGACTAAAGCTATAAAGAAAATCTATATCAAATAATAAGTTCAGACTCAGATTTTATTTTAAAAATATAAACAAACCTATTTAAACTAAAATCTAACCTAACTCGATTTATTTTCACCCTTCTTTGTGGCATACGGCACCTATTCGAGAATTAGTCTTAGTCCAAACATACGTCTTTGTCAGGTGAAATCAGCCGTGTTTTATTTTTATTAAAAAAGATAGATATACGGTAGGCACCACAAGTATCTAACCATACATTTAAATGTTCCTTATAAAAATGCACTAAATAAGAAAAAATTTGCACCATGTGTTGAAAACTGGCGGCGAATTTCACTGTTTATGATGCATTAATCATAAAATGTATTTCACTGTCAAAGTCATGACTCATTTAGCTTTAATTTCACTTCATAGGTCGATAGCTCTTTGAAAGTTGAAGAGGTGGAGGTTTACTACGACCCTGGAGAGTTATTGGGAGGCCTTCTAACAGGTTCTCAAGGATGTCCTTTCTCCAAATGATTACAAAGTTATGAGTCATGAAGTATATACATTGATCTGGCTATGTACCTTGAATCTATTTCATGGGGTAGCTAATGTTAGAAGGAAAAAATAATATTGCTATTTGTGTGGTAAATGTGTGGTCCAGTGAATAAAATTGGAAAAATGACAAAATAATTTCCCTTTCGTAGTTGGCTTATTTTCTTGAAAAAAAATTTATTGGAAATACATGTGTTGTGTCTGGTTCCTTCCTTGTGTTTCTTTGGAAAGCAATTATGAATGTACTTATTTGGCTGTGATCGTGAACATAATTTGCTGGTGTTATGTGAAATGAGATTTGCTTATGTTGGGTTTGGTTTTGATTTTGTTTCCATTAATGTAATGTCTCTTGTTTCTTATTAATTGTATGCTGTGAGTAATGTAAATTGGACAAAGGGGCAGAGTTAGATAATTTTATTAGGAGGGACCAAAACTTAATAGTAATATTTTTTTAAAATACGTATATATCTTATAATTTTTATTTTTATCTAAAAATTTAAATAAAAATTTTACTACATAAAATAAAATAAAGTTTTTACGGTCAAAATTCAAGAGATTAACACACATATATACATAATTTATTGTCTGTTATATAATATTAAAATATCAAGTTAAGTAAATGATTTAGAAGAACTAATTAACTTTTGAAAGGGTCAATTTTTTTTTTTTAAAAACATCAGTAAAAATTAAAAAATCGGAATGGAGCACTACTTTTTAAGAACATAACATCCACTTCCTATATATATGTTCACTTCAATAAAAATGTTTGATTCGGTTGCTTTACTACCTTCCTCTTTCTCTCTTTCTATATACATATATATATATATATATATATATATATATATATATATATATATATATATATATATTTTGATTAATAGGACTAAAACTAATCTCTTTGACGTGGAGATCATCAAAGGAGATTTTGTCTTTTCAATAAAGTCCCTTTCTATACATATGGAAGTTTAGCCCCACATACTTAAAAGACCTAACTATTTTACCAACGGTATCAGGTTTTGTTGGTTCTCTTTCTGTATACATAAAAGTGCTCTTACTTTGTATTGACTGTGGAAGCCTTTCTCATAAAATGAAGTTTTCCACATTACATCCAGAGGAACAGTCCATTCAGGAGACAAGCATCAGGATCGGATCACTACTTTATTTTGGGGTGATCAAATCAAGAATGGGGTGATCAAATCAAGAACACAGTACTTTACCAGTCATGATCTAACTAGTATTTTGTACAACTAATATCAGGAATAAACTTTAATTTCCACAAGCAAATATATATATATATATATATATGAAAATAATTAATAAACTAGTAATCGAGAGTACTATTTCATATTAACATAAAACAATGCTACATATTTTACTGACAGTCAAATTAACAACGCAATTGCAAAATGAACCAAATAAGCCTTAAAAGATATTCTGTTTGGAGCATGAGCTTTCTTCGAGCCTAAGATAGCGTTTAGTTTGTGAACAACACAAAATATAGAAATAATGGAGACAAAATGTGTTTAGAAGCGAAGATAGGAACAAGGGATAGAAAAATTTCCGTCTCTGGAGAAAAACACAAAATTTTTATACCTCTAAAATATGGGAACGGGGGATAGGATACAGACATAAATTTAATATTTTTTTCTTCCAATAATACCTCTATATATATTTATTATTTATGCTTTTATCTCCACTATCTCCATTGTCCCTGGATTTTTATCTCCTCTCCTACCAAATACTACATAAAAGAACATCAACATGCAATCATACATTAAACCAACTAAACCCGTTAAAAATCCTCAACCCTGCATCCTAGAATATATACCAAGCATAGTTATTAAGCTTTTTTGTTAATCAACTTGACCAAGGCATTCGATTACCAACACTGACAAATCCAGAAAATTTAAGTTACAGGGGCAAAAATAATATATAAATATAACAAGTGGCTTGAACCTTAATTACATTTTTTATGAGCATGGAGTCAACTTTAATATATTATTGGCGGCAAATATATACATGTATTTAATGATTATTAAAAAAAATCAAAGTTATTTGGTCTTCACTACATGCATGCATCCCTGGTCACCGGTCAATCAAATGTAATTAAATAAATAAATATAAATATGTTAAGACCTTTTACTCATTCTTGATTCATATGGTTCAACAGACAAATACCACTTAAATTCCCAAAATAATTCATCAACTGGTTCCAATGTTTGGGCCTCATCTAGACATATTTCTAGAAGCCATAATCCACATTATTCAAGAATTTAAAGATCTTACTACTTTTCCAGGAGGATCAAGAAACCTATCTTTTTTAGCTAGTTTTGGTTCAGCTGGATAATATCTTAGGATTACACTTATGCCCTCAAAGAAGGTGATAAGTTTAAACTTAGAGAGTTATCTAGCTTAGGAAGATCAAAATGATGGGAAAAATATGATATGAAGTATGTCACTAAAGAAAAACTTCAAGACTGGTTCCAAAGAAATCCAAAATATATGAAAATTGTTCAAAGGAAAGAAAGAGATTCTCAGTTCTTGATAGAAAAATCTCAAATAGTGGCCGAACTCGCGCCGCTGGTTCTCATAAAAAATTTCTCAAAAGACCTAACGAAGCCAAGAACAAAAGTGGACAAACAGTTAAGCAAGACGAAGACGAAGTAGGCTCCTTGGGAAGTTTTACTCCTTCAAATGAGGACGACGCTTTAGTATCGACTTTTCGAAAATGAATAACTTTTCTTCTAAAAGAAAATTGCTCGTCCTATTCAAGATTCCACCAAATATGTTGGATTCACTTTCGGATCGATGCTCTGCTCCGCCAACTAGTACAAGACGACAACAAAGATCAACAAAAATTTGTGCGACATGTCAATGCAAGATTCCTGCGAGAGAGAGAAACTTTGCCAGGACTTTAATAATAGTTGGTTGACAACTTTAATAAAGAAGTTCAATAATGCTTTGCTTTATTAAAGTTTCTACCCTGCTATCATTAAAGTGATCAATAATGGAAGGCTCATCCCTCAATAATGCAAGGCTCATCAAAAGATCAAATCCCCTTTATAAATAGATGCAAGAATGAAGTGGTGAGGTATCGAGAGTTCAGTGGAAGCCTAAGTGTGCTCACATCTTTGTGATTTTAAACACTTTCAAAATCTGTATCTTTATACTACCATTTCAATATATTGAAGAGCTTTTTCAACATTTGTAAGTGCCTTATTTGGGCATGAGGGTTATTTAACTCAGCAATGCCTTATTCTATGGTTTTTTTTCTAGTAAAAAATCTGCTCAGACCCCAGCTAACAAGGGGAGCAAACGTTAGGACTTAGGATACAGAAAAGCACATCAGAAGAATTAACAAAGTTCATAGTTACAAAGACATAAAAACTGACGCAACAGAAAGCAAAAAGAAAAGCAGCAGCAGAAAATAACAACATCAGACGGTTGTGATAAATGATTATTTTAGAAACACTGGAATGGATAAATTAAGAGCAGTCTAAAACAGGTCCAACCGCTGAAACATGCATTAAGGAGAACATTAATCGATGCATACCTCATAGCATAAAGGAATAAAGGATCAGCTTTTGTAGCAGCAAACCTGCACTAATAACAAAACCAAAGGAGCATTATATTGCTACCATCAAATTAATTCGATTGAGAAGCGAAGACAGAAATCCGTTGTAGTCTAGTTGGTTAGGATATTCGGCTCTCACCCGAAAGACCCGGGTTCAAGTCCCGGCAACGGAAATTTAGTTTCTTTTTCTTTTCTGCATATTTTAATATAATATATTTTTCTGTTCATTTTCCTTACAATAATATATTACCGAAGCTTAGATCATCAAAAAAATATTACTACTAGCAAAAATTTTTACAAAACATAAACAATTAAATGGGCAATCTATTTTAAGAAGTTAACCTGACAGTAACCATCATTAATTATGATGTTACTAGCTTATCACAGAAAAACATCAAAAAAGGAGCGGGGGAGGGGGGATTACACTCACTTCCTTAAAATTTGATGAAATTCAATTCACATCTCCTCTATTTTTAAATTTTACATACCATGTCCCTGAGTTTTGAAAAATTTTATACTAACCTCCCCTACAATCGTTAGTCCATAAGTGACTTTAACGAAGAAGTACACGTATGCATAACACATGCTTTTTAATGACATTGTTGTAAACATTAAAGACTATTATAACTATTACATTACCATATTATTCTTTTATTAAATGATAAAAGCACAATATCTTTTTATTTGCCCTTTTTCCAAGCATGGAAAGATAATATCACTTGATAAAAGGATAATATGGTTCAATAGTTATATTAGTCTTCCATATTTACAATAATATCATTAAAAATCATATGTTGTGCACTAGTGTATAGTTACATCAAAATTATTAATGGACTAATATTAATAAGAGAGGACCGTATAGGATTTTTCAAAACTCAGACATGTGTAATTTTGTCAAATCTCAAAAGAAGAGGTGGAATTTTCCCTAGAAAAAATGAAGCAATAGATTTAGGACATCTTTGAAGAATTTAATTTTAAAAGAACTTGTATTGACCTGCATGTTTTGCATTTGGATATAACATTTAAAAATAATTATAAATAATAAAAGAAAATTTAAATAAATACAACAACAACTAAGCTTTATCCCATTAAATGGGATTGCCTAATATCACAAAATTCTATCATATATCATATATATATATATATATATAAAAAACAAAATTTAAATTTATTTGATTAAAAAGCATTGTTTTAATAACTAATGAGGGGAGGTAAAGTAAAATATATTGCCCATAAATAGGATTTGTCAAAATAAAAGACAAAAAAAAAAAACTGCCAAATATTTAATAAATATTGAAATCGCTCCTGTTAAACACACACACACACACAGACAGATATATATATGGTCCACTTTAAGCTCTTACTCATTCACAAGTTAAAAATCATTATCTTTCAAAATAAATAATTAGATTTTTCTTTACTTGAAGTTTGTATCCAAATAGACTATAAAGATAAGTACTAAAAAGAAAACAAAGCGTTTCCAAACCAACTCTCAATTAATTCCAAGCTTGAACCTGTGGAGGTGAAAACAATTCAAAAACAATAACAAAACACTACAATAAGTAAGACTAGGCCGCTTGGCAATCAATTTGCTTCCCCAGCAGCTCCTATTGGGACATGAAAACATGGTTTTTAAAGTTACACAGCGAGTCTAATATGCTATCAAGTAATTAAATTTTGCTTTTTTCTTCTAGTTCGTATCTCAGAATATTACAAGTACAACATAGCCGGTAGCAACCAATTGAATTATGTTTTCCAACCTTTTAGCTTGAGCAGCAACCGACTCTCTTCAAGGCAGACACATCATTTTTGAGATCTATTTCTCTCCTTTGGCTGGTACAGATGCAGTTCCATTTTCAGTAGCCTCCACTGCCTTCTTGCTTACAATGTGGTAGATTTGAGTCAGAACCTCAGCAAATGCATTCTCTACATTGGTAGCCTCAAGAGCTGAAGTTTCCATGAAGTACAGTGATTCTTTCTCAGCATATGACTTCCCATCTTCAGTTGATACGGCTACAAGGTGGCGAAGATCTGATTTGTTTCCTACAAGCATCACAACAATGTTGGCGTCCGTGTGGTTTCGCAATTCTTTCAGCCATCTGTCAACATTCTCAAATGTTGCATGGCGAGTGACATCATACACAAGAAGAGCGCCTACTGCCCCACGATAGTAAGCACTGGTGATGGCACGATACCTACAAAGAGAATCAATGTATATTAATAACATGCAATGTAATAGTTATGGCACGTAAATATCCACAACCCTAGATTTTTAAGCAATAATGCAAAGTTGATTTTTTTTTCAGTTAGTGGCGGCGACAAGAGGGGACTAAGCAGTAAGCATATTCTTGGCATTGGCTACACAACATGAACAAGTCTGCAATTCCATACCAAACATTTATAAGTTGGATACTCATTTGATAATTATCCTAAACAAAGATTAGTGTCAATATGAAGCCATTAGGGCATACCAAGAAGACTGAAAAGTGCATATCCTAGATTCCTACTTCTAATAAATTGTACATCATAACTTCAAGCAAGTACCTCACTCCACAATTCAGGTTTTCCAACAACCGTCTAACAAAAAATAGCAGCAGAAAATTAAATGAAAAGAAGGCATCTTTTCATTTTCCTCTGGGAAACACTGTTAACGAGGAAGAGATTCCATATTCAGATGTGGGAGGATACATAATTTCATCAACATATCTACTGATGGTAATATATGGTATACATCAATAATTCAAGTGATATGGGTAAGAATAATTCCAAAATGCAGTACTGTATATGCCTGCAACACATGCTTACAGCTATGTTATTTCAGCCTTTCAAAAGCAATATAACATTTCCAGTCAATTACAAACTCCAGGAATGTCTTCTAGTAAAATTTCAATAATATTTTGTTGTTACCGGACACAATTTTCCAAAGGATAGCGTAAGATAGTCTATGAAGAATACAATGAAATCACCAAGGAGTATGATTAATAAGTCTTCACACTATGTAGCCCAAGATTAAGGTCAAAAACCTTTGCAAGAGACCTTTCACATGACATCTTGTATCAAATGGAAAGCAAGTGCTACATTTATATCACCGGTTACCTGCCTGCCTTAGATCTCAGATGATCAAACCCTACAGAACCCACTAATATCGACATGCCAGATCATTTCCAAGCTACAATGTAGAAATGCTAAAGCTAAAAGTTCAAGATAAGGCTTACCCTTGTGTTTAAACACACAAATCAAGTGATTTATGCAAGATGCAAAATTCCAAGTTAAGATCATAAAGAAAATAGTATTAAAAGTGAATGCTAATAAAAAATTAAGCCCAATGACAATATCCAATTACAGATATGTAATCATGTTGAATATAAGCAACTATAATTAAGACAAGAAGATTAATGTTCATTAACAATATACGAGTAATCAACAGCTGTCAGATATAGACAATGATATATTCAACCAAATTGCAAAAGGAAAACTTCTAGGTTCAAAACAAGAAAGCAAAGGCCTTTCTGACTCTACTTCCTCTTGTCCAAATACACTCATTTTGAGAGTCTCAAGTTGTGACTTCTGGACAGTACGAAACCCATTGGGCCGAGTCCAATGCCACATGACCCAAATAAAGGTGTGTGGAGGGCCCAACTGACCCATGTAATGTAAACTCAATCATGCAAGTCCAATACCCTATTTTTGAAATCTAAAATTGGGCCATCCAAACAACCCAGTCAGCCCAAATTTGAACTCAGTCTTGGGAATCCCAGATTCTAGCAGATATGACTGTTATATTTGTGGATACCTGTCAAAAGGTGATTGGCTGGGACTATACTAGAATTCTTACCTAGCAAGCACCATGGCAATCAAGAAGTCTGGGTGCAATCCACACCACCAACACCAAGCAAGAGCACTAGTTAAATTTCTCCCCAACTCCCTATCAAAGAGTGCCTCAACATCTCCCAAGTGTTCTCTCTAGCTTAAACACTCATTCTCTCACTCTCACTTACTTGGGCATTAGATTGCCTTTAACACATACTTCCACCAAGTAGGAACAATTTCCTAATTCCTATTAAAAACCCATGCAAAATCTATCAAATTTACACAAGAACAGAAGAACAAGGTAGTCTTTTTCTAAATGAGGAAAAATCAGAACAGAAAAGCATGGCTTGTGCATTAGCCATCAATGAAGGCAAATGCAGCACAAACTAGTCAGTGAGGAATTGGCTTAGTCCAACTGAAAATGATTTTACTCGTTGTAGTACACCTTGATTGAATCTTGGCATTTTCCTAATTCCAAAAAGCATTTGACAATCACCAATTAATACAGCAAATGAAGTGTTACACAAAAGTTAAATTTATGTGTGACCTAATGGTTAGCATTCAATTTAAAAGAGAAAAAAACAAATACTTTAATGTCAGTTGCTTTTCTTTATTCGCTAAAGATATACATTGGACCGCCATATAATATTCCCAGTTCTACAACCGATCTCCTAAAACTCAAAACACTTAATATTCACCAAAAGAAAAGAAAAGAAAAGTAAAAAAATAAAAACAAAGAATCAAATAAATACTCACCCATTCCAAGTGAACAAACTGAATCAAACACAAAATTACCACTCACATACATCATATTCACTTTTACTTAAATCAGCCACCACAAACGACACAAGCTTTACCATGTAGACTTGCACACAAGATCACGATCCACCCAAATAACAAAACAAAACAAACCGACCCAACAAAACCCCAAGTCAAGTAAGCAAGCAAGCAAAAAAAAAAAAAAAAAGAAGGTACTGTATTAGTACTCATTTTCACTCAAATCAGCTTATAAAAATTTAATCAAACCACTTAAAAAAAAAAACAATTTCATTTTTCAAAATCATCTTTTTCCCCCAAAATGCCTCAGATCCACTCCACCGACTCGGTTTCTAGATCGAATCAAAGCAGTCGCCACGTCAGCGTGATCTCGGAGACGCAGAGAGAAAGAGGGAAATGAGAAGGGGTGGGAAGGGAAGAGAGGCAGTAGAGTACCTCTCTTGACCGGCGGTGTCCCAGATCTGGGCCTTGATGACTTTGGAGTCGACGTTGAGGGTGCGGGTGGCGAACTCGACCCCAATGGTGGACTTGGACTCGAGGTTGAACTCGTTCTTCGTGAACCGGGACAGCAGGTTCGACTTCCCCACCCCTGAGTCCCCTATCAGCACCACCTTGAACAGGTAGTCGTAGTCATCGTCCGCCCTGTACCCCGCCATTGATTCTGTTCGATTGATTCCAACAAGACCACCCCTTCTCCTCTCCTGCTGTGCTGGTGGTTCTTGTAGAGAGAGAGAGAGAGAGAAGAAGGAAGAAGCAAGCGTGTTGTTTTCGAGAGAGCAGAGGCAGAGCAGAGTGTGAAGTAGTGGAAACTGGGATGCGTGATATGCGCTTAAAGAAGCGCCATTATAAAAGTGAAAACTCTTGGTACTTTTTAAGTTTTAACGCATAATATATATGATAGGAGTAATTATAATATTGGTTCGGATTCATGACCAACTGATAATATATTAATTATTTAGAAGTATAATTTAACGTTTAAAATATATAAGTATCATAAAAGTATTTTTCAGAGATAATAACACGTGTATAATTCATAAACTTAAATCTATATTAATATTTTTTATATAATAATTGGCTAAATACTATTTGTAGGATATAATCTTTGAAGGTGAATATAATTTTTTTTAGACAATTTTACAATTGAAATAATATTTTAAGCACCAAAATGATACTTGTCCCTCTCTTTCTTAAATTATTATTTTTGCCAATAAATTTTTTCTTTTTCTCTTCTTGGTCATGATTGAATATTTAATCTTTATTTTTATATTTTAATAAGTTAAATTAGTTTGATACATGACACCATCTTTGTCCCAAATAACTATAAAATATACACAGGGGTGTAGCTAAAGCACTTAGGTAGGATGGACCAATTTTATATGAAAAATAATATTTTATTTTTTTAATTTTTGCTTTAATCTAAAAATTCAAATAAAAATTATAATATATATGAAAAGTAAAGGTTTAACTATCAAAACTTAAAAATGCACACATATATACATAATATAGTGTCTATTTGTAATATTTAAACATCTAATTAAATTAAAAATTTTATAAAAATTAATCAAGTAAAAAATTTAAAGGGGGCTAAATAAAAAATTATGTACATATATACAAAGAAAATGAAATTTTTTGAGGGGGCATAACTCTAAGAGAGACACCCTAAATACAGGCATCCTTAAATTTTATAAAGGTATTGAAGAAATTCCATCATTATTAATTTTTTTTGGTTGATTTATTATTATTAAATTGAAAATAACAATAATGAGATTATGCGGGTTCTGTTCGAGCTTGGATCCTATCTCTGTTTTCGGCCGAAAACTGATAAGACCAAAACAAAAAAGATCCCATATGTATCGAACAAAATGAATAGATTCCAAATGCATCAATCGAAAAAATTATAATCCAAATGTCAACCTAAACCCGAATATATTTTTTTTCATACCCAAAATTTATCATAATATAAGTTTTTGTGATTATTTATAAGAATGTAGTATTTCAATAAGTAAATCTTGTCAATAATAAGATTTGAATGATAAAATATAATTTTTTAAATCAAATTAAAAATATTTTTATATGTTTGGATATGATATTTCAATAAGTAAATCTCACCAATATGTTTGGATAATAAAATATTTTTTTAAAATTAAATCTTACTATTGACAAAATTTTCATAATAAAATATTATTTTTCAAATAAAACTCGCCATTGGTAGGATAAGTAAAATATCATATTTATATAAATTTATCTATAATCTCATATATGAAAAATTGTTAAATTAAAACACCATATTAAAAATTAAAAAAAAAACTAGGGGTTATGATATGCAAATTATGTTTGAAAAATATTAGACAATTAAAAATTTCTCAGAATTTTATATTCAAAAGTAAGTTCTTATCTTATACAATGTGGTTTTATTATGATGTAACAGGTCCAGTAAACTTAACAACAAACGTCATTTTCAAGCATGCTGTTGAAAGTGCTGAATTTATGATGACTGGTCATGTTAGTTCAATTAATAGTGCTTGTAGCTGTAATTTGACTTGATAATACAGATTGATTTAATTTAAATGTAGTTTAACATTATCAGTTTAAAAGGGGAAGGAAAAGAAAATGTTCACAACCCATCACGTGACAGCTCCTGTAATAAAGGGTAATTCACAAATCCTACTACCACAGAACTTTGTATACAAGCCCCAATCATAGCCACACTCCTAATTTTCCCAATTCAAATAGAATCATTACCCCTTGTTTTGGATAAACAGCTGGGAGGTATCAATGCACTCCATTTCCGTGAAATTTCAAATAAGTTCATACAAAGTCATCATTAAACACCGTGGAGCTAGTAACAAGCAACCCCTCCTATATACTTTGTCTGACTCAAGTCCACTTTTACCGGAAATGGATCCAATAATTTAAAGGTCATCAATATTTGCTTGTTGTCTCTCGCATTTTTTTCGTGGCCGGTGCACCCTAGGTCGGAATAGCAATTGAAAATGGTGATCTTAGGCGTTTAAAAAAGGAGGAAGGCTCATGAAGCGTTTAGAAAGTAGTATTATTTGTAACCTATAAACAACGTACAATGACATGACACTGACATGTAAGACACACTAAAGTTAAAAAATTATAGAATATAAACATGATATATGTATAATTAAAAATTTAAAGAAAATAATATATTATTTAAAATATTATTTATATAAACTTCTCTTATACTTTATTTTCTTATATACTTGAAAAATTATGTATTGTTTTCTTTATAATATTGTTTATATTGTATTTTTCTATATTAGAGTAAGAAAAAAGTAAATTATAAATTAAATATATACAAATATGCGTCGATCGTGTGTCATGCAAAATTTGACATGGACATTTGTCTAACACGTAAATATGACACCCAAATAATGTGTCTCATTTTGTAACTTTTTTTGAAAAAAATTAATTTATATACATTGACAATCATCTAGTCAAATTATCTCATTTACATGACTTTAAATAATATGTATGATATTTAACTACTTTTGTTATGTGACAATACAATATTAAATGACAATATAATTTCTTTTATTCATGAAATAAAGGCAACGAAGCCGAAGCCCACAATCTCAAGTGATTAAATGGGATAACCCCTCCAAGAGAGTTTTTCAGGATTCAAACCCTGAACCTTGCAAAAAAAACTTGCCCAAGGCTCAATTAGTCTATTTCTGTTGAGCTAACCCCATTGAATATGAGGAGAAATTTTAATGTATAGAAATTAAACTAAAAATATAGTAATATGTTAAAAAGACATTTTGTGTATATTTAGACTGAATGGTTGCGTAAATTAATTATCACTCGCACAAAATCATTTTTACTATGTTGGAGAAGTTAAGACATTTAATTAACTTCTAAAACAAAAGTTTCCTTAAATTTTTAGGAATAAGCGTTACAATTTACAAATTAAAATAAGCAATTTTATCAATATATATCTAAATACAAAATAAATTAGTCATATATTACATCTTGTAGTTTTTATTACGTAGTAATAATCAATTTTATTATGTATGTATCTAAATACAAATGAGTAAATAATCATTTTATCCATGAAATTATATGTATAAGTCAATTTAATTTCTAAAATTTTGAAACTAACTTTTTTAGTTCCTCAAATCACAAAATGAGTCAAATTAGCCTTTGATTTCATTTTCATTACTATTTCATCACATTTTCGCAATGTATCATGTTAAGTGATATAATAATGATGATAACCGACATTCTATTTGGCCTCAAAGGTGGACATACAATTGAATAATGAGGTCAAATTGTTAATATAAGCCAAATATATTAACAATATTATTTATATGTAAAAAAATTCTTATAGTCTTCAATTATTGTTATTTTCATGCAATATAATTAGCAAAGATTTATTAGAATGTTAGCATATAATCACTAGCATGTCAATTAGTGTAAAATGTCTGCAAAAATGTGAGAAAACAACAATAGAAATATAGGCAAACACATGTGACTCACATTTTGTAATTTCAAAAAAATTAATTCTAAATTTCCGTAATCAAAATAACTCACCCATACAGCTTTAAGGCTCATGTTAAACATTAACTCAAATACAAAATTAGTACTTTCACATAAGGTGTTAATTAAGTTGTTATATCAACATGAACTAAGTGTCGGAGTGTGATTAACTTGAAAGTAAATTTAGCACAAATCCAATATTGCGTCTTAAGCTTGACCATTTTCGATACAAGTTGGATCAATTTGGTTCGGTTTGATATTTTAAACCTTTTTTTGGCAAATCCAAAATTGAACCAATCTGCTGACCCAGATCTAGTTACGTTGATTTAGCTTCGATCATCGAGGTGACGTGCAATTTTTTTTTTTTTAAGCTTTACTTTTAATTATAACAACTAATAATGGTGTAAAATCAGTTTATGAGATGCTTAATACTAATATACCTTTTAGTGAGAGATACTTAATAATAACATGGTGAATAGAGAAATCACTTAAACAAATGCAAATAAAGAATATGAAAAGTAGTTTATTACTAAATGTTCGAATGCAAACCTTTGAAAACTTTAAAATAAATTGAGAAACATAATTAATCGGATGAATGAGTTGGATGTTTGGATTTTGGGTTGAAAATAAAAAATCTGAGAACCAAATAAATAGTAATTGATTTCATTTGGTTTTGGCTTGTGAAATTAAATGAGATTAATCGAGTCAATCTAACCCAATTTCGTTGATTTGGTTTGCTTTATTAGGTTCATCAGATCAATTGGCTTATGTATTTTTTACTGTTTTTAATTTAATAGTTTCTCTAATATGTAATTTAATATTTTGGACTGAGCAAGGGAAGTCATTGCAACATGCATGTGAAAGTTTCATTAAGGTTGGAGCTTTTGCCATAAAATCATCGTCAAAACCATTTTCACTTTAAGGTATATTTATAAGTTTAAATTTTGGAAGGAATGAAGGAGATGATAGAAATTATAATATAAATTTATATTACAAGTTTTTCTCTTCCTTTCTTTTCTTCCAAAATTCAAACTCATAAATAATCCTTAAGGACTCCATCTTGTTAGTGTAAAAGCTCCAACCTTAATGGTACTTTTGCATGGAAGTAGCCGAACTGTGTGGTGCTTCCTACGTGGCTGATCAATAAAAATGAAAAAAAGAAAAGAAAATGACACTAAGAAAAGAAAAAAATTAAGACTCATTTCTTTATATCCATTTCATCCAATCTTCCAACCAAATTATGATATGAATTTTTCTTAAAATGAGTGCATATTTTTAAATTTTAAATTAGTCATTTAAATAAAATATCCACTTGTCATGATTTAGTTAGTGAAAGAGATGAAATGAACCTGTAACTGCATCTACCTCTTAAATAAATCTACAGGAATGAAATTATATTAGTCACTATATCTAATGTAGATACTCTAGGAAATCAAAAAGGAAAAAAGATAAAATGGATATAAAGAAAATGGACCTACGTGTTATCCTAAAAAAAAATGAAGCATTTTGGTAAATAGTTTCATAAAGGTTTCATATTGGCAAATAGCTTTGACAGAGCTAGCAGAAAAGTGAAAAAAAAAACTATATATTTCTTAGCTTCCGTTTGGATTAATGAGTTGATTTGTTCCTTTTCTCTTTTTGGGTTAAGAAAAAAAACATAGAAGGAAAGAAAAAAAATCTTATGCCCAGTTTAAAAAAATTATTCTTACAATTGAGAAGAAATCCTAAACATTTGAGAAGAAAAGTTGTAAAATTACCACTCTATTCTAATATTTGCCAAGAAATTTATCAATTATAATAAGTTATTAAAATAGTGAAGACTATCATCATATTCAATGGTAATAAGTGAGTGTCCACTTAGACACCTATTTTTTAGTGTTAGAATAAATTTTTATTTATATTACATCTCTTATTTTCTTTCTTCTATTTTTTTTTTTTATAATGCAAACAAAGCATGCATTAAGATTAGTCTATGCTAACGTAAATCGCTGCTAGTCCTGTACAATTTCTCTGCACCGATACTACAAACCTCAAAGTTTTCAATAAAGCATTAATTAGTTACATCGAACATCAGGCATATGGTAGCACTTGAGCAAGGAGAAGCTTTGGTTTGGGTGTACCAGAAATAAGAATCATCGTGTGTAGCCAAATGCATGCAATTCTGATCATCGATCATATGCACTTTATCAAGTCACCGAAAGTTGTAATGATGTGTCTTGTACCCAACATGAAATCAGCACTCAAATACCTTGTATGTGATTCCCAAGAACTCTGTCCTAGCCCTTTTCTACCATAAAACCTATCCATACCTTTCCAGATCAATTCAAAATTCAAACCAATCTCTGCTAGCATAAAGAAATAAAGCTCAAACCATTTGGCATGAAAAAGCACCAACTAGCTAGTATATACGTAGAAGTGAAATAAAAACTAACTCAAAGGGATGTTTGATCCTTAATTAATTAACTAAATTTAGAGACCCATGTGATAATTAGGGATCTGAAAGTTCACCTACAATACCTCATGTTTAGGAAAAAATTCTTATTAGGTGAAAATACATCTTGGATATGCATATATCAAATTTCCACATGTAAAGTTGTGTTAATAGAGAGGAAGCAACACTAAAATTGTTGTTAGGTGATCTAGGTCACAAGATTCAAATATATAAAACAATCTCTTTATTTTCAAGAATACGACTTGTATCTTGTAGATATCAAAAATTAATTTGCATGGTTTAAGGTTTTAAATTATGGACCGCATCACGTGATGTCCCGATATGTGTTGCAAGGGCAATCACATAAATTGATAGTAACGCAATTGTATCAGGACCACAATAGGCATCAGGTCGCAACGGCGGCATCAAGCCGCAATGACTCTTTTCAATTTGAAGACACGCAAAAATTTCAAAGCGCATTAGTCGCAATGCGCATTGTTTGCAACCATAACAACCGCAACCATATCCGCACAACCACAACTGTAATTTAAAACACGGCATGGTTAACTTAGAAAGTTGGACAGGGGTGTGTCAAACTTCTTTTTGTGCCATGCTTTCCTTCACAAATATAAAAGCCCCACTTGAAACCAATAATGCTGGTAGCCAGAAGGGTTCAGACACCAATTAGAAACTCCAATCATAGTTGTCTCAAGTACCAACCATGATTTGCTCATCTCCCCCTTCTTCTCTTTATTTATGTCTATGAGAAAGAAACTTCACATATTATTAATAATAACCTTTGTGCTGCCCTCGTGTGCGTGGTTTTCTCTTCTTTCTCTTAACACTTCACAATGTCCGAGTCTGAAGTCTCTTCTCCCTCATCATCATTGGAAACTGGCTCTTCCTCCACTAGTAAGAGTCCAAGCATTCAAATGGTCTCAAAATCAGTCTCTGACAGGCTTTTGGGCAAGTTCTTTGATGCATCTCAGTTCGATTTTGATTATCAGGAGAGTGGTTTGTGGTCTCCTCCAATAAGAAGGAGGGCGTTTCTGGCCTCGCCTGGTAACATATGCTCTGAGGATGAAATGTTGAGAAGGCTCAACAAGGCAAAGAAGGCATGGGAAAACAAGAGACACATAATTTGCTTCAATGTACATATGCACTTTCATTCTCTTAATTCATTAATCTACTCTCTTGTTCTCTTGATTAGTTTAATTTACTCTTTTGTTCTCTTCATTAATTTACTCTTTTTGCTTCTCTACATTTCTATGTGTAATTGTTTTATGAATAATGTTAGACATATAGAAAAACATTTATAGAATCGTTAACAGAAATCATATTATTTACGTTGTCTGATAAAATAAAATGGTATGATACACTTATTCATATAAATGTTAATAATATATGCCAGTATGCCACATAATTAATATCTATACAAAATTCTTGAAAAATTTCTAGCTGTGTAGTATTTTTCTTCTTCTATATATAACTGACTGAGTTCTATATTATGGAGATTTGTAGACTATAACCTTCGAGATATGTTTGGAACATTTTGCAGGCCTTTAGGTGCTCTTGAAGTTGAAAGGCTAGACAGGAGATGCAAATGCCAACCATATTCTCTTTAGATAAAGTCATGTTTTGTCTAAGAATATCTGAGATTTACTTTGCAGTGTGCATGTGAGAACTGCTTTTACAACTTTGGGGTCCGACGGTATCATGACCTTGGTGCTCCTTACAGAGTGTGAGCTAGATATTGTAAAGTACTTGCATGTTTATATTTTCAATGTTCCCACATATCCTGTAATATTTCATGATTCATCTTATTATAAAACCACCCAACTTTTTTTATTTCTAGTATATCAGTCACCATAAAATTTGAATTTATAATCTCATGGGACATATCCAAGTCCCTCGAAACTAGTCTTAATTAGTATAGTTTATCCAACTTTTTCATTGGTGTAAAATCACCCAACTATAGTTCTTCTTTTCTTGCTTTTCTTCATACTACATTGGTGTGAACACAAAATTTGTCTTGAATAAACCTTCGCCTAAATTATTGGAAGTAGTTTATAACTTAATTATAAATCTTTTTTGGCATGTTGATAACTATATTCACTTAGGATTTGTTTTTCATAATTAGATGCATTTTGACTCAAAGAGAGAAGTGTAGGTGAAACACTAAGGACTTCTTTTATTTGAGTTTCCAATTTTTAGTTTTTATTTTCAGTTTTTGTAAATAAAATACTAAAAATTATAAAAATAACAAATATCAGTTTTTAGTATTTTTTTCATAAAATCTGAAAAATAAAAAATTGAAAATGAAAACTAAAACTCAAACAGGTCCTAAGTGTTCTAATATATTCACTTAGGATATTTTTTGTAACATTTGGTGAAAGCACAAGGAATCAATCTCTTTTAAGTTCAGCTCTTTTCAATTATTCATAAAATTATATCTTATTACACCGCAAAAGCATAAAAATTATGCAATCTTTTGACAAAGGCTAGTTCCGTAAAATTGGATTTTACGTTTTCAATCCACCTTCGTGGGTACTTTATAGGATTTGTTTTTCACGTATAATACCTATAAAATTTATGGAAATTAACTTCATGACAGAATCATCTAATCTGCTTTTATTTGATTTTATAGAGGGAATACAAAAAAAAAAAGAATACTTTTACTTAACATTTCAAATAATTATCTATATGTTAACCATTACTTCTAAATAAATGTTTAATATGTAGCGCAAAGATAAAAAAGACTGAAGAAGATATCAAACCTAACTTTTCTTATAAAGGTATTTGAAGATATAATTAAGTGAATAACAATTGAAGTTATTTAACTAATAAGCCATATTTTTATCTTCGGAATTCGTCCAAAGTTTCGAAAGAAATCATAGATAAGAACTTATACCACTGAACAAAGAACTAAGTTTTTTTATCGGCTGCTCGTACACTCACCTCATTATTAAAGATACTTTCCTTTTTTAATTTCTTTCGATAAACTTAAACGAGCATCCATATTTTTTAAAATCAATATATACATGAGTGACATGACATTTCTCTCATTAAATTCAAAGAATTCACCCAATAATTCTTTGCTTTGCTATTGCTGTAAACCATATATATATTTCACAAGAGAATTGTGTGTGTGCTTTGGTGATGGAGGATTTCTAACACCTAAAAATGATGTGATATATGAATAAAAAAAGCTTACTATCACATTCAATGATAAATAAATGTTTCCAAGTTAACATTCACTTTTAGATGTTGAATAATATTTTCGTTGATACTGCTTATGCAGTAGAAATTTAAAAATTAAAAAGTCTGCACAAACAGTGACATATCAATTGGAATTTTGGACATGCTTTGCGACCAACAGAATTTTGTGTGCAGCAAGAGAGCAGGAAGAATATTCAGAGCGGGTGGCGTTGCTTTCTAGTCATTTGAATAGCAGACAACAGTGAACAACGTAACAGGACGCTATTCAAACAACCCAAACGTTGTTTCTTTGTACTTTTCTTTCGTCTGATTGCAAACTTGAATTTGATTTGATTCCCTACCCCAACGTTTTGGGTTAGTACGTAAAACCAGAGTACAAAGCAAATATAGGAAATGTCTTTCATGTCTTTGTTCTTATGGTCAATGTTTGTAGACCTGGTTACATCAAAATAGAAAATAGTAAACTGACGAAGTTCCTTCAACCCCAACCATCCCCATTCAAATGGATGGGTTGGATGAGGTTTTCATTAAATTTTTTATTTAATATAAAAATTATATTAATAATATTTTAATAAATATATAATTAATATGAAAAGTGATTAGATTACAATTTTTAACCTATGTTTCATATGCATGCTACCTCCCTGCTTCACCCCCTTCATCGTCACTTACTGGCTTGCGTGTTCTTTGATGTTTTCATGAATTTATCTACTCATGTATCAAAAAGGACTTTCTGCTCCTTTTTTAATTAGTGTTCCAAAGTTCAAATTAAAAAGAGCAAACAAAAGGGGCATTTCTAATATTAAGGGATCCTGCAACTTTGCCGAGGAAGTGCTCTGGTCCCAACCTCCCAATATCCATTCAATATGGAAGATTCAGAGCTCAACAATATAAAGTCATAAACCCATCACCGAAACACAATTTCATTTCTTCATTGTTTATATTAAGATAAGTTAGAACTTGAGTGATGATAGAATCAATGAAATTGCAAAGAGAACCAAAACAAGGATGAAATTGGGAATGGGAAGAGGAAGGGCAAGCTGGTCGGATTATGGATGAAGGATAAGAGAGGATGAAGGAGATGGTGAAGATGAGGAGATGGGGACGAAGGAAGTGAGGATGCCATTTGATTATGGAATGTAAGAAATGGGTCGGAGTTTAAGATTAAAGATGAATACATGAGAGAGGGAAGATGTTAGGTGCAAAGAGATAGAGAGAGAATTGAGATGATGAGGATATAAATGTAATTTACTATTTTTTTTCCTTTGAATTTTATGTTACCATTACCATGATGATCCATAACTCAAACCTCCCCATGTTAGAATGCTCCAACAAATATATCCATTATAATCGTGGATGTGATTGTGGGTGATACATTCTAAGGTTGCAAATTCAACTAAAGAAGTGTTATTTTGACTCACATTATGTAAATATCATATTAATACATTTTTATCAACTTTTGAATTGGATGTGAACCCATTTTAATTTAAATCCCACATCCCATTCAATAGTGAATATGAGTGTATTAGGATTTATATTCTATAAAATGAGTAAAATAACATTTCTGATTCAACTGACTAGGAGGGTTTGCTTTAATAACTGCATTCCTATTTTAAGTTTCAAGCTCTTCTATAATAATGCCAATGATTGGGAATCTAATTACCAAAATGCCACTCGATCAACTCGACTGCGTTCAACATAATCATCAGTTTGCAACAATACCTTCTTCCACCTGACATGAAAAATTTCATGGCCTCTAACCATCTAGGCAACAGAGCATACGATTTGTGGCAATCACCACAAATCTTCACAATAGTTTATTGTTTTGCCTTCCAAGCTTTTCGATATATGATGAACTAGTTTTCAAACTTACCAAGATCACTCAAGACAAATCATTTGCGACTTGGATCAATTGGTGGTCATAAGAATATTATTAAATTAATATATAAAAATACAATTTAATGAAATTAAATATTGTGAATACCCCATTTTATCCAAATACCTTTTAATTTAATTTAATTTAATTTTTTATTTTGTTTTTTCCTTTTTATCAGCGCAATCCTTTTCTCTTTTTTAGTTTAGGTTCCTTAGCCCACCCCATCCTGTTTCGTTTGTTTGTTAGTGGTCTTTTTGGCCCATTTGAACATTGCAAGGCCAGCCCATTCTTTCCCTCCCCGAACCTGTACTTGTGGGCTCATGAAAGCATACAGAATATTTAATTCTTTCAAATCAAAAGAGGAGATTAAAGGGGATTGAGATAATCTCATAATCATGCAATCAGAATCAGATCAAATCAAACCCAATCCCCAATCTGCATAAAATGGAAGAAATCAATCAAGCATTAAGCCAGTTGATATGCAAAATCGTGTATATAACAGTGTGAGTCTGTCAGTGTAAGGCACCGGAAAAATCTGGAAAAAAGATGCAAAAAGACACAGAAGGCAACAACAAAAGGAAGGAATTGGGCAGAATCCAGAGAAGGAAGAGGGAATCAGTGAGAAGAACACACAGAAGAATTAGCAAAGTACAGAGAGAGCTCAACAAAATAATTTCCCAGAGAGAGCGCAATAGTAGTGTTACAGTAAAATAAAGGGGGGGGGAAGAATGAGTGAGAGAAAGGCAGAAAGAACAATCAATGGAGGAACCAAGTGAAGCCATGTAGTGATACCTTCACCCAGCAACCACCATGGCACGCGGCACCGCGAAGCTGGTAGCAGCAAAGCTCTAGCGCACGGTCCATACAGCGCCACCGCACGGGCTCCCCATGCGCAGGTCGTGGACCGCCGAGAACCCCTGCCTCACGACGCCACCACCGCGAGAAGCCTAGTGTCGCGCCACTGCAAGCCCAGCCATCTCCGCCGTTCGAGCAGCGCTCGCAGAGCCTAGTCTCGATCCCCACCGCTGCTCCGCGTTGAGTCGCCCGCACCTCAGCCGCCTCTGCTTCGTGCACGGAAACCGCCGCCGCGCATTGGAGCTTCGCCAACACCTTATGGTCGCCGCTGCCTCATCCCTTTGCTTATGCACTGTTTTCCTTTCTTTGTACTATAATGAGATTAGGTTTTGGTTCTAGGTTTTGGGTTTGGGTTCAGATTTTTTTTTTTTTTCTTTCTTGTCTTTTTGGGCTAGTTTAGTTTTTTTGCTCCATATGTCTTTGGGTCTTAAAGTCTTGGGTCTTTTGATTCTCTTTTTGTTTTTTCATTTTTATCGTTTTTGGATGTTCTTCTTTTTGGGTTTTTAAGATTTTTTTAGGATATTGAAACTTTTTAGTTCTGGGTCAAAATTGTTTTTTTCTTTTTGGGCTATTGTTTTGTCTTAAAAATTAAAAAATACAAAAAAATTTCTTTTTGTCCGCATAACAGTCAAAAGTATGACTAAAAAGTCGATGTTTCCTTTATAAGTGCTCCATTGTAAGTTTTTCCAGTCCTAGGACTACCTTGAATCCTATACATAAGCAGATTTTCATTTTCAAACAATTTGTGAGTCAAAGTCCTTTTTCACAAATAAAATCAATCAACACACTTCTTTTTTCTTTCTTTTAATTAAAATCCATCAAATAAGCATTTTCTATAAGAATAACGTCTTTGAGTTTGATTTGCACCAAAGGATATGTCAACGTAGACAACAACTATCAAACCAAAATCTTTTTTCATAAAATTTGTTCTTTATTTTTTATTTTAATTTTAGCTTTATTTCTTTGTAAATATGTAATTGTTATAATTTTTTTGGGGAAAATAAATATTTTTAAATTATAAATAAATTTGCATAATGAGCTTTAGGGTAACTTATTCATAGATGTATTAGAGGTGCAGTGGGATTAAGTTTACACATTTCCTTAATCATAATTAGACTTCCAAATCTCAAATCTCTTTAAAAGACCAATTTTATCAAATCTCTTTAAAAGACCAGTATATATATATATATATATAGTGAATCATAATGACAACAACTTGCAATTAATTAGACTAGTGGCAAGAGATGCGCATCCTTTCCTTCATGAAAGGTTTTCGAACCCCACCATTGAAATTTGAGATTCTCGGCTCGACTTGGCCTTCTCCTTCTAAAACTATAATAATGACACTTCATACCTAAATTGAATATGAATCCTTTCCCTAATCAACCTTATAGACACATCAAGTTTTTGTAGAACAAATCAATTTATAGAATCTAACTTTTGATGACCTTGTGTAAAAGCTAGGTTGACACAAGTGTGAGGACCATTATATTTTGTAATTTGTCAAAGGTTTGACCTCTTGCTTTGAATGACCCTAACTCTCCAATTGCAATCATTGCTAAGTCTAAGATACTTCGCCAGATATTCTCCTTGTATCAAAATATTCACTCTTATAGCTTTGACGCCTTAAGATTGAATAATGCTTTAAAACCTAATGCAACCCAACATATAATTCTCCCCCTTCACTCCAAATATCATGCTGAGCTAACTAAGGAAATTCAGGATTAGTCAATGCATCCCAATTACTTTGTAAAAATTGTGGGCATAGGGCATTAACACACTTTAGAGTTAAATGCATCTAATTAGTCCTTGAAATTTTTTTATATCAAATAGGTTATTGAAAGTTAATTAAAAAAAATACATCAAATAGGTTCCTAGAATTAAAATTTGACACCACTTCATTTTGAACGAAGTTTTCAGTGCCTTGTTTAATATCATATGTATCTTTCACCAAAACAATGTCAAACAATTTTCAAACACTAATGTGATGTCACACGATAATTTTATAAAAAAATCTCTCAAAAACTAAATTGATATCATACAAATCTTTCAAAAATCAAAATGCATATTTACATATTCATCTAAAAATTAATAAACACACCACATTATTTATCGGAGATTTATCCAACAAATCTCTTTTTTTTTTTTTAATCATATCTAACAACATATTCGGATGACAATATTAATTAAAATAATTTTTTTTAAAAAAATATCAACTGCACTTTTCGATTAAAAACTTGGGTAAAACCAAACATAAACTTGATAGTAGCAATGCATTTGAGAAAGAGGGAGGGAATTGAATCAAGTATTCTTTTTAAAATCTGCACACTTAACAAACAAATAAGATAGTTTCCAGAATGTCTTTTGTGATTTTAGGAGATATTGACCATGTTTCCTAAAATTTGGAATATAAATTTAGAACACAATAAGCAAAAAGAAAGATATACCAAAATAGTTTTACCAGTATATGTAATGAAATAAATAGCTAAGATGATTTAGAGATATTTATATGTGAAATAAAGAGAATGGTTAAGAAGAGTGTACTATAATATTTATATTAGTTTGACCTCAATATGAGATCTACATTCAGTTCGCACCCAAAGATGAGAGTTCCACTAATTCCAAATTTCCAAATACAAAATAAAGCTTACCACTCAACACAAGTGTAAGCTAAATCAAAACAAACGAAGCGTTCCAAGCTACAAGCAAGATTAGTCTTTTGATAAGAGTTCTTCAAGTTTACCCCAAGTAGTGTTTAACAAGGGCATCTCCAAGCTCACACAAAATTGGCTCAAAAAGCCTCACAACCAAATGCCTTAGAATTATTTTTTGTTTTCTCAAATAAAAGGAACCAAGTTCCTTAACTAAAAGCTCTCACAAATTTAGTTTTTATCACTCACAAAAACCTCACAAAAAAAATTCTACTTTTAGTGATTTTAAATATGCTCAATACTCTCAAACTTGTTACAAAAATAACACTTGATAGTGCTTGGATAATGTGCAGTAGCATGAGGGGAGAAAAAGAGGAAGATAGCAAGCTTTTTTTGTTTTTAAGAAAATGATATGCAACAATGGGCTCTTTTTCTAATTTGTTGCAGCTGCTAATGTTTCCTTAAATAGGAAAAATAATATGACTATTGCTTACTATAGGCTAGTGCAAGTTGCTTCTTCTGCAATTTGATGAGCTGTCACAATGTGGGCAACATTTTGAATTTGTTTTTATCTTTTTGTCCTTTTGTACAATGATTTTCTCTTTCCTATGATATGTCAATATTCCTTGCAATGTATTCCTATTATTTCAAAGTGGTATATGCCTTTTTGCCATGATAAAATTTGTGTTTCCCTTCAAGGGTAATTGTGCCACATCAACTTCCATCATATTCTACATGATGCTTATTGCTGTCTCTAAATTGAATTTCTCCTTTCAAATAGGAGATATTTGACATCAATGTGTTGACTTCTTAACATGTTCTCTAATTAAGACCTGAAACACTAAAGCACCCATCAAAATATTCAATAATTAAATGCTTGTTGTCATTCAAGGTTACATATTCAAGGTTACATAAGCTAACAAAACTGACCCTTTTCATGAATCATAAATTAATCACATATACATATCATCTTCTTACAGGTAAAAATTTTTTTACGTAAGCAAATAAACACTCTTCAAAATCTCAAAAAAAAAAAAAATGGCAAAACCAAATCCTCTAAATTGACATATAGTAGAGCCAAATTGAACTCAAGTTCTGTTGTGTGTAGTAGATTGAAAGAGCTCAGAATAATTTCCACGAGTTTTCAATGCATTGAGGTGGCTCTTTTCAGACATCCATTGCTCGAAGTCAAAGGAAGTTGGCATGCATAATTGATTCACGGAAGCAATATACATACTAGTGTCATCGATGGCTGTGTGAGACTAGGACCACTATATAGGAATGTCAAACTAAGTGGTGTCCATAATTTGAAATTGTTGAAGTGTTGACCAATGAGCTACGAAAGAGTATACTTTTTGTGAGCTCAATGTGTCCAATGCCTTGTAATGAAGAAAGCTTTACTCTATAAGCAACTCCAAGGAGTTTGGAGCAAACAAGTAAGAGCATTGAACGTCTCAATGTGACAATAGAAACCAATGCTAGTGTCCAAGTTCACATGTACCTAACACAACATCTACAGGGAATTTTAGGACTCTTACCAAGTTGGATCACCATGATTCCACTAGCTTGTTAATTTGGCCTATAGGTTCATTTTAATCCATGAAATTATTTGCGTATTTTATTTTAATCTCTAAAATAAAAAAAATTAATTTAATTATTGAAATTAGAAAAAGTGATTTAAAATGATCCTTCTAGTAATTTAAGTTAGTCTTCACAAACATTAGCATGAATCATTTTTTAATTTTAAGAATTAAATTGATACTTTATTAATTTTATGAATTAAAGTGAAATACAAATATAATTTCAATGAACCAAATAAACCTTTACTCCATTAATTCGTTGTGCAAGTGGGCATGCACGTACACCAATTTGGCCAAATAGCACAACCCTCACGTCTATCCGTTCCTTCCTCTTTCAACATCTACTTCGTGTATAAATAGCACAACTATGCCATTCTCTCTTCAGCATATCTCACAAAGACACAAACATATTTGTAACTAAATTGCCTTCATTCGTTCTTACTAGTGTTCCAAATGTCTCGCCAGGATTGTGTTTTGGTCATCACCCTGCTTGTTTTGGTGTGCTATCCCTCATTCTCAGATGCCCGAAAGATTCTCAAAAATGAGGCACAAGAGTTGCCCTCTAATTTGCTACCCTACCTTCAAGAGGAGACTCATGGTTATCCCATGCGTGGCAGTGGAAGGCTCATTGCTCGTCTCGACAATGATGCAAGTTCTAGTTCAATCTACACCGAGTCCTGGTGCTGGGCACAAGTGACTAAATCACCAGTGAAACATACTATAATCTTATTGACACCCAAAAATGGCCCCAAAATCTGTAGCTTTAGTTGTGTGTCAAATATTGAAAAGAGTTATGGTGTACTAAGAAAAAGTTATGTGATTCTACCATGAATAGTTGACAATAGTCTTCCTCTCTATGTTACATTTCAGTTATATTGTGATAGAGTTTGACGCGTATTTGAAAATATATAGATAATACAGTAATGCTATATGACGCGATAAAATACCGTCCGAAAACAATGTGAAAATGTTTGTTGTTAACTTGTTATGTGATGCATGTACATTGGGAGAAGGACGGAAATCACATAGGTGCGTGGTAGCCTATAAAATTCGGCTTGAAAAAGGCTACATATAATTATTGACTTTTAAATAAAGAAGTGGATCATATAATTTTATTTCATCCAATAACTATAATACTTTTTGGTTAAAGATTTTGTCAATATTATATGTAGTATTTTTCTTTCGGCTAGTGTAAAAGTGTTTCCGGATCTTGTTTCTACAATACAACTATATGAAAAGAAACGATGACAGTGCAATTGAAAGGACAACTCTCAATTTGTTTTCTTGCCTTAAATGCATTATATATATATATATATATAATGGCAACAATTTTACTTGAGCTTCTCTTTTGAAGAAAGAAAAAATTAACCACATTAATTAATATTAAATGAAATTTAAATTACAAATAAATTTTTTAAATGAAATAGTAAATCATAATGACTTTGGCAAGAAGTATTGGCATAACTGATTAATTTTAAAAATTTAAATTGTATCACTCTAAATTAAATTGAAAAGTGGTTGATGAAAAGAAAAATATATATGAAACAAAATATATACAAATAAAATAACAAAAAATTATATGACAAAGGCGGTTTCTTTAGTAGCTGTCCAATTTGAAAGTGTTTGAATCCTTGTCAACGTCAACCATGTGTATAATGATTCTGCAAGTCACTGTCCATGTAAACTTATATAATATATTTTCTGTGTCAAATAATTGATAAACACATAACATATAGTATTAACTTATT
Source organism: Dalbergia oliveri (assembly GCA_030441495.1). Taxonomy (NCBI): domain Eukaryota; kingdom Viridiplantae; phylum Streptophyta; class Magnoliopsida; order Fabales; family Fabaceae; genus Dalbergia; species Dalbergia oliveri. The sequence goes on from JAMLFY010000006.1 coordinate 15,883,527, forward strand.
TTATTATACCTAATATATCATACCAAACACACTCTAAGTATATCAATCACAATTCAATAAGAATCCTAGTTTTTTTTCCCGATTATGTATCACTGAAAGAAACAAATTATTACATTTATAATCATTCTACAAACAAATTGAAAAACAAATGAAACAAAATAGAAGGTTCAAACCGCAAGGGGCCAAAAAAAAAAAAAGAGAAAAGCCATATGATGGGATGGTGGCCAACAAACAATGAAGCTTCCGAATTCCCAATGACCAAGACATTAAGTTGCGTTTGCCACGTTACCTATAAGATTATTATAATCTAGATTATCACTTCAAAAGATTATGACATTTTAAATTATTGGTAATGTTATAATGCAGTGTTTGGTATACATAGGTAATTTAGCTGCCAATTCACCTTACCTCCATTTTTTGTATTTCAAAAATCATATTGATCATAATAAGATTTGAAGATAGGATTTCATACATGCTATTTAAGTCCTTCACCATTTGATTACATTACCTTATTTGATATGAAAAAAGATTACTAAAGTAATGCATGTCTTTTAGTAATATAATAATAATAATGATGATGATAACAACAATAATAATAATAATTAATAAAAGAATTTATTTATTAATTATTATTTATTATTATAAGAATTTTAATTAACAATAATAATTATCAATATTAATTTAATAATTATAATAATTGTTATTATTCACTTTAATAATAATAAATAATTTTAATATTAATTAATGATTTTAAATAATATTAATAATAATTAAAAATTTAAATAATAATAATAATAATAATAATAATAATAATGGAATAATAATTGGACCACTGCCACTTGGGTGGTAATCCACATAGACACTCCAATGGGGAAATCCACATATGACAATTTGGATTGCCTTGGTAATATTCTGTGTCCAGATAATTTTAAGCAATATTCCCAACAATCTAGATGGATTACCATGTATCAAATGCCCCCTAAAAACATTTTGGTTTCCATTTTCCTTTTTATTTTTAGTTGGTTTTCTATTTTTAGAATTTTTTAAAAAATACCAAAATAAGAAATAGAGCACAATAAATTCCGCTCATAAAAACATGAAAAGCAAAAACAAAATTAAAACAAGAAATAGAAATAGAAAATAAAACAGATCCTAAAATGGTCATCATCCAAAACTCAACAAATATGTCACATTATTTTGGTGGATAGTATTTTCCAATCTATATGCATACCATTTAACACTAATAAATATAAAAGAACAATTAATATGCCACGTCTAAGAGTCAAGAAATATATACTGTTTTCAATCTATGACCCTTTTTGCCAATGAATGTTAGGTGCAGCAGCAGGCGACTTGTATTCACAAGGGGAAGAGCAAGATTCAAAACCTAGAGAAAGCAATTATTGAGAGACCATTATAGTTTCAATAGTGTCTGAAAGTAAAAATACCTTAAGTGTAAGTTTGATAGGATAATGATTGATAATATAAGACTTGATAGTATAAGTTCTAATAAATTTTTGATACTATTAGAGTATTTGTGTAACACTATATAAGATATTCTATTTTATATTCTGTAATATCATCAATTATTTATAAATGATTCTAATACCTTAAATAAATATTAAATAAAATAATAGCAATAAAATAGGAATTTTCATTAATTATTAAATATAATTTTCAAATATTATATTTATATAAATATTTATTATTTCAATAAATTATATAAATAAAAAAAATATTTTATATATTTTATATTTTTAATAATTATTATTTAAATTTAAATTATTAATCCTTACTTTTATATATTACATATTATTTATTTATGTTATTTTATTAGTCAATAATTTATAATTTTATATTATATATTTATTATTTATTTTATTTATTATTTATCAATTATATTTTTTTATTTCTATCATACATAACTAAACTAATATTATATATTAGTTGCATTTATTTATTATAAAATAATTTTTATTTTTATAATTTTATTTTATTATTATTTTACTTTAATAAAATATTAAAAAATAAAAAGTGATTTTATATATTAAAAGTTAATTAAACTTAATCTGACCTCCTCATATTGTAGTAATTATATAGCATTTTGATGTATAAAGGGATTATGATGTATAAGTTTATACAATATATTAATTGTATCAAATAATGAATAAAGGCATAACATATAGTATTAACTTATATTATCATGTCTAATACAATACTAAACGCACGTAATCCATGTCTCTTGAAATTTATCCTACTCCTAAATTTAATTTTGGAGGAATCAAAGTGTTTGGGTTTAGAAAGCCCAAATTCAATAGTAGAATTCTCGAATTAGTAGTTTCTACTTTCTACCTAAAAAGAAAAATAATGAGAAAACAATTAGTAGTATTGATATAGATTTAGATCCTCTAAGGTGACTTCTCACTTTGAAGGATCTAAATCCTGATGATACACACATGTACACACACACAAATGTAGTACTCGTGTACCGCATGAACCATTTAAATAAGTAAAATTAAAAATAATAAATATATTGAATTAATTTAATATTATTTTATAATTATAAAAATATTTTAAAGTATTTTTTTTGAAAAAGTCATCATTTGTTACTTTTTTTTAATAATCAATCATCATTTATTGCTTTGAGTTATTAAATTAATATTTTTTATCATAAGTAAATTGATTATATTTTAAAACTATTATTCTATTGTGTATCTTTTAAGTGACGTACGATTAAAAAATAATTAATAACAATTTAAATTGTTTATATTTTATTATCAATATGTTTTAAAAATATTTTACTTGATAATAATTATTGAATTTAACAATGTCTAAGTGTTATTTTCTAATTTAATAAATTTTGGTCATAGTTGCCACTCCATACAAACTATATGTAATCTTATTGTTTATTCATTCTTTCTATTCATGCTCAATATAACTATTTAATAACCTTCCCACTTAGATCCCACTTTATACAAATCTAAGGAATTCAAAAAAAAAAAACACAATTACAAACATAGAATTGGTCTTGTTAGTTTTTTTTTTAAAAGAAAGGGTAAAGAAAATTTTGTTAAAAAACTAGTAAAAACTCATCACAATGACTTTTCTCAATAGCAAGCAAAGTTAGAAAGGAAGAAAAAAAAGATACTGATGAGAATGAAATATAGATATAAAGAGAGAAAAAAAATTCTTAATGTAGAATAAATTAGAATTTTGAATTATTCCCATCAATAAGAAAGAATACTTACTAAAGTTAAGTGCATCAAATTAACTAAAATTTACACAGTTAGACAAATTTAAATATATGATTTTAAATTGATTTAAATATATTTATTTAATTATTTTATTAAATTAAATAATATATTGATTTTATTTAAAGATATCAATTCTTGGTAAATGATACCGTTTTGTAAAAATGTTCATAATATCAATATTTAATGTTTAAGGATTTATATTTGAAGTATGATCAATTATAATTTTGAATTATTGACATGTTATTAGAAATTTATTATTAAAAAGAATGCTTGCTAAATTAAGTGTGTCAAATTAGACGTAGTTAAGCATTTAGAAATTATAAAATAATAATTTAGTAGTGGGATTAACAAATGTAGCAATGATCTCTCTGATTAAATTAAAATTTATTACATTTAATTAGTTAATTTAATTTTTTTAAAACATAATTTTAAATTAAAAATTAAAACTTGAAATTGCAGATAAGATAATCACCATTTGATTTATTTTAAGTTTTTCTTTTGAACCCTATATTTATTTTAGATATTTGATGTAGAATTAATTAAAATTTTTTAATTTAGAATTAATTAGAAATAATTCCTATTAAAATTAAGTACATTATATTAACGTAAATAACATAGTTAAAATTGAAAAATATGATATTGAACTAAATTAAATATATTTATTTGATTATTTTTTAAGTGAAATAAGATATAAATTTAGTGTATAGAAACTAAACAATGATAACTGTCATTGACACATTTTGATAGAAAGAAACTTCTTATCAAACTTATTTAGCTCATTGATATAAATCCTAATTATAGTATATATTTTCTATATATATAAAAGTTACAATATATTAGTTAGTTTGAAGATTTAATTCAATGTTACTAACATAGGGAAGAAATAAACTTTTTGTTCTTATTAATTTTGGTGATATTCAATTTTGTATTCTTCCTATCTTTTCAAGTTCTCTTTTAGTATTAACACGGTCAATATTTCAATGACATATTTCATAGAATATTAATAATCAAAATAATTAAAAAGTTTGAAAAAATGTGTTAGAGAAATAAATAAAACATGCAAAGATTATTTATATTGTCAACTAAATAAGAGACAAACAAAATAGTGACCAATAGTCAGTAGTGAAAAGTTCAAATAATAATTTTATATAGAGATGAACCTTTAATGGTAATTTAATTTAAGGTCAATACTATATACAAATTAAATATAATAATAATTGCAACGATTGGCAAAATTAGGTCAAATTTAAGTATGGTTGATAATATATATTTATAATATGGCAGCATAAAATAATGAGAAAATCATATTTGATTTGTCTTTAAAATTATTAAAATATGACTATGGATGTAGTAAATTAGGGTAATAATATATAATATGATTAAAATTATTTGATAAGTTGTCATAATTAATGCATTGATAGGATCTTCATATATATTTTTTAAATAATCATGTATTAAATTCTCATTGAAGGATAATTTGTCATGTGCCTAAACTTTTTCTAGAATAGGTAGTTTGTATTCTTCCATCTCTTTCAAGATCGCTTTTAGGGTATGTTTGGTTGAAGAGTAAAAATTAGGGTAAATTTTCCATGAATAAGATTCACATGTAATTTTATACATGGAGCTCATCTATGAAAATTTATACCTATTTTTACTCTTAACCAAATATACCCATAGTATTAACAACGGTTAATATCTCAATGACATCCACTATAGAATAATAATCAAAGTAATTATAAAAGTTTGAAAAATGTGTTAGAAAATTAAATACAACATGCAAAGATTAACTATATTGTCAACTAAATAAGATGTGAATAAAATAGTGACTAATAAGCAGTAATACAAAGTTCAAATCATAATTTTTATATAGAGATGAACCTTCAAAGGTGATTTAATTTAAAAATCAATACTATATACAAATTAAATCTAACAATAATTCCAATGATTGACAAAATTAGGTCAAATTTAAGTTTAGTTGATAATATATATTTATAATATAATAGGACAAAATAATGAATAAATCATATTTGATCTGTCTTGTAAAATTATTAAAATATGATTATATATGTAGCAAATTAGTATAATATATATATATATATATATATATATATATATAATATGACTAAAATTATTTGATAAAATGTTATAATTCATCGATAGAATCTTCATGTATATTTTTTCAAATAATCATGTATTAAATTCTCATTAAAGGATAATTCATCATGTGTCTAAACCTTTTCTAGAATAGGTCTCGCATTGTTGAATAAAATTTGGATTATTCTCATAAAAAATTTCAAAGATAGCATACAAATTATAAAAGATGAATATTTAAAATATAATTTTTAGTTAATATGGTAATTATAATTGGAAATCAATAGAGATAAGAATTTAATAATTAAAGTAAAAAAATTTACATATTTGTTTTTTAAATCATATATTTTAAATTTAATTTTTATATATATTCCAAATAGCCACTAAATTGTTTATTAATTTTTTGAATCAAATTATATATATGCGTGTGTGCATGTATATTGATTTACTAATTTTGTTTTTTCAATAGAATAATATATATTATCATATAATAAATATGTGCAATATTGACTTGAATAAAATCTGGATGAAAAAGAAAAAGATATTTGTCCAAATATATTAATTTATGAGTGTATTAAAAAAAGTGAAAAAAATATTTATTCTAAAATGGAGAAAGTAAAACAAAAAGTGTGTTAATTAACTAGGAGTTGATCTGGGACAGAAAATGTGCTCACTACCATGATTGCTAAAATAACTAAATCTCAGTTGACATAAGAATGAATTGAACAGCATCACATTTTCACCTTTTTCCGATAATTAAGGGTTGCTTAACTCTTGTACAGAGAAGCAAAAAGTTAAATATGTAATAATCAACTAGACACCAATGTAGCTAAATCGTTTACTTTCCCCAAATGCAAGCAAACTTGCACAAGATATGATATTACAAGTCTTTCCTTTAAAAGTAACGAAAGACTAAAATCTTCCTCATTCATAACTTTTTAGTTGCTTAGTGCGGCGTTTTATTTTGTCTCCATCCTACTAACAATTTGTGCCAACGCCATTCAAAAAGAAATTGATTGACAAGTACTTTAAAAGTAACTAATTACTAATATTATCTTCCTCATTCATTCTTCATTAATTCATCACATTTCATTTGCTTGTGGCATATATTTTGTCGCTAACAATTTGTTCCCGTCGCCATTCAAGAAGAAATTGCGTAACAAGTCATCAATAATGCTCATTCCCACTTCAAAACTGCAGCTGACCTGATTCACTTCACCGTGCATCATGTATTCTGCCCTACCATGAATCATTTATGTTAAATATGAATTGCATTTATATGATAAATATCATCTTCTTGTAGACAATGGGTAGGTTAAAAAAACAAAAAACAGAAACTGCTATCTAAGCAAATCAACATTCTCCAAAATCTAAAACATATTTGACAGAAACAAATCCTCCAAATTGATATATAGTTGACCCAAATTGAACTTTAGTTCTATTGGTATTGAAGAACATATATTAAAGAAAGAGTTTTGTCATGAATCATCTCTTCAAAAGTTTAAATTGTTGGGTTGAGGTGTATGAATAATTTTTTATCTAAGATGTTTGTCGTGTGAATATCTTTTTGGACTTAAAACGTGACCAATTTAAAATATAATAATGCAAAATAACATAGTTAGAACTCTAGAGTTTGATATGGATCGAGTTGTTGGCGCGTATCATGGATCAAAGGGCAATCTCATATATTGAGATGCTTCATGAAACAAGATTGGCATAAGTTAGGAAGGTGTCACTTGTTTTATGTTGATGATTTTCTGCCTCTCGTTTTGTTCACATGGTTTTCTGTGCTCCGAATTATTCTTGTATCAATAGACTTTAAGTGGTTTGAACTCCTTTCATTATAATTTTTTTTTAAGAAAAAAAAATTCTAGACTATTTGATCATAAAAGACTTGAGACCATGTCATTAATGATCTCATCTAAAATCTTAAATGGTTGGATAATGACACATGAATTATTTTATACAGATCAACAATAATTTCCACGAGTTTCCAAAGCATAGGTGGCTGTATTTAGCTAGCCATCGTCCACTGTGGGAAGTCAAAGGAGACATGCATATATAATTGGTTCACGGAACCAATGCATATGCACTAGTGTCATCGATGGCTCCTTGAGACAAAGACCACTATATGATGGAATGTCAAACTATATAAAGTAGTGTCGATTATTTGAAACTGTTAACCAATGAGCTACTAAGGACTAAGGAGTGCACTTTTTGTGAGATCAAAGTGTACAATGCCTTGTAATATGAAGAAAACTCTACTCTATAAGCAACTCCAAGGAGTATGGAACTAACAAGGAAGAGCAGTGAATGTCTCAATGTAAAAATAGAAACCAAGCCTAGTGTCCAAGTTCACATGTACCTAACCCACATCCACAGAGAATTTTAGGACACTTATGATCTTTTTTTTAGCACCATGAACATTTTAATCTCTTAAGCAATGCATGTACATCAATTTGGCCAAATTGCACGATCCCTACGTCTCCCCTTCATTGCTCTTTCAGGAATCTACTTGTCTATAAATAGCACAATTATGCCATTCTCTTCAGCATATCACAAATTAACACACAAAACACATTAGTATCTAATCACCTTCTTTCTTTCCTATTTGTTAGTGTTCCACATGGCTCGCCTGAATTCTGTTTTGGTCATCACTTTGCTTGTTTTGGTGTGCTATTCCTCATTCTCAGATGCCCGAAAGATTTTCAAAATGGAGGCACAAGAGGTGCCCTCTTTTCGAGGTACCCTAATTTCCAGTGAGACTCATAGTTTTCCCATGCGTGGCAGTGGAAGACTCATTACGCGTCTTGCCCAAGATGAAAGAGTTCTAGTTGAATCTAATCCAAGCCCTGGTGCTGGGCACTTTTGATAATATTTGTTTATCGAAGACAATCGCCTCGGAATAGGACTATTAGAGGCAAAACTCTTATTCCCAAATTTTAACCGCATTCCCAAGGCTCAAATTTGAGATCTACAGTTAAGCTAATTGTGTGCCAAATAATTAATTAGGTTATGTATGTACCCAAAAAAGAAGAGTTGTATCTTTCTTTGTAACCATAAATTTATGCCATTAGCCTTCCTCTCTATATTACATATTTTGACTACGTAAAGAGAGTTCAGTGGTCTTGTTTCCTATAGTACAAATTACTACTATGTAAAGGAATGATGGCAACACCATTGATTGGAAGGGAACTCTCGCATTGTTTTATTGCGTTAATTATAAACGCATAATACAGAGTACTAATTTGATGAAACATTGTCATCGGCAAGAATTTTACTTTGATTACAGAGCAATTGGACTAGACCAGCCGTGTCACTGTTTTTTGAGAAATACTTGTATGGATATAAAACATCAGGTCCACTGGGCTCTACCCAACGATGAAATAACATAAAAGAAAAAAAAAATGCAGGTCTTACCAATACCATTAACTTAAACTTTTTTTTTCCTTCTTTTTTTCCTCACATTTACTTAAGCTAAAATATACTACTTCATCATGGGTGGATTTTATGGTGGAGCTTTTATCTTTGGGTCCATCATGGATTCTCTATTATTATTAGTCATTACATTAAATCATCCAATAAAAATAATAATAATTCAATAATTAATAATAAGAGGTTAATGATGGATCTCAAAATTTGAAATCCACCTTATAATTTGCCCTCCATCATGGAATAGAGCACAATCCACGTTGATGGTCCTCAATTGTCCAAGAATTTCTTCTAGTTTTTATTTAGGACAGAACAAACTTGCAAGCCCCTATACTTGAAAGAAAATGTTATTTATCCTTATGAGAGGTGGGATACCATGGCTAACAGTTATCCAAATGATGAATGAGGTATGAATTGGTAAATCTCAGACTAATAAGTCCAAATAACACAACTTCACTGAAAAGTTTGGGGCCTGGGAGGCTGTGGATTATGGACCGTACGCCTCGCCCTAATCTTACGCCTCTTTTAGCTGACCCAAGCTATTTGGACCTCAAGGGCATCCTAAACTTATTGACGCTATTGGACTCGACTAGGAAGCCACATGAGCATGCGCTGCTAACCCAAAGGGCTTTTTTGTCTTCGCTCCTCAACTGGAACTCAAAGCCATAATATGTGGGACCAACAAAAAAGTCCAAATATATTCATTGAGTTTCATTTAGTTTCATACCTTCATCCGAGCACAATTTTGCTCGTGAGACTTTAAAGGTGGTGAGTATTTCTGGATGAGGCATTAGATGGCGGTGAAAAGTGCTGCCTTGAACACACACACACGCACGCACAACACCCAAAAAGTGAGTATTGAAACAAAACACTTTTGTTCATATAACAGTATATGATTGGATGTTTGTGTGATTTTTTTTATATGGAAAAATGGAATTTAAAAAGCACAAGAAACAAAATACGATAAATTGAATTTGAAAGCATTTTGCTCCTCTTTTAGTTAATTTAACTTAAATAAATTGTTATATGATATGTTGAACAAAAATCTGATTTGCCGAATATATGTGAAGCCTATCACTCAAAAGCTAGACTACAAATCAAAAGACTTATATACCGGTGGAATTTTTTTTTTTGTTCGGTCCCGAGCGGTGATAGGATTAAGTCCTCAATCTTAATATCATCATAAGTTTAAGTGGTTCAAGTTTAAAACCCAGTAGACCTACCTGTAAGCGTTTTCTTGCTAGTATATGAAATAGCACTAAACCTTTGACCAAAATCAAAATTATACAAACCTAAAATTATATGGTCAACTCCTAAAACCCAAAAAAAAAAAAAAATTACTAGCATGCAACTAGGGAAGCTTAACCTAAACCTAGCTTACAATTTCTCTCAGATGCAACCGAGGCTAAGCTCTTTTCTTTTTATATGGTCAAAATCTACCATGCATCTTCTTCCTGAGGAATATTTGGTTAGAGGGTAAAAAATAGGGTGTAAATTTTTATGGATGAATTTCATATATAAAATTACATATGAACTTTATTCATGGAAAATTTATTTCCATTTTTACTAACAATGTTAAATTAGATGGTCATTATGCTAACACCAGCTAATTATTTCCCCCAACCCTTTACCTTTTTCCAGAAGAAAAACGCATCCCCAACCATGGGAGACCATAAGGCCCATATAACTAATGTTGAACTCTTTGTCACCCTCATTCAATAATCGTCTCAATGGTACAGGTGACTTCGTTCGACCGCAAATGCTCTCACTTTTTTTTATTTCCTACCAAACAAGTGTATTTTTTAAGAAAATTATACCAACCACAAACTTGAACAATGCTGTGTACTATTAAAGATTTTTTTTTTTTTTAAAAAGTGTGACATTATTTCACTATCTGCTTTTTTTTTATAAGATTTATTTCACTATCTTTGTATCTTCCTAACTTATATTATGTCAGTTGTGTCATAACAAACTAAGAGCCCGTCCTGTCACTCCAAATTGAAGTCTGTATTTAATGCCCTCGGCCCCATCCTGATCGACATGATGCATTTTTCCTGTTTCTAACTTGAAAAATTAATCCTCTTGTATAAAAATTTAACATAAAAATTTCACTTGATTTAATTATATATTAAGTGAAGTCACATGTTGATAACATGTTCGGTTATCCTTTTATAGAATTGATTTAGTTAGAATTGATTTTGAAATAAAAGATTTATGTTTAATAATTTCTCCAAAAGTGATTCTGATAAAAAGTGAAAAAATTTTACTCCTCAAATCAATTCTAATGGTAAAAATTGATTCTACTGAAAAAAAAACCAAACATCCAAAAAATCAACCAAAATTGATTCTAGACTCCTAGAATTAATTCTTATGGTCCTAAATGTAAAACCAAACATGCTATGAGACTTACATCAAACATCTAATCTGATTTATAGTATAAATCAACACATGGTCCAATTATATTAAAATTTTCATAGAAGATGATTCATATTAGCTATCCATCAATTCACTGTTACCTTTAAGAAGAAAAGAAAACCACGACCCCTATTATTGAGAAAACAACCTATATCTAACCCTTGCCACATGGCATATCAAAGAAGCAAAAGAATTTACCCACAATTTTTAACAAGAAGGATGGCATCTTTCCAAGATTTTAAAAGACATAACTTGGCCCCAAGATCCATGTATCGTCCTTCCACTTTCCATTTCTACCATATAAGGCCTCACCCAAATGTGCTTTCATCAATTGCACCAGTAGATATTTTGTAACCGTTAGGAACCAATTATAGGAAGGTGCATATCCATCAACAAATCACATCCCCCTTTATGGGACATGAAAGGTTTTTGCAAATATTGTCTGCACATTCACATGCCCCTTCACTGCCGACCTCGTTCAATGTGGACCCAATTATCTTCAATGCACAAATTCACAAAACCAAGGTACCATCATGTGTAAGAGTAGTCCTATTAATTAGTTCAAAGCATTAAATGTTCATATCTACAAGGGCAAAATTAGTATTTCATATTTTATTTATAAAAATATTATTTATACTTATAATTTATAAAGCACCAAGTAACATACTTCCATTATTCATTGAATAAAATGTAAAACCCATTTAATTTGAATCTCACATCTTATCAATGATAATAAAAAGTATCAACATAATATCCCACAAATTGTAAATCTAAATACCGTTACTCTTTTATTTATTGTTTAATCTTGAAGCCCAACAGCAAACACGCAGCATTCCATAAGAAGAATGAGGAATAATACCTCTGACAAGTGGCATTAAAATAAAACTAAGGGAAGGTGGTCAAAAAGAGAGGGAATTGAACATAACATAAGATTCCATTAAAAAGAGGAGGATTATAAAATTCCTACCTACATATCGTTATGTACATATTATATCATGCAATGTCTGGTAAAGATGCGTAACAGCTAGACAATCCCTGTCACTGGCCTGATATCAACAAAATTTTGGGGTATGTCTTTGATAAATCTGCATGAATTATAAAAAAGAAAGAAAAGAGATTCTAAAGAAAAAGGGTTGTTCCCAATGCAACGGTCCACGCGCTTCCTCTTTTCAAAATGGCCAAAATACAAATGGACAAAGATGCCCCATTGAACCATGCCACATGTCAGTGTCCCCACAGCACAACACACTAAGCCATGCATGCACAGTAACCCCAAAAAGAATTCACCTTAATAAGAAAATAGAATGGCTTCCAGTTCAGTCACCTGTGCTGTGGGGTCCAATCTTGCTGCTACCTTTGCCTTGTGGAGTTAAGCTTTTTCACCTTGGTTGTTTTCTGACGCATTGAGAGGTAAACCTGGCACTGTATAACAGTTTTACCAATCCTGAACCCTGGAACTACACTGAATGCAACTTGTGGATCTGATTCCGCTGTTTGGTCTGAGTAAAGGAGCATGTCATCATTCAAACTCTCCATGTACACATCAGAGAATCTGCACCCTTTCCCTACTTGGAAGATTGAAGCTTGAGGCTCAAAGGAGAAGGCCAAGCAGTGTAGGAGCCATACCCTCTTGGCCATCTCAGCAAATGAGTTGAAGAATGCTGTGTCTGGGAACCCTCCAGCATTCAATAGGTTCCTTTGGCTCAGGTTGCCAAAGAATGATGACTCCATCTTGGGGTGGACTAGTTTCAAGTACTTGATCCTGCAGAATTTTGCAAATGATGATCTTGGCTTCTCAGCAAGAAAGTCCTTTGCTTTCATGGATTTAAGCTCATTGAACCTCCCAAAGAACAGTTGCTGCCTCTTGTTTCTATCTGGGAGAGACTCATTTGGAAGAGAGAAATTTGGGAAGTGGAATGAATCAAACATCTCCCTGCAAACATAGGACTCAATTGCAAAACACTTGTGATCTTCTATCAAGTAAACCACATCATGTTGAATAGCATCAACTGCAGCATCAATAGCCCAATCAGAAGTCCTCATCTCATCCACCAAAAGCCTCACAAAGCTCCGAATGGACCTAACCGCGTGGCGAAGGACAGTGATAAAATGGCTAGGACTTAAACCTGATATATGGAGATTGTCAAGTACAGATAACTGCCCACTTTGATTCAATCTCTTCTCAATTGACTTGTTATGCTTGTTAGCCTCCTCTAACTTCTCCCTAAGAAATATGATCTCGGATTCCTTGAGACGCACCTGAGATTCTAACTTCTTCCCCATGATCTCATATGTTCTTATGACACTTTGCAGCTCCTTTGATTCGGCTGCAAGTATTGCCTTCTCCGGTGAAGGATCGAATTGCTTTTCAAGTAACATTGCTTTAGCTCGGACAAGTGTTTCAACTCCACGACTATCGATTGATCAGAAGCTTGAATTCCATCAGGGTCATACGGAGACTGAGCATACTGCAGCTGGGCATATGCAGCTTTAACAGTTGAAGTGCTAGCAAACAGCTTTGCAAGGAGAGCTTCCAAGGCCACTCTTTCCTGAAGCTCCTCATCATCCTTGTTGAAAGACTGAGGCCAATTTAATGTAGTCTTGCCCATGTTCCCTTCATCCTTGAGGTTTGCATCAGATATAATATTCTTCAGACCATCAACTGGAGCAATTCCAATCAGTGCTCTAAGATGAAGAACCTTGGCGAAATTGAGCTAACTTCTTGCTTGGGGTCACTGCTGATGGCTTCACTGATTCCATATGCAGAAGTGTCACCAATATCTGCAAATGAAGATGACAATTGTGAGATGTATTCAAAGTGCAACAATATGTAAAAGGACTCACAAGGAGCCAAGGACAATAAAGTTACAAGATGATGGTGATCATGATGATGAGCATGTTCATGTGGATACTATTAAAAAGAAAAGCAAAGTGCTTTAACACATAGACCGAGGACTTTAATAGAGGAGGGAATTTTTCTTTTGTTCTTCATCTACAAAAGTATCTTGTATGCCTACCTTCAAAAGTGTCAAAAAGTAATTTGTAACACACAGCGAATAGGAAGCTAGAGAAAAGAAAATGAAGGGCAAGATCTAAAGATGCATTAAAGTTCAAAGTTGTAGTTTATCCACGTAATACTAGGCATCTTGTCCAAGATGGCAGCTTGCAACATGAATCTTAAAATGAAAACAAAGGGCTTATATAACAAGCAAAGGAATAAAAAGATGTATCAGTAATTATATTCACATTAAAATGCCTACTTGACATTATCAAGATACAAAACTGTTTCTTACCATGAAAAAGCTAAACTTTAAGCAACAATTTAATCACCACCTTCCCCGGCAAAAGGAACAAAATCATCATTTCTAGATGCTTTATTATGATTAGACATGTTGATCATGCCTTGTTTAATTTCCTTTATGTCAAGGAGCGTAGGAGCTATAGGCCCATCAGTAAATTAATCATACCTTATATGTAACATGAAGCCGGTCAAATAGTTTCTTCCCGTGCTTCTTTGGCATGAATTATTATATAAGTCATAATGATTAAAGACATTCAACATCAAACTATCATGTTTTATAAGGGAATGGTACAATCATATAGTAAAATACAAACTCAGGTAAACTACAACTTTCGCTGGTGGCTCATCAAATGTTGGTAAATCAGAATTGGAGTAAGAATCTTGTTATAACCAATAAAAAATTGACAATTTGTACGTTTTTTTTTTCCCTGAAAACAGATTATTGGTCTGGTTCATAACTCATAGGATTCCATGAGTATGTGCATATTCAACATCAAAAAGATATGGCCTTAAAGGAAGACAGTACTTGGCCAACAGTGTCAACAGTGTTTGCAATAGGACCAATATCAAAGTGAATATCTGACAGGAACTTCCTACTTTACCATCATGATATCTTTGAAAACTTATCACCATTCACCACATGGGAGAATACATATCTACCTCTCCTTATTAAAAATAATGCTTGGTGAAGTTCACAAGCATATTCCCTTGCATATAATGTTAAGTACCATAACTAGGAACATCAATATACAAAACAAAATTGAGTGTACAAATAATAAATAAAGTTAACCACAATTAAATTGTAAAAAAATTGTACGTATATCAAATAATATGTTTATAAGTTAGTATGAGTGGGATCCACTCACTATGCTATGATGTGATTCATAAATATTTTAGAGATTCTACGGTACATATAGAGACAACAGTTTAGGCATGTAGACATTGTGATGATTGTACTTAACAGTTAACAAAGACAATTTATCCTTCAAAGGCAGTGATGTTTCCCGTGACTAAAATCACGGCCTCTGAGCACATATGCAGCCTACAAGAACGGTAAATAAAACACTGTACAATAACATCATTTCTTTGCCCCACCCTCATTTGACAGTTTTCTCCCCCAAATCAACATTGCAGAAATTCCCATATCTCACAAAACAGCTTTCCAAGAGTAATGTCATTTCAACATGCACTGACAGACATTCACATGGCTAGATTAAAAAAGTCAAAATCACATGAGATGAGATTCTCTGGTGCTTTCAAAATCCACACTTCACCTTTCTAATGAAAGCACAAGGCTAAGAAGTGCCTCAAAAAATTTTCCCCATGAACAAAAAAACAAACATGAAGTTGTGCAAATACCAAACTCCTTCCACAGTTCACACCACTTGTGAAAAAAAAAATAAGGAAGACACAAAAGTTGCAAGAAAACATGCATTAACAAGAGAATATATTAACTAATATTAATATTAATACGTTAATATATTAATACAAATACAACAAGAAACAACTGCAAAAATGAAGCACCCTTTTTGCTTCGCGTTAATCACATTCGCTACTAGGTTTTTTTTTTGTTCTCAAAA
The DNA here is from genome assembly GCA_030441495.1 of Dalbergia oliveri. Classification (NCBI taxonomy): domain Eukaryota; kingdom Viridiplantae; phylum Streptophyta; class Magnoliopsida; order Fabales; family Fabaceae; genus Dalbergia; species Dalbergia oliveri. The sequence goes on from JAMLFY010000006.1 coordinate 15,899,600, forward strand.
CAAAGTTTGCAACTTGTAACCTACACTTTCATTATGCAGATGCTTCCAAAATATACTTATATAAAGCAAATTTCGTTTTCTTGTCACAATAAGGACAAAAAGCATACTTAAGAATTGAGTTATGTTATAAATTCATCATTTTTCAACACCAAATACAACATCTCTCACATGACAATACACATTACTTTTCTCACCTCAATACAAATGTACCTCCATACTCACCCCATTCACATTCATGTATTCATATACATAGTATTGTATACTATTCATAGTATGGTCAAAAAAATATTTCTCTAGAAAATTTACAAGGATATCTTAAGCATTTTAAAACAAAAAGTGAATAAAACATGCAGTAAATTGTGGTGAAAATCCCAAAAACCATAAAACTAGAGGCCTCAACCGTTGATTGTATCAGCAGCACATAGCACACATCATTGATTTGAAAATATCACGAGAACATAACGCACCTTTGAGAGATAAAGCGAGATATTCGGTGGCGGAACGAAACTGTCAACTTCTCATTTGTTAAAAAAAACGTATATCTCAAGAAAACATTGAAGAAGCAATTAAAACATATGCAATGGTGTTATTCTCCAAAGTGCGACCACTGAAACACAACGTGTCTGCAACCAAACAAACCCGAAGGAACGAAGAAAGGACCATCACCAAAACGATAAGAGAAAAGCCAAAAAATGAAAAAAAAAATACAGAGAAAAGAAAAGACTTTGCTCCAAACACAAAAACAACACAACACCGAAAAAGGGGTTTTAATAAAAACAATGAGCTTCTTCACCAACAATAGCAACAACAACAACAACCCACAGAAAACCAAACCAAAAATGAAAAAAAAAACCACAGAATAAGGATCATCATAACATGTATCAAACAAGAACAAGGCAGAGAAAGTGAGAAACCCCATGTTTAAAGATGGAGACTTTTGCACAAAGGGTCAATAAAAACACAAGCTTTAGCCTCCAAAAGGGAACAGAAACACCGTAAGTCGATGATTTTATTGATTCATTTTCAGAGAATGAGAAAAATTAAAAAAAAAAGGAAAAAAAACTTGTATTGTGAAATGTGAAACAAACCATGGAAGAAGAATGAATAAATGATGATGATGAAGAAGTTTGCAGAGATTAACCTCTGTATCAACAAGTTGGATGTGTTTTTCTCAAAGCTCTTCAACGCCACCAAAGGCTTTGTGCTTTTTGCTGATGCTCTGTTTTTTCTATGGTGGTTCCTCTGTTTTTTTTTTTCTCTTCTTCTCTCAGCTTCTCTAAGCTTGGAAAAAACTTGCCCTTTGGAGAAGAGACTAGTGTGGATGTGTGTGGGGCTTTTACTCTTTGGCAGGGACAGAAATACCACAGCTGGAGGACAGAGGGAAAAAAAATATCTAGAGAGAAAGTTTCATTGAAATTGTGAGAGAGAGAGAGAAACAGAGCTAGGAAAGAAAAAAACAGAGCAGAGAGTAGAGAGAGAACACTGAAATGACCAAAGAGGACATGGATCGAAAACAAACTGTCCTGAAAACCTGACTTGACGTTGGGAATTTAAAACGTCGCAAAGGTCGAGTCGCAATCCGTAAATTCAATATTACTATCATGTCCTTCGTGCACTCTGAATATTTCATGGATTTATTTGATCTAAAAATAAACAAAATTTAATCTTGATCTCTACTTTTTTTAATTTCTGGTTAAAATTCAAACATTTTTAGAATTGTGGTTTTACCCTCTAGTATTAATCTGTCTTTATAAAATACCAAGTTAATTAATAAAAGAACACAGTATTTAGTTCTATCTAATAGCGGTTAATCCTATATGTCACATTATAGAATGGGTTATTGGGAGTAATAATATTAGATTAGGTTTAATAGTTTATTAGATGAGGATTTTAATATGTAAAATTATGATATGTTATGTAAAATAATTGAGGGTTAAGAGTGTATTTGTTTGAGATTATTTTGGCTCAAAATTATTTTTATTCAAAAAAAACTTTTCATATATTTAGATAGTTTTTTTAAAAAAATAAAAAATTTGAAATTTTAACTTTCAACTTTTCTGTAGAAGCTAAAAATAATAGTTTATGAAAAGAAATTAATTTTTAACTTTTTTAATTGTATTTAATATTTAAGTTTCATAATTATTTTTTAAAAAATCTAAAATAAATGCACTCAGAATGATATATTTGTATATAAATATAAATATCAAACTCAAAATCATATGTTTAAAAGACCCAAATCTCTTGCTGAAAACATCATTTGATTCTTAAAGAAATGCTATAATAACCTATCATTAGCGCTTCGTTTTTAATACTAACTTCATATGCTAAGTGACATAGATTAGAATTGTCTTTTCATCTAGAATAATTGGGAATGAATCTTCTCGATTTTATTTTTAATATGACAATGTCGTTTTAAATTTTAATTATTAATCAAGATATTTCTTTATATAATCAACTTTCCTTTTAATTTGATCAAAATTGAGAATTGACACATGATACCAGCATGTCAAACATAAAATTTAAGAGTATGTTTGGTATGCTATATTAGATATAATAGTATAACTTATTATATGTTATGTTCTTATACGTTGTTTGGTACAGAGACGTATTGTATAAGTTTATACATTATACAACTATATGTTAAAATATATAACTTAATACAACGTGAGAGGCGTATTAAGTTAATTAGCTTTTAACGTATAAGCTTATTTTTATTTTTTAATATTTTATTAAAATAAAATAATTCTTAAATAAATAATAATAAGTAAATATTTATAAATAAATATTATTAACAAATAATATATGATATCAATCTAGCTATATACAATAAAAATGAAAAATTAATTATAATTAATAAATATTAAATAAAATAAAATATTAAATAGAAATAAATATTTAAAATAAATAATAAATAATATGTAATATATAAAAGTAAGGATCAATAATAAAAGTATTTTGAGTTAATATTTATTTTAAAATTGAAATTTAAATAATTATAATTAAAAATATTAAAATATTAAAAATATATAAAAGAGTTATTTAATATTTATATAATTTATTGAAATAATAAATAATTATAAAATATTGAAATAAATAATAATATTTAAAATAAAATAAATTTTAATTAATAAATATTTACCTAAATATGATATTTAAAATTATATTTAAATCATTAATAAAATATTTTATTTTATTTAATATTTACTTAAAATATTAAAATTATTTATAAATAAATAATAATATTATAAAATATAAAATATAATATCTTATAAGTGTTACACCAAATACTATATAGTATTGAAAGTTTATTAGACTTATACTATAGACCTTATCCTAAGGTCTTATCCTATAACTTATCATATACATTGTGCCAACAGACCCTAAAAGATTAATTTCCAAAAAAAAGATATTATTTATATTTAATAATGTATGAAACATCATATTAACTCGTAATTTATCTATCATAAATTTGGATGTAGATCATCATATTTGAATGAAATATATATCTTATTTAATAGTAGATAAATTTTGAGTTGATATAATATTCTATATGTGATGAATAAAAATAATATCACTATTTCCTAAATAATGTTGCAAAAGCGAAATCAAACACACAAGCAAAACATATTCAATTATTCAAACCGTTAATTTAGAAAAACAATAGTGATGCATGTAAAAGACAAACTCTAGTACTACCTATTTCTTCGAGTAGTGTTATTTGTCCTCATGGGTATAGACCATATGACTCACAGTTATCCATTATTAGATGAGACATAAATCCATTTTAAGTAAAGTCACACCTCATTCAATGGTAGATTGTGTAAGTTGACGATCCTATATTTAATGAGGACAATTATCATTTCCTTTTCTATCTCTATAAAATGTTGGGAGTGCTTCAAAGTTGGATGAGGATAATATAGGGATTTTAGCAGATAGTGACGATAATTCTACGGTGCTTATGGATCCTTTGATCTTAGATTATGATTGGAAGTTTTATAATGGAAAGAGTGAAAAGGAAAAGAGATGCTCATTAATTAAAAGTATGTTTGTGAAAGATTTTAGAGAAGGGAGTAAGATGGCCAAAAAGGGACACCTTGTCCCTCACTTAATATTCAAACTCTTTATTTTGTGTCCCTTCAAATTGGGAGTCAATGAATGAATAAGCTTCATTTCCCTCCCACCCATTCATTAAACTTGTTGAACATCCTAACAAATGAGTGATATATTTTATTTTACTCTACTCTATATCTCTTTATTCTTTTCATTATTAATTATTCCCTTTCATCATCATAAATCTGCCAATCATAACCTTACGAAAGGCACAAGTGGACGTTGGGCATGGACGGTGGGATCCTTTGTAACAGGGAAATTATTGTGTGTAACACATCCGTAACATAAGGTTTGTCCAAGGGTGCTTATTGGCCTACACGTGGAGCACGTTATTTTCTATTGGCCAGAACCAGTCTAAGTGTAAATGTGTTAATTGCGTCTACCCACCGCATGCAAATGCAGCTGCAGCTTCGAGCTATTGAAATGTTGTTTTCATCAGAAGTTATTGTACGTTTGCCATTTTCACAATAATTGTTCTCCGGTTTTTCTTCGTTGGATTGAAATGAGACCACGGTTACCTTTTTTTTTCTCCTGCCTTGCCATGGTTACATTTTTTGGACGACTTTCCATTGCATTCTTGTCCGTAGGTAATTGTCCCACTTTAAAATAAATATCTTTTTTTTTATATATATTTATAAACCAATGTAAATTGATATATTAATTTTAAATGGAGAGAGTACCTCATAAAACACTAAATGAGGTAAGGTTTGTCTGTAAAACATTTATGGTGCAGTAACTTTTGTATTGTCATTTAATTATGTATTATTATATAAATATAAATGATTAATTTTTAGAGTTACTACTTAAAAGATCATAAAAATAAAATAATTTAATTAGATAATATGTAAAAAAATTTATACGATCAACTACATGAAAATCAAACTTTTTGCTTTTAAATTTTCTTCTCAGTAATTTCCTAAACATAAACATAATCGTAACTTTTTGTCCATATTTTTTAAATAAAATGATTTAAATTTGTTTAAACTTGTATTTGGAAGCTTTTCCTTATTAGGTTATATAAGTGAACTTTATGTTTGTTTAAACTTGTATTTGGTATTTCTATGATTCCATTAAATTGCGCATATTCAGTATTCAATTGTATAAATGTATTTTTATATTTATATTTATTTATAAATAATTTAATATTTTACAAACTAATTATTCCCTTCATTTTAACATATATGTCATTTTTTACTTTCATGGTTTTAAAATATTTATCCATTTACAAAATGTCTAGATAACATTATTTTGCTTCTATTTATACCTTTTAATATTGAGGAAAATAATAATGACTATATTTAATTTTAAAAAAGAGATAAACATAACATTAATATAAGTTTATTTTTTATATATGGATAATTTTATCAACTCATATAATTTTATAATTTACTTACCAAAATATTTGTTTTTTGTAATATGGGTGTTATTTGATTTTTCACAAATATATAAAGGAGTATCTCTTTGTGATTTTAGTATCATTTTATTGCCATAATTTTCTTTGAACTGCCATTTAAATAATCGTCCGTTGTACTAAACCAATAAAAAATAAATGCGTGAAATAACATTTAAATGGTAACTATCCTATATTAAAATATTCTATTATAAAATCCACGAGCATTTAACCAATTTAGAATAATAATAATAATAATAACATAATAATATCACAACTTTAATGTTTTAAGATAAAAATCCTTAGGTTTGGTCTCAGTGAGGGATTTGAATAAAAAGTATAAGATTTTAGGTTCAAACCTCTTAATTTTATATATTAAAAATTAGAGTTTATCTACCTTGTGGTTTTGGTTAACCACTTAAAAAAGGAACTTTCATTTTGAAAATAAGGGGCTATTTAGAAAGTGTTTTAAAAAATAATTTTTAATTTTAAAAATAAAAAATAAAAAAAAACTTGTTTGATTGATTATTCTTTTTAGATTCATTTTTAAAAATAAAAAAAATGAGTTTTGTATTTTAAAAGTAAAAATTAGAAAACTACTAAAAGATGTTTTTAAAATTCTGTTTTAAAATAAAAAAAATGTAATGATACAATTATAATTAGTTAATTTCATTAATTGCTACCCAAAACAGTTTTTAAAATATTATTTTTAAAATAATTTTTAAAAACAAAAATAATTCCAAATAATCCTGAGAGCTTTTATGTTTTCAAAGTTAAAAACTCACCAAAAAATCTTAAAACTTATAATTGACCAGTGCTCCTGTTAGCAAAATCCTAAAAATTATAATTGTTTATTTTTAGTAAGAACCAAAAATTAATTACAAATATAAAAATTGAAAAATGCATGACGGGGTTTGTCCCCCATTATTTACCAAAAGCTAAAGCGAGGAACCCGCATTTCCCAACCATTTCCTTTACCTTAAAATGAGGAAACTTTGTCCAAATGAATTATGAGACGTAATTATGATAACTTTTCTTTAGAATAATTGATAAATTGTGTTTAGTCTGTATCAGTGTTTTTGGATAACTTTTAAAATTAAAAATAAAAGTAGAATCAACTTTTAATTTGCTTCTTAAAAATAGAAAAAAAATTAATTGTTTTTTATTCTAGTCTTTTTAGAAACTTATTCGGATAATTTAAAAAAATTGCTTGTTTGATTAAAAATACTTATTCGCATATCTTCTATTTTCAAATTTTACATACTAAGTTCCTAAGTTTTGACAAATTCTAGACTAACCTCTTCTACTAATGTTAATCTGTAATATGTTGCGACACATATGCACAACACATACTTTTTAATAACATTGTTATAAATATTAAATACTATATAATTATTGAATAACTATAATATTCTTTTATTAAGTGATAAAAGCACACAATCTTCCTATTTGTCTCTTTTCCCATCATGGGAAGAGAGTCTCCTTTTATCACTTGCTAAAAAAATAATATAATTATTCAATAGTTATATCAATTTTTAATATTTACAACAATATCATTAAAAATCAGGTGTGATGAACTCATATATAATTACATCAAAATCAATATTGAACTAACATTCATAGAAGATGTCGGGATAAAATTTTTCAAAATACAGGGACTTGGCTTGCAAATTTAAAAAATAAAAAGGGTACGGTGGATTGAATTTCACCAAATCTATAATTTTTCCTTTTTAAAAATATTTACATTATTTAAACCTTAATGCATATCCAAACCCACATTTCATGCCAGCCCAATGGCCAACACCGGACAGGACTGGTTCAGTTTGCAATATTTAAGATGATACAGTTATTCCACCAAAAAAAAAAAGTTTAATATGTAATGAAACTGGAGTTCAACAAATTAAGGCAAATTTGACACGCCAACACGCGTAGTTTACTTGCTCATACAAAACTCTGCCCTCTTAAATACATAAATTTAATAATAACTGTTATTTTCAAAGTTGGAAACAAAGATTTTATATGTCCCTTCTTTATTTTTTTCAATTCGAGGTTTAGTTTACTTAGTCTTTTATTATTTATTTGTGCGACATATGCCTATAGTTGGCAACTTTTGATCAGAGAGATATATTAATGTTCCCTTTTGTAGATTTGAATGGTCGGAGTCAGATACGTACACGTTAGAACACAAATTTTTTTTCTATTTTCTTACGGTTGCAACCCAACATTAATATATCCAATAAACAAGCAATTAAAAGGCATCTTTTTCATTATTCCAACTTTATGTGCAATACCTTTTTCTTCTTGTGTCTTTGTCTTGTACATACCGCAAGCTATATATGTCGATGAAGTATATTCTATTATTTTGGGAGCTCGCAAGCGTTTCTCAATTAATTAAGCCAATTATGCATTCCAACTTGCACAAAAATTCAGCTATAGTTGTGTAACATAAATTATAAAGAGTAATTATACGTTTTAAATAACGCAAAATGAACCGTTTGTATAAAAAATAGTGGAAATATTAGAATAATTAATTATCAACATGAGAGACTACTAGCTAGATTTGCCTTGCCTAATTGCATGTCCTTTTCGTTTTCTGGTAATACCTTTTTTAAAATCGTTTATTTAATTCCGTCTAATGTCACCAGCAATTCTGTAAGTTTGTGGCGTGGTAGCATGATTTGTTTGTATTAAAAAATTATACTGAAGTATGTTATGCCGCTAACATGTTTGGTAGAGGAGAAGAGGAGAATATAAGAAATATGAAAGAATATTGTTGGCTAGAGCATCGAATTTGGATCCGATATACATTTTAGAGGGCGAGGAATGCAATCACGATTATTAATAAAAGAATAAATATACATGTCTGATTCATTGTATTGGTGTGTTTTTTTTTTTTTTTTTGGTGTTGGTGTTTATATATATATTATGAAATATTTAAATTTAATTATTCCATCACAATCATTAAAATACAATTTATAATTTTTAAAGAGCCAAATGTGGTTAATTAAATGGAAAGTTAATACTAAGAACCATTCATATGAATCATTTAGGGAACAGAAATAACTACAACAAAATTATTAAAAATGACTCAATAAAAATTCAGACAAATTACATTGACTTATCTTGAAGTTTGATAAAATTCACCTAATCACTTTAACTCTCTTTTATTTGTAAATTTTGCTTAGAAAATCTCTAAGGTTACGTTTGGATTGAGTATTCTTAAATTTCAAGAAATTTAAAATGCAAGAAATTCTAATTAGTTTAATTGAATTCACTTCATTTTTAAAACTCTTTTGTTTGGATAAGACAATTGTATGACTTATTTACAAAATATTTTGTTTGCGTAATGAAATTATATCACCTTCTCTATAGGTAAGAGTAGATGATGGGCACATAATGATATGCAACGACGAACGAGTGGTAGGGGATGATAGGCGGACAATCAACAATGGGCAGTAGGACGCACACCCATGATGGGAGGGCGGCGGAGGACTTGGGGATCGCGGTTGGCGGGTTGATGGTGAACAACTACCGGTTGATGAATGGTAGTAAACATGCGAGATGAGAGGAATGAGACAAAGATGATAGGGAATTTCAAAATTCTGTATATGAAGAGGGAATTTGAAATTCACTATTTTTAAGTTTTGAAAATACCTCCTAAAAATAATTGAAATTTTAAAATTTTCTTGTGTTAATATCCAAATAAGGAATTATTACACCTACCTCCGATGAGTTTATAAAATTATTACATTGCCTTCTTTATTTCTACAATGCACAATGTATTCAAGGGAGGTCAGACCACCCAAAGAAATAAAGGGAGTAGGGTGAATACCCCAAAAATATTTAATGAGAAGAATAAAATAATTTTTACAAATATAGAGGAATATTATTGAAAATATTTATTAATTTTCACTTTTGGTTGCTGTAGAGCCTCACTCTCTCAATGTTAGGGCATTAAGAATTGGAAACTTCTTTATAACAATTTTAAGATAAATTATTATTGCACAACTGCTATCTTACTATCATCCAAAATATGCTATTGTTATTTAGCCACTACTTGCAATTGTTCAACCATGGCTTGCAATTACCAATATAGCGTTTGTTTCAAGATTTGAAATTATATTTATAGAAATCACATTCCTAGATATGATATTACTAGGAATTTTATTCTTGGATATTTTAAACAAATTATTTATTTAGCATTAAACATTCCTTGGATTATTTGTTTTGATTCTCATAAATAAATTTAAAACTTGTTTGTTTGTAATATATATTCCTAAGAATATATGTCATAATTTTCAAAATACCCCTAATACATTTATTATTATTACAATCCAAAACGAAAATTACACTTCAGAAAAAATATAAAATCAATAATTAATTTTTTAAAATTTTTTCATCTCAATCAATACAACAATTAACAATTTTTTTTAAATTGAGAGTGTAATGGATTTATTAAATCAGATGAACATGGGTAAATGGAAATTGTGGGGGGAATGTCAAATAATTGAGGGATATTTTTGTATTTGTGCTTAATAACTACCATTCCCAAATCATGGGGACATTTTATTCCTATCTTTCATTATGAGAATGAGATCTTATTAAATCGTGGAAAAATATTTTTCCAGGAAATAATTGATTTTCAGAAATAATTTTGTTTAACTTGCAACAAACATGTGAACATATCATTCCCAAGTAATTATTCCTGGAATAACTAATTATACCTTGAAACAAACGCCTCCCAAGGGTTTTCATTACCAAACCAAAAAACCTAAAACAAATCAAAATATGAAAAAATTAGGGTTTTTCTTGGCTTTTTTATGCAAAACCGATCAGTTGAATATTCAATTCCAATTTTAAAAATTGAATCAAAACGAAGCCATACTCCGTATATACTTATTTTACCCTTGCTAATCCAAATATTCTTAATCTTACCTTAAGCCACATTCCCTTGCCTTTCAAAAATGCTATTCCCAAATTCTTTTAGGCAAATTACACAGACCACCCTCTAGGTTGATCAATAAGACATTCACACCCTCGTAAATTTTAAATTGTCACTCACCTCTCTTAATTTATTTAATCCTATTACAATAACCTCCCGTCACCTGAAATTCTAAATTTTTTAAAATAAAAAATATACAATGACAATTTTATCCCTACTTATTAGATCTATTCCCATTAAATGCTATTTATCTCAATCCATTGACACCCAACACTAAATCCATAATATCAAAACCTCTCACACCATTACACCTCCATATTCTCATGTTCCTCTAATTGCAACCTCCCCTACAATCCTTAACACGAACCCTATACACTCCAACCAAATCCAAATCACACTGTAAACTAAAAGTAAAAACCCATGATATATTGAACTATCAATGGAAGTCTGGTGGCTTGCAAGAGAGAAATAGAGACATAGAAAGAGAGAGAGGGTGGTGAAGTGGTGGAGCTTGTTGTGCTTAGTAGTGGCCTTGGCTGCACATGGAGAATACCATGGCGCATGAAAGAGAGGGGTAGATGAATAGTGTTTCGCGGTTATGCTGACTGTAAAGATGGCGATAGCAATGGCTGCATAGTTTGTGATTGACAAATGAGAATGGCAAGAACAAGCTCGCAGTGGTTGATGATGGTGGCTTACCGTAGATGTGGAGATAGCTAGAAAGGAGGTAAAGATACTTCTCTGTTTTGGATTCAAATGGATTTTGTTTCTACTATCCTCCAAGGTTTGATGATTTTGATTGTGTAAGGTAGCGTGGAGCTGATTGAGCAAGCAATAATCCAACTTTTGTAAAGGACTTAGAAGTTCTCTTGGGTTGACGAGCAAGGAATGGCCAACAAATTCAGACCCTTGATTATTTTGGATTTTGCACTGCTGATGATGGTGGGATGGGTTGTGAGTGGAGGTTGAAAAAGATAGGTAAATTTGGAATTTTGAAAGATATATTAAGAGAGGGAGATATGTGTTAATTTGAAATCTAGAAGGGTCTATGTGTAATATTAATGGACCTCAAGAGATGTATGTGTAATTTGTCCAATTCTTTTTATTTTCCTTCTCTCTTATTAGTCTATACTCACTATTCACCATCTTCCACCTCACTAAATTTCGTTCAAACCTAACTCTTAATGTTCGCCCCTTGTCTTTCATCTCATGCATACTGTTATCCTAACCACCATCTCGACATCTTACTCACTTAATCGTGACTCAACCTTGCCATTGTTCATTTTCCAACAATAGTCCCTTCTCCTTGCTTCGACATCCACAATTTGATAAGCCCCTCCACATATTATGGCGTCCACCTTTGAAGATGATTTTGTTTCTAAAGTTCTAAACAGACCATATTATAGTAAAAAATAGCCTACCCCAAACATTTTTCTACATGCCCTTGGCGGCCAAATCAAATCGGATTTTAAAAGGGGACTTTAATGCTTTTACTGCAACCTAGGACATCCCTCCTAGTTTAGATATGAGCACCAAAATTAAACCTCCATGTAAAATGACACAATGTTTGATTGATTAAGCTTCATTATTGCATAATACGCAACCTCAAATTATCGAGCTACAAAATTATGAGAAATACTTAGTGGCATACCGAGAGCAAGAGAAAGCATTTGCTTTGATCCATTTATTATTGAACACATAAGTTTTGTGGGTCATTATTGTCTCACACTTTTCCTATATTTTTAATGCAATAACTTATATGTCAATCAATAAATGGAGCAAAGCAAATATTTGTCTTACTCTACAAGCATCTAAGAATTTCTCGATGTTTTATTTGTTAAGGTAATCTTTCATCTTCAACTTCCAACCAGGTCATCAACTTAACTCTTTGTGGCACAATTCCTTTCCACAAATTCCTAAAACTGCTATGTAATTCCTTCTAATTGCCTGCAACTCCTCTTCCTTGCCATGCAAATGATTTAATTGTGTATTCACCTTTTGGATGATACCTCAAGACCCACTTGTCATCAACTTCAGCATTAAGGATAACATGCAAAAGTAAAAAAATAAATATAGTTCTTCTAAATCGTGGTTTTTTCTCACTCAAAAAATTGTCTCCTCCATTTAAAGTTCTGACTCACTCACACCAACTCTAGAATCCATATTCTGCTATTACATGGTTCTTTAGGGGTTGATATTGCATATAGTATAAGACATTTATCTTTAAGTCTTTAATATCTGATCATGGGGTCTTCCCAAAACAAGGTACTCTAACCGTTGCCTACCCTTAGAGTTTAATCAGATATTATCCTTGTAGATGAGGAGTTGCTAGAGCTTAATCAATTTGCTTTGAGGAACTTGATTGGCTCCTACTATCATAGGATGTTGAGTTTAAATGAAGGATACGCCTTGCCAAATTCAAATTGATGATATGATGTCAAGCAATTCTTGAACTAAAACTTTCTCGATGATTTCGATCTAGGAAATATGCATAAGCTCACCACAATTGAGATTTGGTGTAGCAATATGGGTCCTATGGGATCTAGTCCATCACAACATGCTGAATTGCGATTCAAATCTTAATTTAAAAGGGCAATCTTGTTAATGTAAAGCAATTTTTTTGGGTAGTTGTTCATTTTAAATGATTTTTTAATTTACATGCATAAACCTTAGAAGACACTTAAACATGGACAGAAGGAGTATTATCTATCCCTTTAAAAATTCTAGACAATATTAATTATTTTTTCCCTTTATACTCTTATGAGAGAGGGAGTTTGTGATAGATTAAATATGAGAAAGAATATGTTGGAGTAGGTGATAAGGGTAGTATTATAAAATACACTTAAATTTATCTAACCTCAAGTTCATGTAATCATTTTCTTAATATTTATGCATAAGTAAAAATGGACACCTATTAGAGAATGAAGGTAGTAAATTCTAATTGGTTTGTTTGATTTTAACCTCATTTTCTTTGTTTTTGACCTTTTGGTTGAGCCTAGCCTTGAACCTTATTCTTACATGACCCAATCAATTCGATTAGGAACTCGTCATCTATTTTCATTGTTCAACTCCTTGACAACATGAAAAAACCAAAGCTCTGCCCTCTCATCTAAGGGATGGAAAGGTAGAGGCCTTTAATGTCCCTCTAGTCAGGAATTAAGGTCTCATAATGAATAGCCAATATGATTTTATCTCATGCCTTTCTTTGTTCATGATTCGATATTTGGTGTCCTAGATGTAGAGGAACCACACAATCGATCCCAAATTTGGTGGTTAAATTCTATTACGTGACGATGCTCCAGGGGGTCTTGATGAAAAAGAACTCATTGCCAGGATGATAAAAAGGGATTTGGATCCTCTAAAGTAAGGAGATTTTACCTTTGGATTAATAAATTTAGAAATGAGACCCTTTTCACCCTTTGATCCAAGAGTGAAACTCCTCACTTTACTTTCAAAAATGAGATCCTTACTTTAGAGGATCCTAATCCGATAAGACCTCTAATCTTATTACTTTTTCAATAAGAAAAAGTAATAAGAATGAAAAATGAATAAGGTCATATTATTCAAAACCCTAATTATGAAATCCTTTCTTACCCACTTCACACCTCAGAACGCACCATTCTTATAGAGAAAGGCGTTTCATATCTTTTTAAGTCGAAATGGTTGGGGAAAGGAAAAGTTCCCTTTTCTTAGTTTTAGGGTACTCTAGGGAACAAGTCCAGTGAAGACCTGGTGGGCCTCTAGCTAAAACATTGCTCTAAAGACCAAGGGTAATGATACACATTCCATGAGATTAATACCATGTTTAGAGTATAAATTAATTAATATAAACTATAAAAGATGTTTACTAAACAACTAACAAGAAACCAAATGGACACCAAGAACGATGAATAACCCCTTCCATTGAAGGAACTAGAAATGGGTGATATTCAGTCATGATGCATTCAATAGAGGAATTTGCTCTACTAGGAACTATGTGGGTGGAGTGGAATGACAAGCTTTGGGGCATAGGCATGAGCCCAAGGGAAAGGATTCTTGTCCGGAGGGTGACATCTAAGACTCAAGGGGAAATGACATTGTCTATGCAAGATGGCCAGGAGGCAAAATGCTCAAGTATCTCCACCAACCTACTAGCCGAAGTATGCATTGAAAAGGAAAGAGGCAAGATGTTATGTCCAACTTGGGCTGAGGTTATCTATGCTATTGCCATGCTACTTGTGTGTTATTTGGCTAGAAAAGAGGCAAGATATATGATTTTGAAAGTCTTAGGTTTATAAGGTATCCATGGAAGGACACTCAATCAAACCATTGAGTAGACTAGCTACAAATAGGGGCAAGTTACTACTATCATCATGATGCCCAATGTTGTGCAACTTTTCTATGGTTTCTTTACTTTTGAATAATTTCACATTTATTAGCAACAAGTCATATTCTTGATGCATGTTATTTATTTGATATTTTAATTTAGATCTCACATCATATTATCATTGCTCCTAATATATCAAAAAGTAAAATGAGGAAAAACAAAGATAGAAAGTGATTAAATGACCTATACCTTGATATGAATATTTAGAATGGATCCCTAAAAAATGCTTCCTTCCAAGATACAAAGTAATGTACATAGGGTAAGAGTCCTCAATAGGTGTTTGGTGCTTTATCTTTTTGGCCTATGTTGGATGTTTTAGCTTTTTAGCCTATGTTGGGTGTTTTAGCTTTTGGCCTATGCTAGGCATCTTTACCTTTTGACTTGTGTTAGGCATCTTTGCTTCTTTCTTTCTGATGGGTGTCTTTATTTTTTACCTTGAACTTATAGGCACACTATGAAAATGATTTGAGAATGACAAATGTATGCCATGGTGAGAGAGATGGGCATTGGAATAAGTGTAAAAGGCATTGAGACAAGAAAAATAAGAAATTGGGAGGAGAACAGGAGATGTTGTGACTAAAGTAGCGAACGCGTATTAGGAAGAGTAGGCGCTATGATAAAAATTGATGTAAAAGTTATGAATGACCAACACTATATACTAAGCTAAAAGATAATGGACTCCACTAGAAGATTGATGAACGTGATAGCGAAAGTGATAGATGTTGTGACAAGTGTGAAGACGCGATTGAAAATACAATCTGTGGTTAAGGAGGCATTCAAGTGGAGAAGTCATCCACTATTCTAGAAGTTCACACAAAAGAATCCAGTGCAAAAGGCCCGAGGACTATGACTTTCAAGTAAGTTGTTATGTATAATAGATGCATAAACATCAAGTATTTTAAAAAGATTTCATGTTTAATGTTATTTGGGCATTTCTTTCGTCTTGAAATTATGATATACTTTGACAACACCATAGAATAAATGACTTCTTATGTTTATGATAGAACTAGCATAATGCATGCCTCATATACATTAGATTTGATAGGATGTGTGACACTAGTGAAACATAATTACGAATCATGGGCTAAAGAGAAATAAGCAAAGTTATAAATGGATAGGATAATTGTAAGGAATGAATAAGGTAAATGCTAAAGAATCTTGTAAACAAGCTTGAAAGGATAAATGCAAGGGTGAGCATAACATACTCGCTCACATGTTTAAATGTGGAAAGTGTTCTGGTACTTAAATTAAAGTCCCAAGGTCAAGGGGACTCTAAAAGCATGCTCTCATGATATCCCAACACGTAAGTCTTGGGGCGTCTTGATTCTACAATGTGCTCACATAGACTGCCCTTTAGAGATGAATGAATATTTGAGATCTAAATATTAGAATGTTGTGACTAAAAGACGCTAAATAAAAAAGTGGTGTATCCTTAAGTGTAAATGCATAAGTCATGAGTAAGCAAAACCCAAATGATGGCCGCCTACAAGAGCGGGTAAAATACCGCAAGTGCATGGCCATTCAAGTAGTATAATATGAGTTAAGAGTATCGTCTCCAGGGATTGGGTATAGATATGCTATCGAGTTACTAAACTACATGTTCAGGCTAGCAAAACAAGTTAATGGAGTTACGAAGAAATTCTAAAGAGCAAATAACTAGAAAACACTAACACAAATTAAAGTTGAGAAACAACCAAGGTTAAAAGGCCTAGGGGACCTTTTTCTCCCTCTACTTCACTTGGATATGCAAATTACTTAATTGAACATTAAGGAATTGGTTTTGTTAGCATGCCAATTATAGTTAAACGCCTATGTCTAGGTCGATTAACCGTGTCTTTTTCACCTAAAACACTAAGTGTCCTTGTGAGTTAGTGTGAAATCAACCCATTAAGAACTAACATCAAACATCTACCATGCAAGGTCAATGGGTATGTTTCCATTCCATTGACTAATCCTCACACCTAAGCCAATTAAGTGTAAAAGAACAAGCATTACCCATACCAAGGTCCAATATCTCTTATTCCTATGTCTAGTTCAAGAGAATCCCCAAATCAACTTAGATGGTGGCCAAACATATAAGAGCATTAATAATAGAAATGGGTAACTAAAACCAATATCATCAACATTCAAATAAGCAACATTACAAACATCCAAGATCCATAGAGGGATTCAAAGGATCCCCTAGCTACAAATTTAGCTGTCCATAACAATGAACAAAACACAAACTAGTTCAAGAGACATAATGAATATTAAAGACATAGAGAGAGAGGAAGAGATGAACAAATGGGGCTTCAATCCTTCTCCTAGCCCTTGGCCTTCAATCTTCAAGATTAATTCTTCTCTAGTGTTGGCTCCTTCCAAAACCTAGGGTTCCTCTCTAAAACTACTGAAAAGGAGGCAAAACAAAATTTCTTCTAGACCTGTCTATTAGGTAATTACTTACTAAAAATGGGCTTGGGCCGCGTCGGGTTGCGACCAACGGAAATTGTCAGGTTACAACCTGACTTACAAAACTGATCTAATGTTTAGGCGCCCAATGGGTTGCAACCCAGCAAAACTCAGGTCGCGACCCAATAGCAAAAACTTCAATTTAATGGCTTTTTCTTCATGCTTTGCTTCCCTCCTCTTGGCTTCAACTTGAATTCTCTTCAAGTTCCAAACTTCTACAATTTCTCTGTCAAAAATCATTCAATGAAAATTTAATTTGAATTATGCAATTCATCCCAATAGTCTTGATTTATGACATCGAATTTTTCAACAAAAGTTCTAAAACAAATATGAGCCACTTCTTCCTATTTTTAAGTGTTTCACCTGGAAAATGAAAGACAAGTCATGTGATTTCAATCCCAATTAGAAGCTAAATAACTCCATAAACTAGAGTTATCACCAAACATGTAATATAAGGCTAGAGAATCAGTTGATTAAAAGTGACATAAGAAATAAGAACTTCATAAAGCTAAGGATCTTTGTTTCCTAGAGGAGACTGGCATGTTGCTCTCCAAAATTGAATAGAAATACAAGGACCCTAGCAAATGTTCTACGTAAAAGAAAAGCCATCTAGAAAGTCAAGTAAGCATAATGTACCATGGAATACTTTGAACATATATTTGATTGTGAATATGACAAGGAATTAGGTTATATGTTAAGATTAAGTAAGGATGTTGGAAATGGGACAAATTAATTGTTCATTGAAGAATGAACTAATGAGAATGTACTTTCTAGAGTACAAGAAACTAAGTAATTCACAAAGGAAAATCATGCTTTGAAAGGTCTTAGAGGCCAAACTTGATGATACAAGATAAAGACATTGAAACAGTTAAAGACTTACATTAGTTAAAGACGCTGAAGAAGTAGAGCAATCAAAGGCGTCATAGAAGTTAAAGCAATTCAAAATGTTATAATTGCTAGAACAACTAAACACTAAAGCAATTGAGGTGATGTAGAAAATTACATCAGCATGTTATTTATACCACCACGCATGTAGGCATCTTATCTAAATCAAGTTGGCATCTTATCTAAATTGTCATTCACATGGCGTCTTATCTGTATCAACAAGTTAGCTACTTATCAAGACTATAGCATGCGGTCTAGCATCATATTTGGATTAGTGCATCAATGTCTTGTCCTGACTAGCACATGCTAAAAGGAGCTAAAAGAGAATCACATAGGATTCTCAAAGGTGAGGAAATTAAGAGGTGTACCAAAAGGAAAGTGACATGCAGATAAGAAAAATGCAATGATAAAAGGATTATGAGAAGCATTAAAAGGCAAGGGAACATGCAAACAACACACATAAAGCATGTATAAAAAGAGCATTTCTCTGTCAATAATTATAGACAAGTCCCGACAAAGATGCCTGATAGACCAATATAAGGATCAAGGTTCCACAATTTCCTGCTGTTAGTTCTACTTATGGAGTGATGAAAATAAGGTTGTATACAAGGAAGCATTTAGAAAGAAAACAACATCTAAAAAGTAATCCGCATTGCATAATGATCAAAAGAGAAGCACATATGCTCTTGTGAATGATCTTCAAGACATTAAGGGCAAGTGGGAGTATATGCCCCTTGCCAACAAGTAATCAAGCATGAAAGAACTAGGATCAATGCATTTTGATGACGGGGATCAAGAACGAGCAAGTCAAGGTGACGATGAAAGTTGCATGATAGAAAGAAGTCAAAACACAAGGACGTGTCGTACAAGAAAGGCAACACCTTGGATATGAACATTAAGAAGAGCTATGCCTTTTCATTGTGCAAAGGGGCTAATGTTTAGAATCGAAATTAATTAATTATAGTAAACTAAAATATGGTTAAAAACCTAACAAGAAACCAAACGAACACCAAGAGTGGAATGAACCCTTTCATTGAAGGAAACTGGAAACACTACAACAAAAGGGAGGTTAGTGGTGTAACACCTCACTAAGCTCTAATTCTTCCACCTTAAGTTTTAATATTATTAGTATTTTAAACAATAATTAGATAACGTAATATTATTATCTTGTAATCTGAAATTTTATGAGAACTTTTTTTTTTAAACTTCTATGATTATTTCTCATTTATAGTTCTATTATGGAATAATGTATACCAATTGTAAATCATGCATCTGATAGATTCCAGGAAAGAGAGGTGGTCACAATGGACACGCTTAAATACCAAGTCTTCCTAGCCAGAACCTTTCCAAATCACACTTTTAGTAATACACTTTCTTCCAGCAATCCAAGGGTAATTTTTAAATGACAAAGAATATTTCTTTTATAACATATTACTATTATTTATTAATCAGGAGTTCCCAGTTTAGACAACCATCATCTATAGAAATATACTTCACTACTAACATCAATCCATAGGATACAATACATATTACACATTCAAGATACATTAAGGAAAACTTTAATATAACAATATAACATAACCAAAGTCTAGTAACAGATAGTAAAGATTCTATCTAGCACACATAATAGAATCTGATTATTTAGAAACTAAGTCCAAGGCTACATCCATTTCACTGATGTGACGATCCATGTTATCTGGAAACATCAAAGAAAGGGGTGAGAGAAGTCTAAGGAGTAGGGTGATGTTTCCAGGGGAGTCCATTTCATCCCAAAAATACTAAGAATAACACGGGAGTGCAATAAGATGCAATCTTTTATATTAACTCAAATTATATTTTACTAATGTCAAGTAAGATAGAAGTGCACAATATCAATCATAATAAAAGTTCAGAAAAAAGTGTCATAAATAATCATGAGTATACTGTAGCTCCCTTTTATAGTATCATATTCTTTTCAAATGATTATAGTCTGCAAGGTTTACTTCATATTGAATCTTGAGAGCTCTTGCTAGGCGTCCTTAGAGAAATACCAAGTCCTTGTCCGCTAGCATGGCGGGGCCCAAGGTATCACTATAACGTACACCAAGTCCTGGTCCGCTACAAGGCGGGCCAAAGGTGTCGTTTAGCAATGCAAGACTAAGTGTACATCAAGTCCTTATCCGCTATAAGGCGGGCCCAAGTGTCACTTATTTATGTATTCATTTTACATAATGCATACAATATACATAAAGAATGAAAATTACATAAAGTTTACATGATTTCTTTCATATTTACATATAAACCACAAAATTTTTCATATTTACACATAAAGTCCAAACAACATAAGATTCCTAAAATACTCATAAAACTCATTTTTCTCACAATTATTATTGAAGCACCAAATCACACTATTTTTATAAATTCATTTCCTTTATAATAAAATATACTTAACTTAGTTTTTCATCATATAATAATTTATTTTCAAGTAATAATATGTTACTAATTCCATAAGCCTAAATACACCCAAAATTATTTCCAATCTATCTTTAGAAAATATGTAGGTAAATTACCTTTACATGTTCAATATAAGTAAAAAATATTTTTATAGATATAAAGATATAATTATAGGGTAAATAAAATAGCAATAAAATCTAAGAAATATTTAAAAATAAATAATTGAAATTATACCCAAACTTTAAGAAATCACTTCAAGCATGAATCTAGTTAGTTTATATGTCATATTCCTAATGGGACCTTAACTTAAATCTTTGTAAATAATATTTCTTAATGTTAATAAATTTATATTCAAGTCAAATATTTATAATCCAAGGTCCATAGTCCAAGATAAACATAACACATAAACCAAGCTAAATATTACATGCTCAAAGGTTTAAAATCCATTCATTATAATGAATTAAATACAACACTTTTTATGAACCAAAAATGTTTTATGATCAAATACATAATGAGGTCAAAATCAAGCTATATTACCTTAAAATTTCACAACTTGTGCACAAAACTTTATTAAATGAAAATACATATTTCAACAAATTTAGACAACATTGAAATATTTGAAGAAAGCATAATCAAAATTTAAATGATCTTAAATCATACTTTTCAACCATATAAGTAAACAAATAAATATACATCATATACACATAGATTAAGTATTTTATGTCACAATCTTTAAATCATTCAAACATATTAAAACCATAAACACAAACTTTGAGTATCATAACAACATCATATATGAAAATCATGCATGAAGCTTATTAGTGAAAGAAAAACCCCTACTTGTTCTTGGAGCTTTAGAACTTAGCAATACCCACGCTAGATCAGCAACTTCTTCAACTTTTATAAACCTTCTCTAAGGGTTCTAATTCATGTATAAAGGCTGGGAAGTGTTGAAGTTAGATGGTGATAAGAAGAGGTGATAATTTGGAGGTGATTTGCTAAATATTTGTAAATATTTTTGTGTGAAAATAAAGAAAATGAAGAGAGAAATGATGGCTATGAGTGTTGATAGATTTTGGGCAAGAAGAATGAAGTGTGGAGTGATGTTTAGAGGGGTGCTATTTATAGAAAAAGTTTAGGATTAAAATATTACTAATTTCATAATTTATTTATCATATTTGATTAGTTAAATATTAAAACTAACACTAAATAATTTAATAAATTCTCAATTATCATTTAAAGACATACTAAAATATTAATGAAATGATTTAAATTTATTTATTAAATTTTAATATTTTAAATATAATTTAATAATTAATTATTCAAAATAAGGTAAATTTGCTTATACTAGTTCATCTTAATTAAGTTAATTAATTAGTAAATGACTTATTTTTTTATTCAAACATCATAATAAGATTATTAGAGATATAATACAAATATTCACGAAATTTATATAATTTTCTATAATTATTTATATTTTATTTGATATTTTACACTATTGCTAGTTTTATTAAGAATTAATTATTAATTAACTAATAATTTATTTAACTATTATTTTTTTCTTCTTTGGCAGCCTATAGGTTTGAAAAACATGTCTAATAGAGTTATAGAGGGTGGAAAGTTGTCTTGAATGATTAATATATGAAAATGACAAATTTTGCATATTTATCTTAAAGTTATATATACTAAATAATTCATAAAATCATCATAAAAATTAATTTTCCTTAATATATTGTTAAGAACATGTTTTTACCTTATTTATAAGTTATCTATAATTTTCATGAATTTTTTCTAAAATTTTTAGTATTTTTAATATATCTTTACCTTAATTAGGTCTAATTTGAGCTAATTAAAATAATTAATTATCTATAAATAAAATATATAAATTTTATATAGCAGCCCATGTGAATTTTGAGCTACCTAACATGATAAGGAGACAAGCTCATCTTTGTTGAAATTTTTAGTCAAAGTTTGGTTGGTTGTTGAATAATTATAATATGAAAGTTTGACCATTTAATTTTATTTTTCAAATATATTTTTTTCTTCCATGTGGCTGATCTAGGTGTTAATTAATTGGTTTAGTATTATCAGCAAGATAAATCAAGGTTTAGGAAAATTTATCTTAAATTTTAAGTGATTATTTAGGTAATTTAAGCTTTAATTAAGTCAAAATTAATTAATTAAAGATCAATATGATTTTTAACACTATCCATAGCCTAATGGAGAGACCTATTTCATGGTCCTCATTATTTAATATCATAACTTAGTTAAAAAAAATTTTACAAGACTTAGAGTTATTTTCTAGGATTTTCAGAGTTTATTTTATACTTCATAATAGGTTATTTTTGTGCAATTATGCTAATATTATACAAAATTACTTAATATTGATATTTATGATCAAATTTATGTTTAAGGTATATTTGTAATTTTTTTATCATTTTTTTAATAATTTAATGACATTCTAAGCTTTTCTAATGTTTCTGTTAGCTTTTTCTAGCTAATTATGTTATAAGTTTATTTTCTATCCTCTAGTGGCATTTTTTGTAATTTTAATAAAATTCAATGGAATAATTAAAATTTTACATTTTGGTGCTAAGTTTCAGATTGTACAACTATTAAGTTTTGTAATATTTTAATTATACATTTTTTCAATAATTATCCTTAAATATTTCTTGCCTAAACAAAATCCTCATACTTTCAAAATAAAATGTTATAACAAAGTAACACTATATTAAGAAAAATTTGGGATGTTACATTTCTCCCTTCCTTCAAGAAATTTCGTCCTTGAAATTTGATTACCTTAATTAAAAATCTCTGATAGTCTTTCTGAAGATCGTTTTCTTTTTCCCACGTTCCTTCAGAGTCAATCCTTCCACAAGACTTTCACCAAAGAAATAGTCTTACCACCTCTGAGTTCCTTTAGGCTTTTATCCAAAATCTTAACAGGTTTAACCTCATAGGTTAAATCATCTCTTAATTGAACACAGTCATTCTGGAGTAGATGTGAAGGATCAGGGGAATATTTCTTTAATTGAGACACATGAAAGACATCATGAAGGTTTGAAAGGTTTGGGGTAGAGCAAGGCGATAGGCAACAGAACCAATTCGGTAAAATTTGATATGGACCAAGAAAACGAGGACTCAACTTCCTAGCTTTCAAGTTCTACCTATCCCGTTGTAGGAGAAACCCTCAGAAATACGTGTTCACCCTCTTGGAATTCTAGAGGCTTCCTTCTTCTATCAGCATAACTCTTTTGCCGACTTTGTGCAGTCAACAATTTATCCCTGATAAGCTTAATCTGGTCTGTGGTCCTTTGAACAATTTCTGGTCCTAGCATTTTTCTCTCACCAACTTCATACCAACACAATGGGGATCTACATTTTCTACCATATAAAGCCTCATATGGTGCCATCCCAATACTGGAATGATAACTGTTATTATATGAAAACTCTACTAATGGTAGATAGCGATCCCAATTTCCTTGTTGTTCCAAGACACAGGCTCTCAACATATCCTCTAAGGTCTGATGGTTCTCTCAGATTGCCCATCAGCGAGGGTGATAAGCAGGACTAAGACTTAACCTAGTACCAAAGGCTCTTTGTAATGTTCCCCAAAACCTAGAGGTGAACCTAGGATCTCTGTAGACAATACCTGGTGGGTACACCATGGAGTCGAACAATCTCATTAATGTACAATTGGGCTAGCTTATCTAGTGAATAGCTGGCTCTGATGGCTAAGAAATGAGCAGATTTAGTCAATCTATCCACTATAACCCAAACTCCATCATGTCCCAAGGATGTCCTAGGTAATCCCATCACAAAATCCATGGCTATGTTGTCCCACTTCCATTCAGGGATTTCTAAAGGTTGGAGTAAGCCTGATGGTTTCTGATGCTCAATCTTAACTTTCTGACAAACCAAGCATATTGCCACAAACTCTGCTATATCCCTCTTCATTCTTGGCCACCAAAAGAATTGTTTAATTTCCTGATACATTTTGGTGGCTCCAGGGTGTATGGTATACCTCCTGTTATGTGCTTCATCTAAGATTAATTTCCTTAGATTTCCCACACTAGGCACACATAACCTGTCATGGTATAACATGTCTCATCTCCAGCAATGCAAAAGTCCTTTTGTTCACCCTTAACTACTGACTCTTTGTAGGTTTGCAAAAGTTGATCTTCCTTCTGACCTTCAATGATCTGTTTCCTAAGGTTATTTTCTATCCTCAAATGATTCAAACTGAAATGGTCAGCCTCTATGGTTACTTCAAGATTCAAGTCTCTAAATTTTTCCAATAATTCCCATTCTTTGACCATCAAACTTGCCACATGTAGAGATTTTCTACTAAGTGCATCGGCAACTACATTGGCTTTTCCTGGGTGATATTTAACTTCAAAATCATAATCCTTTAAAAATTCTAACCACCTTCTTTGTCTCAAATTCAACTCTTTTTGGTCAAACAAGTACTTCAAACTCTTATGATCAGTGAAAGCTTCAAACTTAACACCATATAGGTAATGTCTCCATATCCTAAGAGCAAAAACTATAGCTGCTAACTCCAAGTCATGGGTAGGATAGTTCTCCTCATGTGGTCTCAACTGCGAGAAGCATAAGCTATTACTTTTCCTTCTTGCATTAAGACACACCCTAAACCTTTTCTGGAGGCATCACTATACACTACAAAATCCTTTTCCGGGTTAGGGATAACTAATACCTAGAGATGTGAGCCTACGTTTTAACTCTAGGAAACTAGTTTCACACTCAGGTGTCCACACAAATGGTTTTCCTTTTCGGGTCAACCTAGTCAAAGGCAAAGCTAACTGTGAGAATTCTTGGATAAACTTCCTGTAATATCCTGCAGTCCTAAGAAACTCCTAATCTCATTATTGTCTTAGGTTTCTCCCAAGACAATACAGCTTCTACCTTACTAGGGTCCACAGACACACCATCCCCATTAATCACATGGCCTAAGAATTTTACTTCTTTTAGCCAGAAATCACACTTCTCTAGTTTTGCATACAATTGCTTTTCCTTCAATATCTGCAAAACTATCCTCAAATGCTCCTTATGTTCCTCCTTAGTCTTAGAATAAATCAAAATATCATCAATAAACACCACCACAAATTTGTCTAAGAAAGGTCTAAAAATCCTATTCATATAATCCATGAAAAGCTGGAGCATTAGTCAATCCAAAAGGCATCACCAAAAACTCATAATGTCCATACCTAGTCCTAAAAGCCTTAGGTATATCTTCTTCCTCAATTCTAATTTGGTGATATCCTGACCTTAAATCTATCTTAGAGAACATTGTGGCTCCTCTCATTGATCAAAAAGGTCATCAATCCTAGGAAGAGGATACTTATTCTTAATGGTAACTTTATTCAATTGACGGTAATCTATGCACAACCTTAAGCTACCATCCTTTTTCTTTACAAACAACACAGGTGCTCCCCAAGGTGAGGCACTAGGTCTAATGAATCCTTTCCCTAATAGATCCTCTATCGTTTCTTCAATTCACTCAACTCAAGAAGTGACATTCTATAGGGTGCTATGGATATGGGACCAGTACCAGGCAAGAGGTCAATAGAAAACTCTATCTCTCTCTTAGGAGGTAAACTTTCAATATCAGGTGGAAATACCTCAGGAAATTCTTTCACCAAGAAATATCTTCAATCTTTAGCTGATCACTTGCCTCTAATTCCAATGAGCATAGTAAAACACTTCCTAGGGTTTGTTTGGTTAAACATTCTCCTATTTGATTTGCCAAGGATTCAGCAATCTCTGATAAGGAGGTTGCAATGGTATTTTGGATAGTGAAATGTATGGTTTTCTTACGACAATTCAGAAAGACATCATTATCAGATAACCAATTCATACCTAGAATAATATCAATATCATTCATAGGTAAACAAATAAGGTCAACAATAGAACAATGAGTACCAATCTGAATATGACAGCCTAAATAAACAGAAGAAGTCAAAATTCTACTCCCAGTAGGCGTAGAAACAATCAAGTCATGTGGTAGGGTAGACATGGGTAATTCAAGTTCATTTGCAGAAGTTGGAGAAATAAAAGAATGAGTAGCTCAGAATCAAACAGTGCAATTAATGTTTTATTATTTAAAATACACGTACCCTGTATCAATTTAGGATTCTGAGCCGCTTCCTGTGTACTCAGAGCGAAGACTCTTCCTTTGGCTTGAGGCCTCTGATTGGAAATTTCTCCCTTATGCTGATTCTGAGGACATTCACGTGAGTAATGTCCCTGTTTTCGCACGTGAAACAAACACCCATTCCTTTCAAACATGGCTTATTTCCATGATTTTTCCCACAATTTCCACAAACAAGGGTTGGGGAGGTGTAGGGACTTGTCCGTGGTGGTAAAGGCATTTTTCCTCTATAGGTTCCTCCTCCTCTGATTTTGGTTTTGGTTCCAGCTTCGGTTCCTATTCTTTTGAAATTGTGGTGGAATGAATCTACTTCTATCTTCCTCTCTTTTCTTTTAAACATATTCTCGCTCAGCCGCCAAATCCTTAATATTTTGTTCAGGAATCCTGCATTTATTTACCAATAGAGGAAAATTTCTGATTTCCATAGTACTTACAGCATTCTTTAGTTCTGGATTCAGGCCAGCCTCAAATTTCATTGCTTTCCAAGCTTCATCTGGATTGAATTTTAAATAAGATGAGAACTTGGCCAATTCTTCAAATTTTGATACATATTGTCCAACAGTCATATTTCCCTTCAGTTTAGGAATTCAGTCTTTCTGATTCTTTACACTTATCGGAAAATATTTTTCCAAAAAGGTAGCTTTGAATTGTTCCCATGTGAGAGGAACTTCTTGTGCCTCTAATAGAGACTTAGTGCCCCTCCACCAATGTTCAGCTTCACCAACAAGCATATAGGTGGCATAAGTCACCTTCTGCTCATCGTGCACAACATGGCCTCAAATATCTTTTCTATGTTCATCAACCAATTTTCAGCTATGGTTGGATTATATTCTCCTTTGAAGGATGGAGGTTGCATCTTTTTAAATTCAGTTAACCCATAGAATTGAGGGTGCAAACCAGGTGTATCTCCATTAGCAATTCCTTGACCATTGCCATTCCCATTTCTAGCACCATTCTCATCCATCCGCTGCAACATCCTATTAGTCAACATCACTTGTTCCCTAATTGCTAAGCCATATTCTCCAGGGTATTTCTATCTTCTTCTCCACCATTAAGAGGAACAGATCTTTGTCTTGGTCGCATGTTGTTTTTGCATACATAGTTAGTTATGTATTGAGGTGATCAAGCTCAATATTCCTACCTAGGCTAGAAACAATTGCCACACAAAACAAATTTATATAAAGAAAACCCTATATGGAGAAATATGACATACATGAATTCTACCTAATGACAGTTGTCTTCCGAGGAAATCTCTGATACCATTAATGTAACACCTCACTAAGCTCTAATTCTTCCACCTTAAGTTTTAATATTATTAGTATTTTAAACAATAATTAGATAACATAATATTATTATCTTGTAATCTGAAATTTTATGAGAACTTTTTTTTTTAACCTATGATTATTTCTCATTTATAGTTCTATTATGGAATAATGTATACCAATTGTAAATCATGCATCTGATAGATTCCAGGAAAGAGAGGTGGGTCACAATGGACACGCTTAAATACCAAGTCTTTCCTAGCCAGAACCTTTCCAAATCACACTTTTACAGGAATACACTTTCTTCCAGCAATCCAAGGGTAATTTTTAAATGACAAAGAATATTTCTTTTCTAACATATTACTATTATTTGTTAATCAGGAGTTCCCAATTTAGACAACCATCATCTATAGAAATATACTTCACTACTAACATCAATCCATAGGATACAATACATATTACACATTCAAGATACATTAAGGAAAACTTTAATATAACAATATAACATAACCAAAGTCTAGTAACAGATAGTAAAGATTCTATCTAGCACACATAATAGAATCTGATTATTTAGAAACTAAGTCCAAGGCTACATCCATTTCACTCGATGACGATCCATGTTATCTGGAAACATCAAAGAAAGGGGTGAGAGAGTCTCCAGGTAGGGTGATGTTTCCAGGGAGTCCCATTTCATCCCAAAAATACTAAGAATAACACGGAGTGCAATAAGATGCAATCTTTTATATTAACTCAAATTATATTTTACTAATGTCAAGTAAGATAGAAGTGCACAATATCAATCATAATAAAAGTTCAATAAAAGAAGTGTCATAAATAATCATGAGTATCCTAAGCTCCCTTTTATAGTATCATGTTCTTTTCAAATGATTATAGTCTGCAAGGTTTACTTCATATTGGATCTATGAGAGCTCTCATTGCTGCGTCCCCAAGATCAGTGAATACCAAGTCCTTGTCCGCTAGCATGGCGGGCCCAAGGTATCACTATAACGTACACCAAGTCCTGTCCGCAAGGCGGGGCCCGAGGTGTCGTTTAGCAACTGCAAGACTAAGTGTACACCAAGTCCTTATCCGCTATAAGGCGGGGCCCGAAGTGTCACTTATTTATGTATTCATTTTACATAATGCATACAATATACATAAAGAATGAAAATTACATAAAGTTTACATGATTTCTTTCATATTTACATATAAACCACAAAATTTTTCATATTTACACATAAAGTCCAAACAACATAGATTCCTAAAATACTCATAAAACTCATTTTTCTTACAATTATTATTGAAGCACCAAATCACACTATTTTTATAAATTCATTTCCTTTATAATAAAATATACTTAACTTAGTTTTTCATCATATAATAATTTATTTTCAAGTAATAATATGTTACTAATTCCATAAGCCTAAATACACCCAAAATTATTTCCAATCTATCTTTAGAAAATATGTAGGTAAATTACCTTTACATGTTCAATATAAGTAAAAAATATTTTTATAGATATAAAGATATAATTATAGGGTAAATAAAAGAGCAATAAAATCTAAGAAATATTTAAAAATAAATAATTGAAATTATACCCAAACTTTAAGAAATCACTTCAAGCATGAATCTAGTTAGTTTATATGTCATATTCCTAATGGGACCTTAACTTAAATCTTTGTAAATAATATTTCTTAATGTTAATAAATTTATATTCAAGTCAAATATTTATAATCCAAGGTCCATAGTCCAAGATAAACATAACACATAAACCAAGCTAAATATTACATGCTCAAAGGTTTAAAATCCATTCATTATAATGAATTAAATACAACACTTTTTATGAACCAAAAATGTTTTATGATCAAATACATAATGAGGTCAAAATCAAGCTATATTACCTTAAAATTTCACAACTTGTGCACAAAACTTTATTAAATGAAAATACATATTTCAACAAATTTAGACAACATTGAAATATTTGAAGAAAGCATAATCAAAATTTAAATGATCTTAAATCATACTTTTCAACCATATAAGTAAACAAATAAATATACATCATATACACATAGATTAAGTATTTTATGTCACAATCTTTAAATCATTCAAACATATTAAAACCATAAACACAAACTTTGAGTATCATAACAACATTATATATGAAAATCATGCATGAAGCTTATTAGTGAAAGAAAAACCCCTACTTGTTCTTGGAGCTTTAGAACTTAGCAATACCCACGCTAGATCAGCAACTTCTTCAACTTTTATAAACCTTCTCTAAGGGTTCTAATTCATGTATAAAGGCTGGGAAGTGTTGAAGTTAGATGGTGATAAGAAGAGGTGATAATTTGGAGGTGATTTGCTAAATATTTGTAAATATTTTTGTGTGAAAATAAAGAAAATGAAGAGAGAAATGATGGCTATGAGTGTTGATAGATTTTGGGCAAGAAGAATGAAGTGTGGAGTGATGTTTAGAGGGGTGCTATTTATAGAAAAAGTTTAGGATTAAAATATTACTAATTTCATAATTTATTTATCATATTTGATTAGTTAAATATTAAAACTAACACTAAATAATTTAATAAATTCTCAATTATCATTTAAAGACATACTAAAATGTTAATGAAGTGATTTAAATTTATTTATTAAATTTTAATATTTTTAAATATAATTTAATAATTAATTATTCAAAATAAGGTAAATTTGCTTATACTAGTTCATCTTAATTAAGTTAATTAATTAGTAAATGACTTATTTTTTTATTCAAACATCATAATAAGATTATTAGAGATATAATACAAATATTCACGAAATTTATATAATTTTCTATAATTATTTATATTTTATTTGATATTTTACACTATTGCTAGTTTTATTAAGAATTAATTATTAATTAACTAATAATTTATTTAACTATTATTTTTTTTCTTCTTTGGCAGCCTATAGGTTTGAAAAACATGTCTAATAGAGTTATAGAGGGTGGAAAGTTGTCTTGAATGATTAATATATGAAAATGACAAATTTTGCATATTTATCTTAAAGTTATATATACTAAATAATTCATAAAATCATCATAAAAATTAATTTTCCTTAATATATTGTTAAGAACATGTTTTTACCTTATTTATAAGTTATCTATAATTTTCATGAATTTTTTCTAAAATTTTTAGTATTTTTAATATATCTTTACCTTAATTAGGTCTAATTTGAGCTAATTAAAATAATTAATTATCTATAAATAAAATATATAAATTTTATATAGCAGCCCATGTGAATTTTGAGCTACCTAACATGATAAGGAGACAAGCTCATCTTTGTTGAAATTTTTAGTCAAAGTTTGGTTGGTTGTTGAATAATTATAATATGAAAGTTTGACCATTTAATTTTATTTTTCAAATATATTTTTTTCTTCCATGTGGCTGATCTAGGTGTTAATTAATTGGTTTAGTATTATCAGCAAGATAAATCAAGGTTTAGGAAAATTTATCTTAAATTTTAAGTGATTATTTAGGTAATTTAAGCTTTAATTAAGTCAAAATTAATTAATTAAAGATCAATATGATTTTTAACACTATCCATAGCCTAATGGAGAGACCTATTTCATGGTCCTCATTATTTAATATCATAACTTAGTTAAAAAAAATTTTACAAGACTTAGAGTTATTTTCTAGGATTTTTCAGAGTTTATTTTATACTTCATAATAGGTTATTTTTGTGCAATTATGCTAATATTATACAAAATTACTTAATATTGATATTTATAATCAAATTTATGTTTAAGGTATATTTGTAATTTTTTTATCATTTTTTTAATAATTTAATGACACTCTCTAAGATTTTCTAATGTTTCTGTTAGCTTTTTCTATAATTATGTTATAAGTTTATTTTCTATCCTCTAGTGGCATTTTTTGTAATTTCAATAAAATTCAATGGAATAATTAAAATTTTACATTTTGGTGCTAAGTTTCAGATTGTACAACTATTAAGTTTTGTAATATTTTAATTATACATTTTTTCAATAATTATCCTTAAATATTTCTTGTCTAAACAAAATCCTCATACTTTCAAAATAAAATGTTATAACAAAGTAACACTATATTAAGAAAAATTTGGGATGTTACAAGTGGTCAATTTAGTTCATGAAGCCTTCAATAGAGGGATGTCATGACCCAATTTAGGCCATGACTAGCATGTGAGGAACAAGCCCACGGAAGCTCTTAAATGACATGTCATGCATAAAAACATTATAATCTCCAATTAAGTATAATTTAGTTATAAACTAAATAGGCTTTTCATCTATGTATATGTAAATGTCATCATTCAATCCATAACAAAACATCCATATAGTAAAAGAGTAGCTCCAAAATCAAGTCATAAAATCCAATAAGCATAATTACATAGTCTCAAAATAAACATGAACTAATATATGCATGGTCCATGATCCTGCCTACAAATGCACTGGAGCACTATCTAGACATAATCAAAGTCACTTCACTCAAAAGAGAAGCTCACCAAAATAGAACTAGCTAACAACTACTGAGGTGGCATCTAGGAAGACTTTGGAGTAGTAGCTATATTGAAAGATGAGTAAGTTTCATTAAAAATCAGTTAGTGGATCCTTACAAGCCACATGGATGACCAAGAAAGGTATATAATTAATAAATGCATAATCAAAATACTTTTCATATTTATATTCAATACGTAATAATAATAAATCATATAATATCAATAAGGAGGCATCCATAAACATTTAAGGAACTATTGGAGAAATAAAATTCTAATTGAGTAAAAAGGACAATACTTAGTCCCTCATGAAGAGTATCTACATAAGACTTTTAGTGGTCCTTTGCGAACCACGTTTCTCATGGACTAATATGGACAATGGTGATTGCCCACGAAGGGAAGCATGACATATCAAGATTAATGAATTCACTGTCATTAGCTCACACCTCTATTTTTCTTTAACTCCTACCTCAAAATCTCAACGATGTAATCATATCAAAGGGGGAATCAACCTAAAGTCTTTTACTAATGATTCTCATCATTTTAGTTATTCAAATTCACTATTTCTGGAATTATACACATGGCTTGCAATTTATTGAAAACAATTCTAAAGGCGCAACAATGTAAATAACAGACAATCATCAACAATGGTCCCATGTATTTTCCAAAAGTTATGCTCTTTCATGGAAGGCTAGAAAATCATGATTTTTTCTAACTTGGTGTAATTTATAAAACACGTCATGACATAGTTTAACTTCCAAATTCATAAAAAGAGTGTACAATGAATGAAAACTATTTGTAATGGCAAAAAATAGGTCATGAACTTAAACCCACCCACCTGGAGGGTCAGAAAGAGGTGGCAACATCAACGAAACTTTGGGAAAGGGAATGATAACAATGTTTACCATGGGAACAAAAAAACATATAAACAATGATAAACTCATCATAGGATAGATTTGGGGAAGGAAAACATGCTAAAAATCATGTACCAAGAAAGCCCTAACTTATACACTAATAGAACATCAAGAAACTTGACAAAACTACAATAAACAACTTACCAAGAGAGCTTGAGAGGATGGGATGACTTGGAATTAAGATAAAAAGGTGAAGAAGGGTTCAAGGTGTTAGGGTTCAAACTTTTGGGGTTTTGGTTTATATAGAGATAAAAGGGTTGTTTTAGTGAAACTATGTCATTTCTAACGTGAGAGCATTGGGGTTCTGCCACGGTGACTATAAGGCTTGCCGTGGTGAGTCTAGTAGAAAGCTACACACATACACACACCCTTTGCTATGGCGAGGTTCTTACACGATGACATTTGGGGTCGCTCTGGCAAGCCACCTGCCACAAAGGGGTCAACTTTTGTATTTTTGAATTTTTTTCACCATCTGGACGAGTTTCGTGGTAATTTGAGGTTGTACTAGACTCAACTAATAAGGACACGTAAACCTAAGACATTACAAGGGATTTGTTCCTCTAGGTACTATAAGGGTAAAGTGGAATGGCAGGCTTTAGGGTATAAGCGTGAGTTAAAAGGAAAGAATTCTTGTCCCAAGGGTACCATCTGAGACTCACGGGAAGCAACACTATCACAACTCGATTTAGGAACGTGATCGACACTTGAAGAATCGACCCTATAGAAGCCCTTATATGACATGTCATACATAATTTCACATAATTTTACAATTAAACATAATTCAAATAAAAACTAGATAAACACTTTTCATATAAATGATTGTTCCAAAATGATTGTTCCAAAATGTCATAACATCCTTAACTTGTAACTACATAAATCCTCAAGAAAAATAATATAATTAAATATAAATATGTGTGATCCATGAATCCTGCATGAAATGTAATAGAGCACTACTAACATAACAAAAAATATCTCTTTACTCCAAAGTGAAGGTCACCTAAAAATAACTAACAGCTTGAGGAAGAGGCATCTAGTAAAACTCTAAGACCAGAGCTATATAAGGGGAAAAAGAAGGATGAATTTCATTTAAAACTCAATGAGTGAAAACTCAATGAGTGGATTCTCATCCGTAGCCATACATGAAACAATAAGGAAAGTACATAGATAATAATGCAACAATCAAAATCATTTCTATTTATAATACATAATAATAGTAGTAACATCAGTTTCGTGTAAAGCATAAGAAAACATAAATATTTTTCTAATGAATTAGAATGAGACAAATTGCTTAAAAATTTAAAAGCGTGTCTCAATCCCTCACAAACAAGAGCACCTAACTTAGATTTTAACTGTTCCAAGTTGCGTCCCTCATGGGCTAATTTAAGTAAAGAGTAATTGCCCCTCTTGGGCGTCATAGTATACCAAGGTTAACAAATTTATTATCGTTAACTACAGCTCTATTTCTCTCTAATTCCTATCCAACCATCACTCACAGTCAATATGCTAAAATCTCAAGCTAGAAATCTCATTTTAGTGCTTCCCATATCTCTATAGTTCATAATCGAATTTTCTGAAGCAAGTATTCTCATCTAATGATTTACTTGAAATCAGCTGACGAAACATGATATTAAGATTGGCATACAAAATCTCAACAATGGTCTAGTGCATCTTATAAAAGTCATGTATTTTCATGGAAGGCTATGAAATCATGATCTCTCTAATTTGGCATAATTTATAGAACATGTTTCTGGCTTAAACAATTTTCTAAATTCATGGAAAGCATGTTTGATGCATAAAAATTGTCCATAATGGCAAAAAAAATAAAGTCATAAGCTTAAACCCACTCACTTGAAAGGGTTAGGAAAGAGGTGCAAGCACCAATGGAGCTTTGGGGAACAAAAATGACAGTAACATCTACTATGGAAGTAGCAAAACTAATGAATAAACTATAATCATACTAGAACAACCCTATCAACATTGGGAGGGTACCCAAACATGACAATTACTAAGAACATAAACTCCAATCACATGAGAAGTAAAGAAAGGAGGGAAAAATGACATTATCTTTGGAAAAATCCATACTTTGAAGCTAGAAAGAGGTAGGATTGAAGATGGAAGAGAGTGACAGAGTAAAGTTTGTATTTCTAGGGTTAAAATGTGTAGGGTAGAGTTTTTATAGGGAGGGGTGCTACTTAACAAAACTATACCATTCTGATATGAGACTGCGCTAAAGGGACCGCTAGAGTCAACGAGAAAACATTACTAACATGCACACGCTTGATCGCTATAACGTCATAAACTGTTATAGTGGTTTCATGTGAACCAAACATATAAGCACACACGCACTAGATCGCTATAGCGATCTCCAGCGCCAAAACACCATACTCCAGCATCATCCACCACTATAGCTGTAACGCCCAATTTTTACTGTAATTTTTACTGTCATTAGGAATTATCGAATTACCATAGGTAAATATTATATAAAATTTGAGACCAAACAATCCTTAATAAAGGAATATAACGTTAGAAAAGAAGTTAGGAGCAATTCGTGCAAGTATTGCAAACCCAATTTCTGTACATGTAAAATGACCAAAATGCCCCTAAGGTTATTTTACTAGAAAATGAGGATCGTGGGCCCCACCCATCCTCAAGGGGATGTTTTGATGTTAATAAGGGATTGTTTGTGTTATGTGTGTTAATAGAGGAGAAGAATCCTAATTTTGAGTTCGAACGCGAAATGACCAAAACGCCCGCTTTTAACTCAAATTTGCGTGGACTAGCCAAACCTCACTAAAATGTGTTAAAAGGTGTTTTTAAGCCATGATTAACCATTAGTTAAGCTCGGTGGTCTCGGGCAATTTTTAAGTAAAATGACCGTTTTGCCCCTCTTTGTGAGTTTTACAAATTTTAAGATTTTTGATTCATCTAACGAAACCTAAGCAATATTAGGCTCAAATTAAAGCTTATTAAATTCTAATTATCAATCTAGAGTCAAAATTATTTATTTAAATTGACTAGAACCTAAAATTGCTTAAAACACCCAAATTGCTTAGTAATTCACTTAAGCCCTTAACCGTAAATTCTCTAAATTGCATGAATACCTTGCCTACACCTAAATAATACATGGAACACACAAAATCCTCTTCCACAAGGCTGTAATGACTGAAATTATTGAGTAATAAGTCAGAAAATTATTACACAAAAATCCAAAGAATGAAAACAAAGAATCATGAAAACATGGAAACATGATTCCATGTTTTAAGCCACCAAACAAAATGATTTTTCTTCCTTATTTTTTTCTCTAATTTTTGGTCAGATTTCCTTCCTTCCTTTGTCCATTTATGAGCTGCAAAATCTCTATAAATAGGCATGCTTGAAGATAGTTTAGATGCTTAGTTCATAACTTACACAAATTCTAGTCTTAGGAGCACCAAAATCTTTCTTTCTTTCTTTCTCTTGGCCAAATTCTCCCTTCAGCTTTTCAAGGATATTTTGCTTCATTTCACTCAAGGAAACCAAGTTCTCTTCCTTTCTTTCAAATCAAATTAGGTAGGGAGGTGTTTCTAAGTTTATTTTATGCTAAAACAAGTTATGTTTCTAGCTAAAAAATAATGTTTTCATGAGCTTTCTTTTAAGTTTTCATTTTCAGTTTCTTCTTCCTTTCTTTTTAAAGTATTTCGGCCATATGGCCTAGCTTATGATGAGACCATGGTTTGATGATGAGATTCTTGAGTGTTGGTTGCAAAGCTTTCACAAGTTAGATCTCTAAAACTTGAAGGTTTCACTAGTTTCCAAAGCTTCTAAAATTTCAGTTTTTCTTTCCTTATTTTCCTTTCATGGTTTCGGCCAAATGGCCTAGGAAGGAATGAAATGATGGCTTAATGATGAGGACCTTGAATATGGGTTGTAAATCCATCACAAGTTAGGCCTCTAAAGCTTGAACATTCCATTTAATGCAAAACTTTAAAGAATAATATTTTTATCTTGAGGTTTGAATATGAAATATGTATTTTTTTACTTTGTCTTGCTAAGATACATATATTGGGTTGAAATCATAATTTTCTTAAAGTCTTGAAGGAGCTCTAGTAAAGAGATCAAGTGAACTTGCATCCATGTTTAAGTTTATGTCTTGCAGCCATATTTATTTTATGTCATAACTAAATTCTCAAGAATAAATAAATGAACTTGCATATCTCATGTTTAAATTTCAAGTTTGCATTTCATGTTTAAATTTCAAGTTGTCACTTAATCTCTAAAGATAATAAAGAAGTTGCATCTCATGTTTATTTTATGCTCTCACTTTATTTTATAATGGTTAAAAGAATCAATGCATGACATGTTTATTTTATGTCATCACCTAAAAATCCTAGAGCTCAAAGACTTGCCTATGAATCATAAGCGAAGAAATGAGATAATTGGAGTTAAAGGATTTATTCTTTAAGAAGTCTTGAGAATTGGAGCTTAAAAAAAAAATGTAATTCTCTTCTCCTCAGGTCCTATGCGGATTCCGCGCTCGGTTGCTTAAGATTCTCTTCTCCCTCACTGGTCCTGCGGATTCCGCCGCTCTTGCTTAGGATCTTCTCCCTCTCTCCTGCATTACCGCTTTTTTTGCATCATGTTTATATTACAAGTTCTTGCATCATGTTTAATTTTCAAGTCATCACCTTAAATCTTAAAGATAAAGAAATGGAATTGCATATCATGTTTATAATTCCAAGCTATCACCTTATAAAGATAAGATTAAAATAAGGTTGCATAGCATGGTAATAATTCTAAGATGTCACCTAAATCTTTAAAGCTCAAGACTTGCTCCTTTTATCTTAAGTGAAAGATTTAACTATGAACATTCTTTCAAGTTATAAATCGGTCCCATGGTTAAGTTAGGCCTAAAGTCCTATGACTTCTTTCAAGTTTAACAAAAAGAATTAGTTCTAAAAGAGTTTTAAAACTTTGTAAGAATTTTATGGGAATCTAGTAATTTTATGTGTACTTAAAATGTGATTTGATGCTTATCAAGAATTTGGTGTCATTGATTGATTCCCTGATTTGTATGTTATAGTTGCTATTGCAAACAATGAAAACTTATGCATGAAATAAGGACATATTTTGTTCCTGGAAGAAAGTGTATTCCTAAGAGTGCAATTTGGAAAGATTCTGGCTAAGGAAAGATTTGGTATTTAAGCGTGTCCATTGTGACCCACCTCTCTTTCCTGGGAATCTCCAGATGCATGATTATAGTTGATATATATTATTCAATAAGACTGTAAATAAGAAAATGTTAGAATTATTATGAATTGCGAGTTGTAACATGCAAAGACTTATTGGTGACTTAAAATTTATAAGAAAATGGTCCTCTGGACCCATCAAACTGGTGGTGAAAAGGTGATTCTAGCCCCCTAACCTGTTCTCTCAAAAGGGTAGAGTTAGGACTTTAACTTATCAAAAATGATAAGTATATGCTAGTGACGACTAGTAAGGTATGAGCTCATAACCTAGATTACTCCCAAAAGGGTGGAGTATAGGGTGGCCCAAGGAAAATAATGAGGATGATAAGATTTTAAAGTCACCTAAGGTACTAAAGAAATAAATTATGTGCACCATGTCCATGTGTAGCTATTATGATATTCTTCTGTGCATAACATACATGAGTTGATGATGAGAAATATGATGTTGTTCTATGCATGTTATATTAATGATGATGATGAGGAATATGATGTAATGATAAAAGAAAAGTTCATTATAAATATGACATGTTAAGATTATGATGCATTATAAGACGCATAATTAAAATTGGTCGAATCTCGGTAAAAGTATTTTTGAACTTAAAATTTAATCTTCGTATGTTCACTATTTTATAATAACGAGATTCCTGGAGACTTTGATGATGACACCAGAAGGAGATACCTCCTGAGAATTCTTTAGTAAGATTCTCACTCCCTTTCCTTTATTTCCGTCATTGTCTTCAGATTAGATGGCGACATTCGTCCTATTCGTTGACACCCCTACTTGGGAATTCCACTATGATCCGGTGCATCATTCGTATCACTTTGAAGGAAGGTGCTCGGTTCGTGTTTTATTTACGTAGGTCGTCCATTTGCACATCCTGTCCCAGTTATCGTTTTCTCCTACTTCCCCTATGGCGATGAAATGGTTTTCGAACATGCACGTCCACTTGATGAAAGAATGTTACGTTCTTATTCCGCCTCATCTCCGTCCATGGTTTTCCAGAGTATAATCCACAAACGAGATCTTGAAACTGATCCTTCAGGACCCTCCTACTCATGCTTATTCTGAGAGCTCTCTCACTCTTCCACGTGTAAGAGAGGGTAGTGAGGAAACGGTTGTTCCAGAGGTTAGCAAGAAGACCGTCCATGCGCCCCGCCTGGTGCATCTTGTGTGCCCCCTTCGAGGAAGCTTGAGTGATCGGGTTTCTTCCCGTTTCCAAGACGGTGGCCCTAGAGAGTTTTTAGTAGTCTTAAGAGTGTTATGCATCCAGTTTAGAGTAGCCTTCCTCAACTTTTAAGGTTATCTAGTTTAAGGTTATCTAGTTTAGGGGCATGATTTCCTTATAAATAGTTTCCTATGGTGTGAATATGTAAGATATGATGTATGAATCTTACTATTAGGGAGGAGGTGGATAAGAAGGACCTGCAACAGCGCATCTATAATGGAAGAAGAGAGAAGGGTGAGTTTCATGTAAAACTCAGTGAGTATGCCCTCACCCATAACTGCTATGGACAAACAAATGTTAGAAAAATATACATATATAATCATCAATACTAGTTAATGCAATAGCTTAAGAATCATATTCATAGACTTAAACAAAATAGCTCTAAAACTGATATCCTTTGGTAAATATAAACAACAGTACTCTAATAGAGAAACAAGAATATCTAGTTATGCACAAATCATGTGACATAACAAAATCTCTTAATTATGAGGCACCTAACTAGGTCCCATCTCTGATTCCTTGGCCTGGGGTGACTTGGTATACTAAGATTAACGGAATAAATGCCGTTAACTCATTTGTTTCTCTATAGTTACCATATATTCTTTAAATCATAAAAATACTTATTTTCTCTAAAACTTTATCATATACTTATGCTTTACTCTTGAAATCATCATAATATTTCACAAATCTCTAAATATAATCATATTCATACTCTAACTCTTTAATAAAATCACTTTAATAATAATGGTCAAATGAGTTTCAAAAACATATATTTCATGTCACAATTGAATGAAATTAGCTCTAATGATCAACATAAGGATCATAGGATATGAACCAACTCACCTGGAGGGAAAGGGTGATATTGTCACAATGGAACTTCTGAAAGGGAGGGATAACACCAATATTGCATTGAAGCCACAAAATTCTAGATTAAACTCTAAAATCTCTAAAGAGCTCTATTCCAACTCTAATAACATTGGGGGAGTACCCCTTTGACAATAATGAGAGAAATAACCAAACCCAATGCAAGATTATGAAGAAATGGAGACATAATCTAACAACATATACATACATTGATGATTAGGGATGATAGATTGGGGTGAATTTGAGAAAGAGAAAAAAAAATTGATGGAGGAGGAGAAAGGTAAGGTTCTACTTCTTCAACTAAAGGGAAGAAGGGATTTATAAAAATGAGGGTTTCAGTAAGTGAAATGATGTCATTCTCCGTTTCTGCCCTCCGCTATAGTGGTTTAGCCACGTCCTATGGCTCTCGTAGATGCTAAAAGGTTCTGACTATAGCGGTCTCAGATCACCAAAACTCCAAAATTCGCTCACTATGATAGCTATAGCGTTTAGAGTGAGCAGTTACCTCTCTATCTTCTGTCATTTGGCATGTGGGTTATCTCAATAGTCACTTATTTTACTCTATATTAACTTTAAAACATAAATATAAAAAAAGAAACACCCTCATTTGGATTCAAATAGAATATCAAAAAATCAAAATCTTAACAATTAAACATCCAAATTCTGGGTTTTAGATCAAATTCAAATTTCAAGATTTTTTAAACTTGTGGTTTAAAAACAATATGTTTAAAGGTTTCACAAAATTTATTAAAAATCACTTTTCAACTTATTTCCCTCTAGGAACAATTAGGACTTTTGATCAAGAAT
The DNA here is from genome assembly GCA_030441495.1 of Dalbergia oliveri. NCBI lineage: Eukaryota > Viridiplantae > Streptophyta > Magnoliopsida > Fabales > Fabaceae > Dalbergia > Dalbergia oliveri. The sequence continues at coordinate 15,941,147 of JAMLFY010000006.1, forward strand.
GTGGTTCTATCATATAGCCTCCAAAAGGTGTAGGATCCACTTAGTGAAGTTGAGCTGGAGAAGGAACTGTACGGAATCTGACTCCTGATGTGTGTACCTCGGGTATCACAATCAAATCCCAACAAAACACTAAAAAACTGACAAAAGTAATCCTTTCCTTATAGAGAGAACATGTGTCCCTTTCACCCATTAAGTAATCTTGTACTAACCATGCCAATGAGACCTTGTAAAACAAGAAGCTCTGAGACGTTGGAAACAAGGATTGTGAACCCAAGCCCTTCATACACACTTGAACACAACCCGCAGAGAGTGATAGTAGTGGCCCTGAGTGTCCTGGGTATGTTGCAACTAGGAGAAGCCGTGCTTCCTCATCCCCGGGGCTTCTTATGGTAACTATATTTGTTCACCACCAAAGACACTCCGGACATATAGTTCTTGACTATTGTCATTATTCAAGTTCTTGGTTAGGTGGCTAAAATGCCTAACTGAGTTTTGGTTCAGAACAACCAGCTTAAAGTTATTTTTATACTTCATACACAATTTTTTTTTCTTCAAAATGTGTATATAGTGAAATCTTAGTTAAACACATTTGCTTTATTGCTTTAATTGGTTTTTCTGTAAGGCATTAGTTAAAAAAATTGGAAAGATTAAATTTTAAAATTTTTTAGTGGGTCTCATATATTAAAAATATTAAAACTCATTTTTTTTTATAGAAAAATTGTTCTTTATTTGATATGTTTCCCATTTTTATACACCATGATATGCAGCATGTGTTTGCTTCTGCGTTTGGCATCTCAAATGAGCCTCCGTTGTCTTTGAACGCTGCAATTATAATGTTTGGGTGTTTTCGGTTGAGCGAACATAAATCACGTTATAATTAATAAACTCATTGTTTTTTAATCAAAATCAAAATTACAAAATCACATTGATTCAAAATCAAGTTTGCAAATGCCAATCCAAACAAACGTGCAATAACCTCGTGTTATCTTCATCTAGAAGACAGAAATCTTGTTTTTGGAGAAATTTATACCATGAAGATTGAATTGGTCGGATTTAGATCCTTTAAAGTGAGTATTTCATTTTAGAATAAAATAAAGAAATTTTATCTTTGAATCAATAAAATTAAAAATGACATTGACTTAAGGATCAAACTTCTTATTTTACTCTTTAAAATTAAATCCTCATTTTAGAGGATCAAAATCCGTATCAACTAAATAGACTCAAAATGTGCATGGTAACGGTAAGAAAGTTACAGACCTCAAAGTGATAGGACCCAAAACACAAAGTTTGTTGGATTCCCATGCATAGAATAGAGCGCACGATTGGGGTACCTTACGATGTGAGTAGAAATAATGTGTCATGGATTATCATCACGATGTTGCTTGGGCTAAAGGCCCTGCAGGTGACAACAATCTTCTCTTTATGCGAGACTAACCTATATTATCTATGCAACTACATATAGGGCTGCACGCTCCTTCATTAGGCTCCATCAACTTGAGTGTTATGTCCATTCTTAAATAATTATTTAATTATAAATATGTATTAACAGTAAAAAAATAAATAAAATTAAATAAAATTTAAAATAATTTATTAAATTATATTTATTTTATTTAATATTTTAACTTTTTTTTTCTATTTTTCATTTTATCTTTCTCCTCCTTTAATAGTATTTAATAGAAATATTATTAAAAAATAATTAATATAACTTAAATTTTTAAAATAAATAATTATTTATAGAAAAAGAAAATTTTTAAAATGAATAATTATTAAAAAATAAAAAAATATATATTAAGAATTTCATTAACTAGCATCCTACAGACACTAATTAAAGAATCTAAAAATGGTAAGTTTTAATAAAAAAAAAAGAGTAAATTTTATAATCTTTCAAGACATTGAATGTATAAAAACAATAAAAAAATTTCACTTCTATCTCCTTAACCACTGTACTAGGCACTGGTTAACGAAGTTTTTATATTAATAACGAAATCAATGAGACTGAATTAAATTATTAATTTATTAAAAAACTTACAAAGGCAAATTAATGTTATGTTTGAATTTAAGTTTTAGATACCTTACATTTAAGTTTGAGAAGTGACAATTGAATTTATTTATAAATAATATACTCCCTCCATTTCACCCTATTTATCTACTTTTTTGAGATTCTTTTTTCAAAGTGAGCAATATTTGGTTTATAATAAAATTACACAATAAATAGATACCACACATTTTATCAATGTGATGAGTGAGTAGGATGGGTGGAGGCACACATCACATTCAATGGTAATAAGGTGTGTGGTGTATATTTATTGTACAATTTTATTATATACCAAACATTATTATTTCAAAGTAGCTATTCATTTGTCATATTAAGGAATCATTAATTACTCTTCACCAAAATTATTCTTAGTGTAATTAATTATATTTACTTACTTGTATTTACTTTTGTTTTTTTAAAATGGGTAAATTTGACCATTTATATAATTTTATACTATTATCGATATTCATTTATTATTTTTAATATATTTTTTCATTGACAGATGGAGTGAAACAGAAAGAGTAATTGCCAAAATCATGATTGAGTAATTTTAGTCTTAAATCACATTTAAATGGAAGGAAAAACAAGTTAATTTTCTTTTGAACTAAATCATGATTTAGAAAGGATAATTCAGACACGCTAGAAAATAGGATTTAGATGCTACTCAATTGATTTTCTGAAATGTTTGTATTTTGTGATGTGTAAATGAGTCATAATTTAGAAATAACCTAAAATGAGGCTAGTGGTCAAAACAAGAAAGAAAGAAAAAAGGAGAAAGGTTCGATATGCTTTCAATTTTATAAGATGTACAAAAAATAATAAAGATAATATGCTCAATGATGAAGAAATGAAAATGTTGGATGAATACATGGATATATTAAATAAAATCGAATTAGAAATAAGAATGAACACCTATTTGGTCCTTTAAAATTTTATGTTGAGTTATTTAATCTTTCAAAAAAAGAAATAAATCTCGTATTCTATCAAAATTAAAAATGATAGACACAAATAGTCTCTTTATTAGCTCTTCGTTAGTGAACTTATACATGTAGCATATTACAATGATAGTGAGCTATTAAAACATTATATGCAAGTAAAATAACATTATTTTGGAACATATTATACTCATTATAATGTCTAAAACTATAAAAAATGAATTATTTTATGATTTATAATTGAGATTTAAATGACTCATTTTATATAATTTTAACCATTAAAATAAGTCATTTTAAATTTAATTTCACTTTAGATCACACATGCATCGCTTAACGTCCTTTTAATGAACCATTATGCAATTTCATTAATCTTTAAAGGATCAAATATACATAGAGAGATTAGTGTGTCCTATTATTAAAATCTTGGGGACCATAAGTTTAGTTTTAATTTTTTAGAGATTAAATTGTCTTATAAAATATTTTTAATGGACTATATAGGCTATTTACTCTGAAAAAAAATATATATTAAGAAAAAAGTTGGAATACACACATTGCAGCAAATGAGATGTTCTTAAGCCAATTCCAAGGGACGATGAATGATGAAAGATGAAATGAATTCTCTAATGTTAAAATTTAAGATGAAAATGTTGCGAAGATAATCATAACATTGCCACTCTATCCTCGGTTGGACAGTCCATGAAGCTACCGGGAACATTATAATTGCTTAAAACGCCAAAGCAAATGTTACGCTAGAAGCAGCTTTCGAACATCATAACTATCCATAATTGTGCAAATCATCCACGAAGGATTGCATAACGAATCACGCAAAAAGAAAAAACTTCATATTACGAACTTCCAATAGGTGGTAAAGTTATACCTATCGGTGGTTAGACGAAATTATTTAAAGTACGATTGCTCAACAATATCCATATCTCAGTAGCTACGTGCAAGGTCCAGTAACATGATGTCACTAGAAATACCCAAATTTTTGCCTTGTTTCAAATTAAGGAACTTGTTTCACAAATTCATGATTCATCCCTATCCCTTCTCCCACTATTTGGGACCCTCTGTGGGAGTCACCCTTTCGTCCCACCTAGCCTTCCCTGAACTCAAGAAGAAAAGGGATCACAATTCAGGCGAGTGCTAAAGCTTATTTACTTACTACAAGAGAAAGTTCCTTCGAACAAAAAGTAGTAAAAAAATAAAAACAAAAAGTTCCAAGGCTTTATGAATGAATCGGTACAATCACGTGAGAAACATGAGTTTCATTACCACATCCGAAAAAAGTTCATTTGTAAAACAATTCAATTATTATGCATTCATTACCATTATAAAAAGATTTAGACCAAATGACATAATATAACTATATTTTTTAATGTATTTTGACATTTCATGACTCCTTTTTTACGCCATAAAGTCTCAAGGAAAAAGCTCTTCCCAATCCAATGTCAAGAAAATGCCTCCAAATTCATCAATCACCCACCAATAAAAAAATATTTTATATCGATTAATTTGGCATTACTCGAAAGAAAATTTCACGTCACGGGCTAGTCATGGAAATTTATGTCACAATACACACGCTAAGCTGCATCAATGACTATGTTGATAATTTATCATCAATTTTAAAAGTTATAACTGGTGTGAGACGTGCATAAATTCAATGATAAACAAGTATATTAACAGGAAATCCAAAAATGTTTACAATAATAACTACTTCATACTTCCTCAATTGATAAAACATGACAACAGACTACTCTCTAAGTCCTCCCTTACACGGTGTTAGGCGACCTACGAGGACAATGATCCCTCAATACAACAAAACTGCGGGTGCCGAAGCGTTCATTAGTTTCACCAACAGTGTTTGCTATGCAGAGAGAGCTTAGAAACCGAAGAAGCCAAGCTCGCTGGCCCTCTCCTTCTCGAATGTCTCGAAGTACTGATAGATGATTGTTACTGCAAGCAATATTCCTGTCCCTGAACCAATTGCTCCCATAAAATCTGCCAACACTGTGAGGGCACCAATACACATGCCTCCAAATGCTGCGGCGGTGGGAATGTATCGGTTCAGCTCTTTCTGCAGATTTGACTCACGGTGTCCAGGCATCACCATTTGTTGTTCCTGCAGATTCAAAGACCCAACATGATAAATATATTGCTCATTCATATGAACTTTTAGTATGGACATGGATTTCCATATGATAGGTTAGAGTTAACCACTAAACTCAGTTTCAGAGCCACCATCATATAAGGGTAGATTTTGCTTTCCAAATCAAATAAAGTTGCCCAAACCATTAACCCCAACCTTGAACCAACAGTGTAGAAACTAGAAACAGACAGAGAGAAGACGTTCACAGACTAAGGATACACGGACACATTGATCTTACTCCTTTCTCTAGTGTGCCTGTTATAAACTACTTATCAATTAACATGGCTTCCCGACCAAAGCATATCATAATCATATCAACAGTACGTATCCCAAGATTTCTGATTATGAACTGCTAAAAGTCCAATGATAAGGTGCCACTAGTCATGCACCTCCAGCCATTGACCCCAAAAATATAACAAGGTCAAATTAGAAATCTAACAGTTTGAAACCTACAAAAAGCAATAGTAACAGAGTTGGGTTAAAACTCGTAATAATATATGTTTGTTTAGACACAGCATTGGTTGTTTCTATGTATAGCCAAACCCAACTGGGGCTTTTTTGCTTTGTGTAATAACTAATAAGAATTATGTCATGCCAATTGGGAAAAGTAGTTTCAATGGCTCACGACATTATATACATCACACAGCTTATCATCAAGCAGGCAAACTTTATTTGGGAAGATATATCTCTAGAAAAATATTGGAAAGGAAGTTATAGGTGGAGGCAGGGCAAAATATATGGAGACATATCTGCAATAAGAATGTAGCCAGTACCTTGAGCTGCTTGGCAACATCCCTAGCAGATGAACCAGAGACTTCAATCCAAGTCTTAGAGAACAAGGCACAAGCTGACAGCATAAAAACAAGATAGAACAAAGCATGGAAAGGATTGGCTGCCATATCAGCTAAGCTGCAAAATGTATAGAGCAAGGTCACAAACTAACAATTATCAAATGAGAAGAACAATGTGTGCATAGATTTGTCAAAGACTCAAAAGTTTAAATCATAATACTATAATAGAAAAGGCATGGAACTTGGATAATCAACAGTATCATTGGAAGCACTTCTCTTACCTGGATGGTGCAGTGATGTAGTATGCAATACCACCAACTGGAATAGATTGACCACCTCCATATTCAGATTCCTTCCATTTCCCCAACAGATTCACAAAGAAGTTTCCACTGTACTTGCGGTGTAGCAGCTGAACAATTCCAGTAACATTAGATCACTAAAGCAGTAAATGCAAAATTGTTAAGTCCAAGTAGCAATTTGCCATCATAAAACTATTATTACCTGGGAGATGAAGTAAAGATTTGAAACAAGAGCAGACTGGAGAATAATTGGCATGTTGGAGGTATAAAACAGTTTGATTGGGTATGAACCCTGCTGTCCACGGGCATTCTTTGACCTTACAGGCAACACCACCCGGAATCCTTGGAAGTATATCACAATTAGGAAGATCAAGACAGTAGCAAGCAGATTTGTCACATTGGGAAGATTCTGCCTGTAAAATGCCTCACGAAGAGCACGGACCTTGTCTGTTCTAGTAATCAACAAATGGAACAAAGCAATAACAGCTCCCTCAAATTCAGCTCCACGTCCACTGTTAATGGTGGTGGGACTAAATGCTTTCCATATAATGTTTTCACTGCAAAATAACAAGAAAACTCCTAAGTCTTTTATAACAGATCAGATACCCTAATGAATAGTTGCTATAACACATCAATCAAAGGAAGAAAAATCTCATTAGCTGAGGCTTTCATCTTACCAGATATTAGTTGCTATGAATAGGGAAATTCCAGACCCAAGACCATATCCTTTTTGAAGAAGCTCATCTAAGCATATCACAATTATACCCGCAAAACAGAGCTGGATGATGATGAGGATGGCATTTCCCACTCCAAGTTGCCCCACACTACCATACATCCCAGACAGAACATAGGCGACTGCCTCTCCAACAGCTATCAAAATACCAAGTAGCTTCTGTGCTCCATTTCTGGCGAAAAAAAAGAACTCATCTCATATAGCAAGAATTACCACCCTAGTGCTGCGCAAACCTCAATAAGAAATACCAGCAACCGTAATACATAAACAGAGCATACCAAATTTCATACAACAACAAATGATGGGATGAATGCCAAATTGTCAATGAAAAATCTAACCAGCTGAAATTTATGATGTAGGGAAAAGAGCAAATATAAGATGTCCAATGGAAGTATTTAACATGTACAATAGAAAGACTTACAAGAGGGCCCGATCCTCTCGAACATTGTTGTCTACTTCAATGATCTTTGACCCAGCCAGAAGTTGCATCACCAGCCCAGAAGTCACAATGGGGGTGATTCCAAGTTCCATGACAGTTCCACGGTTGGAAGCAAGGATAACACGCATCCAATAGAATGGATCTGCACCTGTTGTTGAGTGAATTCCATACAGAGGGAGCTGACTACAAACCAGGAAAATGAAAAGAGAGATCACAGTATATATGACCTTCTCTCTAAATGGCACTTTCCTGTCAGCAGTCTGAACTTCAGGAAGGAACGAGAGAAATGGTCTCACTAAGTGAAGCACTCTAAACCCACCTCCCATCTTACCAAACTACACCAATTTAACCTGCACCATACATTTAGCATGCATATATAAGATAATTGCCATAAACAGCGGAAAATCCAACAAATAGTAATTTAAAAGCGCATCTCAGCATCCAAATGACAACTCATCAAATAAATGAAAGTAAGATCGAATTACTGTTTATTACATTACTTCTTTTTGTTATATTTTACGTAGTTTTCGGGGAAGCAGGAGCAGCAAGAGCTGCACATAAAATCCCCTCCTCAGCCACATGATCTAATCACCAAAACACATGAAAGGTTGGGATGGCTCTCATGTTGGTTGCAAGATTAAAAGCCAGCTGATGCTTAAAACACAGGCTTTTGATATAATTTCAAACTCGAGCATCCAAACAGGCACAGAAAGCAAATCACACCGTCAATTTGTCATAAATAGTCAATACTATAATAGTGATCCATGCATCAGATTCTCAATCAATTATGCAACATTTACCTATCCGCGTATTCCAAATAGAATTACAACAACAACAACAACAACCAATTCGCATTCTTCACTGTTTCAAACTCATGCATTGAAAAATACAAAACATGCAATCTAACAAGCTTAAAAAAAAACAAATACTTACCCAAAAAAAGGTAAATCAATTGCATAACCATACAGAATCACATCACCTTCGTTCAGCATTGAATCAAATTAAAACAAAAATCTAATCAAGCAAATCATACGGCATGCAAAAAATACAGCCAGATCTGTCTCATGCAATTCCAAAAACACAGAAATTCAACCCTAATTCGCACGTGTAAAACAAGGCAATTAATTGAAGCAACGAAGATAAACAGAGATCGAAAAGAGCATCGAGACAAACCGCAACAAAAATAAATAAATAAATAAAATTAAAGTTAAAAATAAAAAATTCGGAACGAGCGAACACAGATCTGGGAATTTGGGAAAGAGGAACGAAAACGATGATTGCAGGAGAAATTTTTTGTAATTTTACCTTACTGAAAGGCGTTATGCGCAGATCTTGAGGGAAGAAAATTTTAGCAAATGAGAACAGGGTGTGTTCCGTGTTGTGTGTATAAATACATGTAAAGAAGAGAACAAGGCTTCTAAACGGGTCAAAACACTGGCCGGTTCAGCTTATTAGTTTTAAAATTAAAATTAAAATTGAGTGAATCGCTCTGAAAATATTTATTAATCTTCTTCTTCTTTTTTTCCCTCTTTTTTTCCCTGGATCACGGGTTGACTCGAGCCAAATTGTTTGAATCATTAATCTCTGCAGGTAACTTTAAATTAAACTTATCTGTTTAATTCGTGTAATAATTTATTCAATCTTTTTAAATTAAAAATTAAATTTAATAATTAAGTTAAAAAATAGCACGTAGAAAAAAAAAATGTTGTCTGCTTTAGCCTTTAGATTAAACTATTATGTATTTTGTAATGTTAAATTTAACTTTGGAATCAGGATTTTGATAAAATGTAATTTGATACATTGAATTTAAAATTAGAAAATATACATTGCCGAAAAAAAAAGGACAATATACACAAACATGCCACTTCCTTGTGGATATTATTGAACGCGGACATTTTTTATTGCGAGGCCTTTTTTTTTTTGGCCCTTTCTTTTGCGCTGCGACTTGCATGTTGGAGTGCTCTACGTGGAAGGACGAATCGCTTTCAGACACGTGTTGAGGGATGATGACGTGGAGGGAGACGGGGCTTCTTTGGCCGCTTTCTTGTTTTTTTTTTTTTTCCTGGAGTAGAATTAGGATAAAGCCATATTTTTCCTTGTCTTAATCAAGGATCAGGAGCAGAATTTTGGTGGCTAAAAATCATTCAAATTTTTATTATGTAGAAATAGGAAAATAATTTGAAGGAAGACATATATTATTAATAGATTTAATACTCATTTAAGTCCTTTAAATTTTCTTTGCATTATTTTAATCCCTAACTTTTAAAATAAGTGAATTTGATTCCTTAACATTTATATACATAAATCATTGTAATCCTTCTGTTCATATCCGTCAAGTGTGTGCTTGGATTGGAGTTTGTAAACTTAATTCTAGTTCAACATGATTTTGTAAACGTGATTTTGAACAAAAGTGAGTTTAGTATAATATAATTTATGTTTGGAAACTTTTGTTTTAAGGATATGTTTGGTTAAAGGGTGAAATCCTTTTTATTCAGATTTTGCACAACTTGGCCAAGAGCCTCAAGTATTCATAAAACTCTTTCTAGAAATGCAAACACAATCCTCAAATCATAGGGCAGGCTCATAAAACATAACAATTGAAAAACATTTAAAGAAACTTGATATCAGTAAGCCTGATCTTTAAATGTCATGGGGGTACCTAGGAAATTATTTCATTCATTGTTCCAAAAGGCATAATCAATTGGTATGCTGACGCATAAAACCACACACCTAGCAAGCATCAACATATCATTCGAGCATCTAGTTTATTCAACTAATAAGAAAACATGATAGGCCTCCATAAGGACATACATAGAGTCAAAATACTATAGCTCTAAGTACCACACAACATGTAAATATCTTTTGATTCAATTCTTAGGCCACTAATTTCAATGTTAATAATTTACATGCATACTTCAATTTAATAGAAATCACCCAGCATTTATTTTTCCAAAAATGTCCATCATATAGGAGCTAATAAGCTTGATGAAGAATTTGGGTTCTCTCTCATTAGGATTTGGGGAAATATTTGGCGGGTGCCTCTTAAGTATTATTCCAGCTCTACATGTCTATATGAAGGCCATTCGGGCCAAAAGACCTTCACCAAGGCTTAGGGCAAATTCTGGAGACTTTGCAAGCACAGGCAATGATTTTTAGTCCACGTATCTGGGTTTTGCTATCCATGGACGCGCATTAAAACACACGCTGATACAGGGTTGCTTTTCCCCTTTCCCCAAGTTTTCCCTTGCAGTCTAGAAAGCCTCCTAATTTTGGGTGTGTGGGACGCATGTTTTGACAACCCATGAAAATGCACATTAAAAACACGCATAGATGCGTGTTTTGCGTATCAGTGATTCCGAAACAATGCAGTTTCATTAACGAATCCCCCTATATAAACACAACAGAACCCCAACTACTTTCTTTCACCAAAATTCGAACCCTAACATCTCCCAACTTCTCTTCCTCCTATTCACTTTCTTCCTCCTCCAAGCTTCAAGGTAAAGATTGTTGGTGGTTTATGTTAGGTTACTCTTTTTTCTTCCATATTTATGAGTTATGATGTTAATTTCATGGTTTTGTGAAGTTCGTTTACTCTCCCAATATCCCAAGAATTGTTCTAGTGTGTTAATGGTTAATCATGGGTCTTTGTTGCTTCCATGGTAGATTGTCATGACTCGACTTAGATCATGACACATGAGAATCTTATCCCCACGTAAGCCTCGTGATTGCTATACCATACTATATGCATACTTTATTTGTGAAAAAAAATTCAAATCATAAATCAAATTCTACATTTAACTTATAATAAATATGAATAACCCTTTTTCCTTAAATAAATTTGAAACTAAGTCATAACATGAATCTATCCAAGTTGCTCATTTACAAGAGAACCATGAATGCTATCGCATTTAAGTAAAATTAAATGACGGTGTACAAAATGCAAAACATGAACATATACATATGCATGTGGTCTGGGACCCTAGCCATCATATCACTAGAGCAATTTACAAAAGAAATGACATTTCACGGCAACGTGAAGCTCACCCAAGCTAGAAACAACTACTGCGAGGAGGATGGAGTGGAGAATCCAAAGCTATACCTGTATTCGTGAGGAAAAGGAAGAAGAGATGGGTGGGTTTTGTTACAAAATTCAGTGAGTGAATTTTCACCCGTAAACTCTTTCATGGGACAACAACCAAGATGCATAAAAAAATCGTAATAACAATAACTATACTAATAACAATAAATAAACAATTTCTAAAACAATTTCTAGAAATCTCATATATAAACATATAAAACCAAACTCTAAGCCCCTCCAAGTCGTAGTTAATAGTACTCTGAACTTGATAAATATACATACATATAAGAATGGTCATAGTTGCTTGAAATTTTCTCTGTTCTTTATGAGCACCTCGCTAGGTCCTGATTTGTTTTGTTCTTAGAAGCTTTGCCTTCATGGCCGTTTAAAGGATTTGCCTCCATGGCTAATTAATACTATTACCTCCATGATTATTTAATATTATTGCCTTCATAGCGTTTAACACATCTCATCATACATAACTCAATGGAAATAAATAAAATTAACAATCCTGAAATTCCATACTAAAGGGTGGGTACTCAGTCCTTGACAAGAGCCCAAAAATTCTTAGTACTTTAGGAGTTTTAGATTCATATAACTCTAACAATCTGACTTTAGCATAATTTTGGCTATGAAATCATGTCCAAGGGATCATCCGCTTGTAGGCATTCGATTTCAAGCCCACAGAATATGTATCGCAGTTGCTACGAATTATCCTGAATTTCGTACCTCTTGGTACCATAAAGTTGACGTTCTAAATTCATATTTTAAGCTAACATATTTTTATACACTTGAAAATTCTAAAATCATAGTTCAAACACTGGGGTTTATCATCATAATAAACCTATAATCATAACAACATATTTATTTAAAAGCTAAATCATACTCTTATTTCATATTTCTCCAATATACTTAACATAATATTCTAAAAACATAATATGAGATTCCAACTTCTAAAAGCATGATAGTATCATAAATCTGGAAAACATATCTGACAACTTTCGTAAAAGCCTAAATCACATATTTTCCCAATAAGCATTCCACGAGCATAGAAAACATTCTCATACTTGCATCAATCTGATTCATGGTCTCATGGTTTTCTAAAATCCATCTTTTATACTATCATCATAAATTATAATTTTTCTAGCTTGACATAATCATGTAAAATCATGTTCTATATATTTTTCTCATCTCAAATTTCACACAAAACAAGTATAATGGATAAAATATAGTTATAACGATGAAACTAAGGTTATAAGTTTGAATCCACTCACCTGGAGGAGGAAGAGAAGATGCCAACACCAACTAAGCTTTGGGAGGAAGAGCACCAAAGTCTACCATAATAACCATAGAGCTTTTTATTAATATCTAATACTCTCTAGATAACTCTACATTAACTCTAATAACATTGAAGGAGCACTCCCATTTGATAACTATGAGAGGAATAACAAAGCCTAACCCAAGATCATGAAAGAATAGAGAGAAAGAGATATAATCAAACATCATATACATACCTTGATTATTGGAGATGATGGATTGGAGTGGATTTAAGAGAAAAAGTGAAAAAGAGAGATTTTGGGGGTTTCTATTTGGATCGCATTTTTATGAGTGAGGGGAGGTTTTATAGGGTAGAGGGCTCACTTAAGTGAAATGGTGACGTTTCGCACCATGTATATTGCTATAGCGATCAAGCCTTGCTCAGCCCCCGAACCCATCACTTATGATAGTAAACTTTGGTTTAGCACCTTTGGGTCATTCTAGTACCTGAATTGTCTCAATATTCACTTATTTCCTCATTTATTTTACTCTCTATTAGCTTTAAAATATAAATGTAAATAAGAAAATACCCTCATTTGGATTCAAATAAAATATCATAAAAATCAAAATCCCAACAAATCAAAATCTCAATTTTGCGTTTTAATCCAAATTCAGGAATGTTTAAGATTTTATAAACTTGTAGGCTGAAAACGAAATGTCTAAAGGTTTTATAAAATTAATTAAAAATTATTTTTTTAACTTATTTTTCTTTTAGGAACAAATACCGACTTTTGATCCCAAGAATATGGTTCCATCATATAACTCTCCAAAGACGTGTAGAATTCAGACTTAGTGAAATTTAGGACCCAAATAACAGGTAAGGTAACTGGCACCTTTCCTGGTAAAATATTTTTTCTAACCTTTTTATTTACAACTAGGGTATTTCATAGACATTAGTGCCATTTTCACTCCCCAAAACTCTATTGGTCCTGACATATCACACTCTAACCCTCAAGGTGAATGAGTTTAAACCCATGATCTTTATTTTAGTCATTAGAGTTATTTTCCTAGCTTTATGGTATTGAAACATGATTTTAGCAATTATTTCATGATAAGTATGAAATGATATGAATTTATGCCAATTTTAGAAATTTATGCTTTCAAGTATATTAGGAAAATGTGTTATAAAACTCATGGGGCCATTTTGTACAAAATGTTTTGTAAATAGACTATGTTTATGAGTATGATTTATTAGTAATGATTTGCTTACTTCAATACTTATTGCAACTATACATGCATGAAATTTTGCTTTCAAGAATAAGAGTTAGAGCCCCAATTACAAAATTTAGGGAAACTTTTCTTAGTTTTCATGGTTTTAATTATAGAGTGACTATAGAGAAATAGATATTGAGTCAATGGCTATAAGATGTTATCCTTGGTACCAATTTATCCATTAGAGGACAATCTCGCTGCTATCAAAGTATTCAGAACAGAACCTGATTAAGTGTCATTCAGAGTTAGAGTACATATATGCTATCTATTATGCTATATTATTAGAGATTCTCGCTATCTATTATGCTATATTATCAAAGATTCCTATTTCTCTACTAGTTTACTATTTTACATGCTTTACATGGATTATTGGTATTTGAATTATTATGTATTTGAATATGGAAATTGTTTTATGGTTGTTGTATTATTACTTATGCATTTATGTTGGTTGTCCTATGTGGGGGTTATGAGAGAAAATTTGCTTATTAAGTTTTAGATGAAACACATCCCTCTCTTTTCGTCCCCTTGTAGATATAGTCCTCATCAGATTCTTTCCAACCCCCTCCTCAATAGTTGTAGTGCTTCAACTTGGGTAAGCTTCCCTTTGTAGTGAAGTCTTTTGGGTATTTTTTTGGTTGAGTGCTCCATGTTGGGCAGAGTCTTGGACCATGCATATATTTTGGATTTCATGTTTAGAGATTTATTCATGTATTTGCGTTTTTATGGATTTCATTCATGATTTTGTATTGGAGTAACTCAGATTATACTTACTTTCTCTTGAAGATTTCAAATTATGGAATTCATTTATGAACTTGGATTTATATGGTTGAATGTGGTTTGAAGTGGAAAATATATGTTTGATGTATATTTGCAATGGAATTTATGCTAAATTATGCATTTAGCACGACTTAGCAGCCATGAAGCTTATGTGAGAATGAGATTTCTCTTGTGTTGGTTACGATCCAAATCAAGTCGAGACAATGCACTTCCTCGAGATTGTCTTAACATATTATTGTTGATGGCTAAGTTAAGCTCTTGGAAGGCTAATGCCCTTTCTCTAGCCAGTTGCTCATTGGTTCTATCCGTCATACTAGTTTATGCTATGCAAATAGCCTTGCTACACAATCCAACTTGTGATAAGATTAATAGTACTTATAGGAAGTTTTGGTGGGGTTCTGGATATGAGAAAACTCCACCTTTGCCATTGGAATCAGATTTACCATCCAAAGGTTATTGGGTGGCTGGGGCTTTGTCATGCTGACGTTAATTCAGTATTCATGGCTAAAATTGGTTGGGGACTCATCTCAAGTATTGATGCCTTTTGGGTTTGTGTTCTTTTCAACAAATACAAATGTGGTGTAGAAACCATTCCTACTATCTAGGTGCATTAAGATTGCTCTAATTTGTGGAATGGTGTTTTCAAAGCTTGGCCACTTGTGGAGCGTAGGGTGATTTGGTGAATAAGTGATGGAACAAGGGTTTGCTTTTGGACAAATAGCTGTTTGCCCTCCAGTGGTTCTCTTTTTTCACTAACTCCTGTTCATGTTCCAGGAGATAGACAACAAGTCATAGTGGTTAAGTTGCCAATACGGATGATTTTTGGGATTGAAATACTTAACTTTGTTGGTTTCTTCTCATATTTGTTCAAACATTGCAAGCTTGGCCCTTCTTCTCCCATGGTTGGATCTGATACTCTTGCATGGGCTTATTCTATCTCATTCCCCTTGACTCTCTTTCGCATTATATGGAAATAGTGGGCTATGGAACAAATTGTTTAGTTTTAGTTCATGTCATTTGTCTATATATAATACATGTTGAATTGACTAATTGAAAGCCACATCATCCAATCATACATGATAGTCAATAATCTTACATAAGATATCAAAATCTTGTATGGTAAAGCGCTAGTGTAAAATGAGTTATTGAGTCCATAAAGAAGACTTATTAAATTAGGTCTAATAGGTTATTAGGTGAGTGTTTTAACCCATATCATTATGATATGCTACTTAGGATTACTAGTTGCAATGTGGAATAAATAGCGTAAACTTTCATAAGTTAGCTCAACATTTGATGTAGACATACTAATGTTAACAACTAAGGCCCCTTTTAATACATATGATAAGACCTTATTATATTAGCTAATACTATAAAGCCCATTTTTATCATATGTTTGGGGTCACATATGATAGTATAATGTTATACGGTCAAAGCTTTTTTATCCTAAAACTATAGGATTAAGGTATCATGTCTGAAGAGGTTGTATTATTTTTATTAGTCAATCCAAAATTAACTCTAGCTTATTCTTCTGCATCAACACTTGCTCCTCGCTCATCGTCTCCAGTCGCCACTCGCTATCCACCTCCCACGGTCCTCTCCGCTATACTTGCTAGTTAGTCCCTACCTGCCCGTAGGTCAGATTACCCTCGTCGATGGTTGCCGTCCGCTAGTCCGATACCAATCATGTGGTGCACTAGACAATGGAAAGGATAAACACTTATACAATGGATTCCTTATACTATACTAGCAAACCTACTATCATGTATAATACTATCAAGTCTTATCCTTTATGATGCATCAAACATGGCCTAAAACTAAATAATTTTGAAAATATTTGGACCAAAAGCATTTCTTTTTTGACCAAACTCAAAATTTAATTATTTTTAGAAGTCAAAAATATGTTTAAGCTTTTTTTTAAAAAAAGACAAGTCATTAAAAGTATATTATAGAAAGCGAAATTCATAAATTACATCAAAATACACCAAATTTTAACTATTGCACAAAAGACACCTTTCTAAAATGTAAATAAATTATGATATTTGTATTAACAATATATGGACATCATGCGAATCACATCATCTACTATTAAATGATATGCGAACCCTATTCAAATAGAATTCACACCTCATCTAATAGTGGATGAAACTTGAGTTGCACAATGTACTATACACTGAGTGTACACATAACATTTTTCAATATAAATAGCCAAAACCAAATAGATAGGGTAGATTTGGGTATGCGGTGAGCTGATTTTTGCCATCGACCGGACTATAGTTAAACGGATTGAATTGGGCTGTTTCTAAATGGACTTCAAAATGCATTGGCTCGCATCCGTCTCGCTTAAGTCTGTAGATTAGGCCAGTCCACCCAGCATTTTCTCTCTCTCTCTCTTTTTTGTCCTTTTCTGCATTTTTCATTATAAAACAGGGCAAGGCCCAGAGCACAACCACAAAGGGGATACAAAGAGTCCAATAGGCTGGAAAGCACGGGAAGACAAACAACCCAAAGGGATACAAAAAACTAAGCGCACCAATAGGGTAGATAGAGGCTTCATGAGTGATAATATCTAGGAGATAAGGATTTGGTCAGTCCCTCTCTTCATCTCCAAGCTTGCAACATGGTGGGCTAAGTTGTTTGCTTTTCCACTTATGCATCTCGTGTTATTTTTTTTTTGTCAGACTTGTTTCCTTGTTTTAGTTTGTGGTCTTTTGAAGGGTGTGCTGGGTTGGGCTTCTATATTTTTTTTACAAGTAAATTGGTTTTATGGTTTAGGCAAAATGTATTGGTTAAACTTATAAATATTTATATTTTGAAACAAAAAATGTGGGCTTATGGCTGATTCTTTAAACGGTGAGTCTAGCCCGTTTAGCTCGCCAAAATAATCCACATATTGAGGGTTAAAAAATATTTGGTCTATTTTTATGCGGATTGAGGATTAAATGGATTGATTCGTGCTTCGTATTCAATATACACAGCTCTTTTTTTTTTTTTTAACGGGTAAATATACTCAGCTCTTGACAGGAGAGTGGGATGAAAATCGAGAGAGGATGACCATGAAATGGAGGGTAGAGGAAAGAGGCAGCGAAACCAGCCAGGCAAAAGCAAACCGCTATAGTACTAAAAGCGTTTCATTTTATTTTCATTACCGCCTTCCCTCCCTCCTCGTAAAACTCACTTTCCGCGTAAATGCAATAACAAAGCTAAAAAGAATAAAAGACCAAACAAAAGCAACAAATAAAAAGCACTTTTACGCAATTTTATTTGGATTAAATGATTTATTAACTTATTAACTTACGTTAAAAGGTATTTAAATTTAATAAATGAAAAAGGATTAACATTAGAAGCAATTTATTTATATTTATTTATTTTTATAATTAAGTTTATTGTACTCAAAATATATTACTCCAATAGCAGCAAAAATAATTATATTACTTCGATACCAAAAATTTCAATTATTTATGAGTCGACAAAAATGAACAAGTGGTCACACAAAGCACTTCTGTGTGTGTGTGTGTGAGGGAGAGAGAGAGAGAGAGAGCATTGATTGGAGGCTGAAGAGTGAAGAACAGTATTGTTGTGCTGAACAAAGACGAAGAAGAAGAAGAAGAAGAAGAAGAAGAAGTGAAGAACCCACTTGCTAGTTCGTATCTGCTCTCTGGTTTTCGTGCTTTCATTGCCATGTTGTCCCTTTACCACTGCATTCCTCTTCCATAGCTTCTTCTCAAAGTAACAAACTAACGCACACAACACAACACAACCCAGTACTCATTCTTCCCTACTCTTTTTCTCCTCTGATCATCATTCGGAGAAAACTATGAGGAATCACGTTCTCTTGTATGCCCTCATTGCACTTGCTGCCACCTTCTCTCTCCGCTTTCAAGCTCAAGCCGCTCCTGCAGGTAAACAAAGAGCTTAAAAAATAAAATAAAATTCACTGCCCCTTTTTCTTCAACAGCTTGGATTTTCCAATTTTTTTAAATGGATATGCGAAATTTGGAATCTTTTTGCTTTGTGTTGCTGTATACCAATTGATTCCCCTCTTAAAAGGGTTTATGCAATTGTTTTTTGGGTGTATATTTTTTTTAGTTTAGTTAATTATTTATTAATGTTGTTAAATCAGGGCCATTGATTAAGCATCTATCTTCACTTCTCAAATGGACAAGGTCTACCTCCAAGATGCCACACTCAGGTAGTTTTTGGTCATTGTGCAATGATGATAACTTGGTCACTTGTGTAGTATAAGATAAGATAAGATAGGATTTGATTTTTAATGTTTCAGATGTGTATGTAAATGTAATTTTTTTGTTTCCATTGTTTCTTTTTTCAGACGGGAATGTTCTTCAATTTGAGAATGGTTATGTAGTTGAGACTGTTGTGGAAGGAAACGAAATTGGGGTCATCCCTCATAGGATCCGTGTATCTGAGGAGGATGGCGAACTCTATGCTGTTGATGCAATTAATAGCAACATTGTTAAAATCACCCCACCCTTGTCTCAATGTATGGTTGCTCTTGTTCTCTTGATTCTTTTACAACTATTATGAGCAAATTTGATTTGTTAGGATATGATACTTGTGACATACATTCCTGGGATGTTCCTATTTACGCTTAATTGTATCAAATTGGTTGTGTACTTCTCCCTTGTATTCGTCAATTGTAAGAATGATGATAGAAATAAAATGAAGGAATCTTGGCTTTAGTTTTGGGACTGGTTTGACTTAGTGGGGAATTGATAGTTTAGTTCCCCAGGCAAAAATAAGAGTAAAAGAAGGAACAAATGTTTTGTTTGTGGTGTGGGGACGCCCGGAGGGGGGGGTCAATGCATAAGCTTTATGATACATTTGGTTGATGGGTTTCTGATGGCAGCATTAGCAAATTAAAGTTATCTAGCCAGTGAAGGATTGACTGAAAATTAGAATGATTTGATCTTCATTCATTAGACTTGCATTTATTTCCATGTTCCTTGTGTTTATCACTTTTTGCTGCTGCAGATAGTAGAGGAAGATTGGTGGCTGGGTCATTTCAGGGCTACACTGGACATGTGGATGGAAAACCAAGTGATGCTCGTTTTAATCATCCCAAAGGCATTACCATGGATGATAAAGGGAATGTTTATGTTGCTGATACTCAAAATATGGCTATCAGAAAGATCAGCGATGCTGGTATGTGTTAACTGAGTTAAAAGATTTCTGGATTTAGACTGGAAGAACATAGTCTATTGGTATCAGACAATAGCAGAATGAAGTGTGAACATAATACTCATAATAGGAATTTATTATAGACGTCTTACCATTACCCCTAGATGCAAATCTGAAACAGTTTCAGCTAGAAGTTTTGCACCTTGATAGGGATGTTTTGCTTGTGAACCCGACATCTAATACATGGTGTAGTGGTCAACCCCTTCATTCTAATGCTAAGGCAGGCTATGGACATGTTCTAAATGCATAATAGAGGACCAATAATACCTTACCATTTGTTGAACATGTGACTTCTGCATGTGGATATGTAAAATCCTAGTTTATTGAGGGTAATAATCAGTAGGAATGGTGAGAAAGGATATTGTTAATGATCTTTGTAAGTCTATTTTAGGTGTTACAACCATTGCTGGAGGGAAGTCAACTGTTGCAGGCTACAGGGATGGGCCCAGTGAGGATGCTAAGTTCTCAAATGATTTTGATGTGGTATATGTTCAGCCCACCTGTTCCTTGTTGGTCATTGACAGAGGAAATGCTGCTCTTCGGCAAATCTCTCTGACCAGGAGGATTGTGATTATCAATCTAGTTCAATTTCCAGTACAGGTTTGAAACTTCAAGTTCTTATGTTCTGTTTCACTTGTTTTTGTTATTTAATATAATATGGTCATATAATCATCTCTGTTGACAGAAGATGATAATAATCTGGTGCTTATTGAATGATTGATTCTTCACGGAAGAATAAAGACTTCTGGACTTTGCAACATGTGATTCTTATGTTGAAGTTCTGGTTTTGTATTTTGTATATCACATGTAAATAGACAAAAAGATAGGAAAGAAGGAAATTACAAAGAAAGAAAGAGAAAATAACTACATGGTGATTTGTGGCGCATGGGTGTTTGTTGACTACTATAGACATTGGTTCCTAGACAATTTATGCTAAGATAGTTTACTTGCACCCAACTCTCATGGTGTATTTTAGATAAGCTGGGCAAGATGGCTTTATTTGATGCATTGAAATATGAAATGATAGCTTTATTTTCTATGATGTGATCCCCTTTTTAAATTTAAGGGAACATCTTTTCCCCTCGTGGACTAGGCATGTGAAGTGACTCCAGTTGCACTGATGTGTCTGCTCAGTCCTGGTCTTAACTGCCTTGGCAGTGGTCCATAAGTGGAATAGAAAAATGCCAGTCAAGCAAGTTCAATTTAATTTGAGTTTGTTGTTCTTGGTGGACTTGATTTATTCATTATCAGAAGGTTGTTCTTAAAATGTGTTCAAGAGATAGAATATTTACATGTGTGTTTGCTAGAAAATGTGAATTTGCGGTATTCAGCAGCGGAGTGAAACAAAGGGGAATATATAAACTTCATCTTCTATTTAGTCCATGAAATTCTCTCTCTCCCATTAACTTTCTGATTTTAGTCCATTTTGTCGGTTTTTCTGCAGATATCCTTACAGTTGTTGGTGCTGTCATATTGGGATATGCTACATGCATGCTTCAGCAAGGATTTGGATCCTCTTTCTTCTCCAAAACTGTATGTTTGCTTTGCTTTAATAAGATTTGTAAATTTAGAATTTTCAGAATTATGTGTTTTGTGTTATCATAAGGATTTAACAGAAGTTTGTGTGTTGACTGTTGATGGCCTAACATAACCCCTCTAGGCTTCGAATCGCTTATGCTAAGCTTTGCAATAAAACTTAGCATAGGCAGAGTTAATGTCTTTTTTTTATTTAATGCAGAGATATAATTAATGGGTTAAATATAAATATGGTATGTGATATATGATGGAGTACTAGGGCATCTTTTGATCCATATAGCCGATCCTACTTAGTGGGACAAAGTTTAGTTGCTGTTGTTGTCATATATGTTTGGCCTGTATTAACTTGTAACCTTACAATGTTGCCAAAAGTGATTCTGCTTTATCTTTGACAACTCTGCCTGTTGATGTGCCTCACCATCGCTAGAGTTATTTGAAACTGCAATAAGTCTTTTGAAGTCAGGACTATAAACTTAAATGCTTGTTAACTTTTTAAAGGAAGGATTTCTCTCTCTGCTTTCTTCTTTATTGTCTATTTTACTTCTGGGGATTTGGGGTATTTTTTCCCCTCATTTAACTTGCATCCTTGTGCTGTAAAATCCTATCTTTCTTTGTGCCTTAGCATGTCAATACCTAACAGCTTGATTGTTTTGTCATGCTGCTGATTTATAAAAAGTAGTTCAACCTTGCTGGTTGACTAATTACACTGCATAAATGCTGCAGCGACCATTAGAAGGAGAGTTTAAAGTGCAAGCAAGCAATGGGAAACCCATGCCAATCCTGGAGAACAGTAAAGAGGAACCTGGATGGCCATCTTTTGGACAGCTTATTGTTGATCTTTCTAAGCTCTCCGTTGAAGCAGTGGCTAGTGCATTCACTCAATTGATACCCTTGCGTTTCAGATATGACAGGCCCAAGAGAAACCTAACGCCATTGAAAGATCATCTCAGGATGCCTGAAGATGAAGTGGAGCCTCCATTGGTCAATAGGCATAGTGCTCCTGCTCCTCTTGCCGGAACTCGGCCGGTTCACACTCCAAGCACAGCTGAAAAATACTCAGAAATGAAGCCCCCTAAAGTGAAATCAAGCAGTTCCAAGGACCCCAGTTTGTCAAGTAAGCATCGCTCATCAAAACGAGCCGATTATGCTGAATTCTACGGATCAACTGAAATTCCGCCATACACTAAATCTAAGATTCCAAAAGAAAGGCCAAGACATCGCTCACGAGAAAAGAGCGGAGAAGTCGTTTTTGGGGCAGTTGGGGCTGAGGCAAAACCAGTTGAGACAAGGGCTGTTGATTATAACAATCCAAAGTTTGATCATTACAGTATGAGGGCTAAGTATGCATCTGAGGAGTCCTTCCGTTTCAACTCTCAGTAGCAAGTTTTGCATGATTTTGTTTTTCACTTTGTAATTCTGTTCTCCATTACATTAAATATGTGCAATTTCTGCACTAACATCTGTTCGGAAGTTATAGTCTGTAATTGAAGCCGTATTAGAAGATCCTGTTCTTAGAGAACCATCCAGGTGGGAGGGTTAATTTTGACCCATGTGCTGGAAAAACTTGTAGTAAAATTAGCATCACCTACATACAAAGCTGTTCAGTTTCTAGGAGATTGAATTTTTCCCTCTTTTCAAGTACTTATCTCCTCTCCCTAAATGCTTATTCTGAATCCAGTCACTATCTTTTTAGTTGTACCAGTAAACACAGAATGTTGAAGATGACTCAAGCTACAGTTTCTGTTTGGCATTTGCATTCTTCTCATGAACTATTACTCTTAAAAGCTTAGACTTATTTGACAGAGATATATGAATAATTTTATATTTAATATACTTTTTCATGCAAATGCTCATTGGGTTTACAATGTAGATAGTGTATAGATTCATTTTACCTTGTGTTGAAATTTAACTTCTTATTTACAAGAATATGGGACAACAAATATTGAATTCTTGACCATTCGATTATAAAAGGTTTGACCATTCGATTATAAAAGGTTTAGTATATATATATATATATAATGAATCATTTCTTCTAAAAGTTTGAGTCGTTGAATAGAGGTATGTGAATAGTTTTAAATATTGTTTCTATCCCGTAAACATGAAAAGAACTCCATCTCATTTTGTGAACTCATCACCTAAGCTACCATCCCATCTCCATTTGTATTAATCATAGGATGGTTCACTACGTTGTCTTCATATTAATATGTGCGTCACTTGATTATAAACCTACCAGAAAAAAGTTAGTTGCTTATCTGTTTGACCTCCAAACACGCACAAGAATCCACCCAACACGTTCCTTTTGAAGTGCAAGCTTCGTGCTAAAAGGCAAGAAGAGTGAGAACCACACATAAGTTGTAGACTGGTGTTACTGAGCTGTACTGACACGAAGCAACAACCATCATGAAGTTAGCAGAAAACGGACGTGCTTGTTTGGTACTTTTATGATAAGAAATTTGATTGATTACTTTTAATTTTTTTTGTCATTTAATATATATTGCCGACCTTGCATTGTTCAATAAGACTTGGTTGATGTATTTAAATAAGATTCATAAAGGTTAAATGCCAAACAATCAGTTTTATTGTAAATATAAGTAAGGATTCTTTTAAAATAAAATTAAGATTTAATTAGTTTGGAGTTCATGTACTTTTACTCAATTTTTGATTAAGTTTATATAGTTTAAAAATTTATAATCAAATCCTTATACTACATAAATTTTCAATCAAGTCCCTAAAATTTGAAAATTTTGTGATAAAAAACCCTAAATTATTCAAAGTTTTCGATTAAATCTTTATAGCTTGAAAATTTTGTAATCAAGTCATTTTAGTTTTGTACAGTATAGAGACTTGGTTAAAAATGTTTACACAATACATAGGGACTTGACTGAAAATTTTTACATAATATAGGGGTTTGATTATAAATTTTTAAACTATATGAATTTAATTGAAAATTTAAATACAATCTATGGACTAGATCATAAATTTTTAAACTATAGGAACCTAATTAAAAATTAAATACAATTATAGAAACCAGTAGAGTAATTAAACCTAAAATTAATTATAAAATTTAAAACAATAACAAGAACTAAAGTTTGATTTGTATTGAAATTCAGGGATTATGTTAGTTTTTTGAATTTTTTTAAATTTTAGAAAGTAAAAATCAGCTGAAAAGTATTCCATGAGGTGCTCTCAAAAGCACCTCAATTTTTTAATTTACCAAACAAAAAAAAAATTGGCTTATATTTTTTATAAAACAAACCACCCAACTGAAGAGTATTACTAAAGTCATCCTTAGACTTGTTTTGGTATTACTGTGGCTCATAAGTTGTAGCTCTTTGAACTCTCAAAAAACTATAGTAGTACCATTAGATAAAATAATGCAAAAGTTGCTCTCAATAATTAGGAGCTATTGAATTATTGTTCGAAAAATATATATAAAATCGTCTCAAACTATAAAATGATTTTAATGGATATACATATTTATAGGAAGAATAAAAAATTAAAAGTTTTAATTAATGGAATGATAAAGTTGGATTTAGGGTTTAGGGTTTAGGAAAAATAAAAAATTAAAAGTCTTAATCAGGATTTATGCTTTCTGATAAAAAAATAAATGACTGGAATGATAAAGTCAGACTTTTATTAAAATTTGAGAGTTTTTTTTCGATAATTCATAAAACATAACACAACCAGCGTATGAGGCCATGAGAATGCATAAGATAAACCAAGCAACATAACTCATGAAGAAGGCTATCAGCCTAAACTAAAATTGATGACACAACACCACCCACCGAAAGCATTACTCCTCGTTTTGTAGCCCCTGAGGTCTCAACTTCTCAATGGTATCATCGTCCCCCTTGTCACGAACCAGCATACCCATATTGCATATTCAAGTCTTGGATAAGAAACTTCCAGACAGTCATGCATACTGATATATTTGGTAATCCTCTTTCATATGTTCGTTATATTAGTCAAGGTTTATATTAGTGTTTTAAACCTTTTTAAATTTTAAAAAATAGAAGTCAACTTTAAGAAGCACCTTATGAGTGCTCTTGAAAGCACTATTGGCTTTCAAAAGCTAGGAACAAAAGCATCCAAACTTTTTGATTTATCAAATAGAAAAAATCGACTTTTATATTTCATAGACTAGAGCACTCAGCTGAAAAGCATCACCGAACACACCTTTAGTCTAAGTTGAATATATAAACAGGCAATATCATAATGTCCTATCCTAAATCATCTTGACTAATTTTAAACAATTAATTATAAGTATTATCTTAAAATTATTTTTTAAAAGTTTATCCGAATGCACTCAAATGTGTTTGTGCCCTCAATTCAAGGAGGCGATTAAGGAGGTAATGGACTGGTGACAAAAAAATATGGATTTTCCAAAAAATACGAGAAAGCCGGGCGATGAAACAGGCTATTATATTTGTACACTTGACTGGGGTTCAATATGCGGGAAAAAGAGGACTCCTACGCCAAATCACTTTTCTAATTATTTGAAATATTGTTAAAAACCGTTTGAACTTTGAATATTCTTAAAAAAAGTGGATGAAATTCTTGACTGATGAATGATTTTTTTTCATTGGAGTTTTACTTAGAATCTTGAGTGTTTTTCCTAAACATATGTTTCCCCTAGAATAGCCTCCATCCCTGTGGCACATTAGCAACGGTTTATGAAAGAGGTACTCGAGCCACACGGTCCCATAAGAATTTTAGAATTGTTTTAGAAGTATACAGGTATATTTACTTTTTGTCCCCCTTATTTTATCATATTTGATCTTACACTAAGATAAAAATTATGTCAAACTTTTTATTATATATATATAGAATAAACCCCAATTAAGGTCATTGACGTTTTCAGGTTTTCGATTTAATCCCAAAAATTTTCTTTTATTTTATTTTCACCTCTGACGTTTTGAAATATAAATGACACTCAAATTATAAATGCAAACTCAATATTTTATGTTTTAATGTGGTTCCTAATATTGTAATATGAAATTATTTTATATTTTGTTGTAATTTCTTAACATTGTAATTTGAGTTTATATCATTTTTTTTATAACTTGGATGTTTTCAATCAAAATGACAAGATTGAAACGTTAGCCAGAGATATAAATAGAACAAAAAAAAAAAATTGGGAGTAAATCAAACTTTGGTAAAACACAACGAACCTAAATGAAGCTTTACCCATATTATCTTTGTCAATTAACTAAATTTCTGACCCGTCACTAGGCACATGACCAAGACGGTGCCTAACAACGAAACACTTTTTTTGTCTTTTTGATAATTGGACAAAGGCTCAAAACACCCAAACAAGGGTGGAGCATTGGGTTGCATTAAGATCACACAAAAAGAAACATAAAAAACTTATATGAAAACATAAGACGAAAAAGAACAAAGCGCAAGCAAAAACAATAAAGAAGATTAGACTAAAGGAAACAAACAACACCAAATGAGAAACATAATTAAAACTAGTGCTTATGTTGTCTTTCTTCTCTGCCTCGTGCTTTAGCACGCTTTGTCCTTCCTCCTTTCTATATGAAGTTCAGCCAATGCAGTAATCACCTCTTTCTCATTATCATACAAACTTGGAGATTTACAAGATTCCAAGAGCTTCTAGCTTCCTCCTCCGATTCGATAGAAGCCATATCATTAGAATCCTCAAGATAGATTCGGATAATATCCTGGTTTCCATTTCTCTGGCTCATCATTCTTTTGAACTCAGGATTTGATTTCTTCCTCATGTTTTCCTTGTTTGTTTTTTCCAATATATATTCTTCCTTCTTCTATGTACACTTCACAACGTAATCTCAATAAGTAATTCATCTTCATGACTTATTATATGTGAGGAATCATCTACATAATTAGTCAATGAGGCAACATCCTTTTCATCAAGCTTATCATGGTGATGATTAGAGAAGGAAGGCCCAGAAGGCAAAGAAAGGGTGAAGGCCAGGGGGAAACTTCAAACAGGATAATGGGCTAAGGCTTAAAGAAGATGTTCCACATTAAAAGGATCTAACTTCAAGCTACTATCACTCTTGAGGCCCAAAGCCTCTATCAATTCAAGAAGAACTTTCTCATAAGTGCGAGGAATAAATTTTTTAACAATGAATGATGTTAATATAAACTTGAATTCGCAATAAACTTAGCACATAATAACATTTCAACTATTCAAAATATAATTTAATATTATAATATATAAATACTGTAAAAATTAATAATTAAAATATTGCTACATGTTAAAATACATATAAATTCAAGTTTATATTATCACCATTTTTTAACAATTGCCTTCATCACTTCCATCGCCACAACTACCACCATAATAGTCACCATTCTATTTATTATAAACACACATCCATTGTTGTCATTAGCATTATGAGGAGGAAAATGTTACCAACACATAATACTTTTTTTGGTAGGGAGAAAGAAAGAAGGAGAACACTAAGCTGTTCAAGTTATCAGTCATGAGCAAGCTAATAATACCCCTTAATGGTTGAATCCATTCAACCCAAGAATCACAATCCACCTTACCAGTCCTAGCTAAAAGTCAGCCACCTTATTAGTTAGCGAAGGACATGACAGAAAGAAACCACCCAATCACGATGCATAAGATCTTTAATTTGATGAAGGAGATTCAGTAAAGTAAGAGCCCGAAAGCTTTGAGAAGTATAAATTACACCTACAGCCTCCAGAAATTTGATTCACAAAACACTCTCATCCATCCATGATTCCAAGCAAAGAGAAATCCCTCTTTGATGACCAACAACTACACCCAAGTGACATCGACGGACCTTGCCATGCACGAGAACCCCGTGAGCCACTTCCATCGAGTCTCTAATCACACCCCAAACCCACTCGCTCTTCCATAAACCGCACACTCGCATCCATAATAAGCTTAACAACTGCCAACGGAGGGCGAGTCCACCTGTCCAACCGCCCTAAGTGAGCTAGAGCAATTAGATGATTCGACGTAACCTTAGCAACATCCACCTCGAAACCCCAAATCTTATGAGAAATCTGCATAAGATGCCAAACCTCATTGTTGAGTTGCTTAGTTCCGCGCCCCAAATCCACCAAAGTGTTTTGATATGAAGAGTCGAATTATCACTTTTCACCAAAGAAGCCAGCCACATATCAGTACATAAATCAGCCCATGCTTCGTATCAAAGCCCAAAGAATGCCATATTGCACTAGCCACAACGTAATCTCGAAGACAATAAACAACATCTTCCTTTGCATTACCACAATGGGAACACAAAGGAGACAAAGCTAAGTTCCTATAATGTCTGAAGTGTTGGTTGGAAGGGCCCCATGATAGCCTTGCCAGAGAAGAATTTAAACTTCATAGGGACTTGGAGTTTCCAGTTCTCACCACTTACGATCCTAGTCCAATTCTTGTTAGAAGCTTCGATTCTATATGGGTGATAGTGGATAGAATGACTAAGTTGCTCACTTTCTACTAGTAAAGACGACCTTCAGAAGCAGATATGCCCAGCTTTACATAGATGAAGTTGTTAGACTCCATGGTGTGCCATGTCAATCATATCAGAGGGTCTCGTTCACTTCCCTTTGGAGAGCATTTCAAGAAGCTCTCGGACTCGTGTGGACTTGACCAAGCTTTCACCCTCAAACAGATGGCCTGTCCAGAGGACTATTCAGACATTAGAGGATATGCTCAGAGCTTGTGTATTAGACTTCGGTGGGAGTTGGTGTGACCACTTGCCACTAATAGAGTTCTCTTATAATAACAGTTATCAAGCTAGCATCCGGATGGCACCGTTTGAAGCGCTATGGAAAGACAGATCTCCTATAGGATGGTTTGAACTTGGGGAAGTTAAGTCCCTAGGCCCAGATCTAGTACAAGAGACTCTAGAGAAGGTTCAGTTGATCAGAACGGTTGTTGGGCTGATCTAGACAGAAGTCCTATGCTGATAATAGCGTAGAGACCTAGAGTTTGCCTGGGTGATCATGTGTTTTTGAGGTTGTCTCCCATGAAGGGAATAGTGAGGTTCGGTAAGCGGGGAAAACTAAATCCACGCTACATTGGCCCATTTGAGATTTTAGAGAGTTGGAGCGGAGCTTCAGCTAGCACTGCCTCCCAATTTATGAGAGATCCACCCGTCTTCATGTCAGTATGCTTAGAAAGTATATACCCGATAGTCTCACGTACCACCACAGTGGTTCAAGTTGATAAGAGCTTGTCATATGAAGAGGAACCGATTCCATCGTGGATAGACAAATCAAGAAGCTTCGCTCAAAGAAGTGGCCTCAAAGGTTATGGAGGAATCACTCTAGCGAGGAAGCTACTTGGGAAGCCGAGGAAGCCATGAGGATCAAGTATCCATACCTTTTCCTCCTCATGTTTTAAGATTTGGGGACCAAATCTCTTTTAAGGGGAGAATGTGATACCGGTACAGGGTCAGGGTTAGTTTTATATAGCCTCAAGTTTGACCACCGGGTTCCTAATTTGGCTAAGTGAGATCCTACACCTCATTGGAGGGCTATATGATAAAACCATATTCTTGGAATTAAAAGTCCGGTAATGGTTCCTAGAGGGAAAATAAGTTGAAGAGTGATTTTTAATGAATTTTATCAAACCTCTAAGTGTTTCGTTTTTAACCCACAAGTTTAGAAAATCTCGAAAATTCTCGAATTTGAACTAAAACCCAAATTTTGGATTCTGAGTTGTTGGGATTTTAATTTTTTAGATATTTTATTTGAATCCAAATGGGGTATTTCCTTATTTACATTTATGTTTTAAAGTTAATGATAACTTAAAATTAAGAAATGTAAATTAGTGAACCTCGAGACCGCCCAGCGGTCATGGGACCGCCCAGGCGGTCAGGAAAGGCTGTCGGAGAAAACCTCTGGAGACCGCCCAGGCGGTCATATGACCGCCCGGCGGAACAGAGAGAAGTCGGTAGAAAGAGAGGAGACCGCCCAGGCGGTCATTTCACCGCCCAGGTAAAAAGTTTATAAAAGCGTGTTCAGGCTCAGAGAACGCGTTCTGCGTTCTCTTCTTCTTCTTCATCAATTTTCTTCTCTCTCTCAAATCCATCATTTCCAAGCTTCAAGGTGAGTATATGCTGTTAGATTATGTCTTTATTTCTTCATAATCTTGGATTTGGACCGATCATTTCTTTCATTGTTATCAAGAGAGGTCCTCCCCAATTTTGTTAGAATAAGGATAGAGCCCCCTAGAGATTATTAGAGTTTAATCTAGAGTTATAATTGTTCTATGGCAGTTGTTGGTGCCATTCCAGGTCTCCATTGGTGGGGCCCACAAACTCCCGCTTCAAACGGTGAGTGGGTTCAGATCCTATGATCCTTATGTTGATCATTATAGTTAATTTCAGTAAATTATGATATAACCATATGATATTAGAAATGAAAGCATGAAATATATGTTTTTTTTTAAAAACTCATGGGACCATTATTGTTAAAGTAATTTTTATTAAAGAGCTTGAGTATGAATATGATTATATTTAGAGATTTATAAAATATTGTAATGATTGTATGAATTTCAGAATTTATTGATTTTATATACTAGAGTTTGTGAACTCTAGGATAGAAGACTTTGAGAAAGATTTAGATTTCTGATTGATTAGACAGTGGCTATAAGAAACGCTGTTGTTAACGGCAGTGATTCGTTAACCTTGGTATACCAGTCGCCCAAGGCCGGAGAATAGAAATGGGACTTAGTTAGGTGCCCTAGAGTTCAGAGTTTTTGTTATGTCACATGAATTGTGCATAACCGAGATTTGTTTCTCTAATAGAGTCCTGTTATTTATATTTACAAAGAACATTAGTTTTTTTTTGTTATATTGTTTACATAGATGAATATGATTTAGAGATATTGTATTCACCAGTCTGATGATTATATATGATAATTTATTTTCTTGATTGTCCATGAGCGGGTTATGGGTGAGAGCCTACTCATTAGTTTTAGATGAAACTCACCCATCTCCCTTCTTCCATTACAGATACGTTAGCTCGTCAGTTCTCCTCCCCGACGTAGATTCTCATTGGTGAGCTTCACTTCAAAGTGAAGTTGCATGTGGTATTTTGTAAGAGATAGAGTGCTCCAAGTGTATATTGCGGCAGGGTCCAGGATCATTAAAATAATGCATGTTTTGTATTTTCAAGATTATGATTTGTATTGTTTATTTGGTATTGAGAGCAACTAGATGTTTGTATTAGATATATATATATATATATATATATATATATATATATATATATATATTAGAGCTTGATTATGAAAGTATTTAAAACGATTTAATTTCCAAGGAGCTAGAGATTTATAACGAGACGAAATTATATTTTGGAACTGGATTTTATTAAATTAGGCATATAGAGAGACTCAAGAGGTCACGAGGCTTACGTGGAGATGGGATTCCCACGTGCCGGTCATGTTCCCAAGTCGGGTCGTGACAACCCCTTTCTTCACTTTGGTATGCTTTACAAAGTGAAGGACTTCCTGAGCAATAATCACATTCTCTCGTTCTTCTCCCTGGTATAAAGCTCCCTTGTAATGGGCTAATTAAATCATTGAGTAGGGGTCACATACGATTCACCAACACCTTAGAAACAATTTCATAAACCACATTAAGAGACTTGTTGGGTGAAAATTTTTAAGAAACCGCATCATTTCCCCTAAGTATTAAAATCACCAAAGTCTCACCAGGTGAGAGTTCACACTACCAAGTAGGAAAGCCCTCTCCACCAAACGCCAGACATCATCCCAACCTGATGTCAATAATTAAAAAAGAATGGCTGGAAACCATCTGGCCCCAGAGCCTTAAAGGACCCCATTTGCATCACTACTCTCCTAACCTTATCAAAAGTGACGGAAACCAACAAGCTCCTCCCTCTTCCTCTAAATCCGAGGGCAACCCCAGTCACAAATGCCATTTGAGGAGTAGTAATTCTAGGAGCAAACAACTATGGTAGAAAGATAGGGCCTCCCCACCAAGCACCTCATCATTTGTAGACCAAGTACCGTCATTAAGAAAAAGACCATGGATCTTGCATCTTTTCCTCTTAACAATAGTTTGGGCATAGAAGAACTTAGTATTACGATCACCAAATCTAATCCACTGTCACGAGATTTCTAATACCAAAGAAACTCCTCCTACATAAGAACGGTGGCATATTCCTTCTCCATTGTCTAACAAATTTATCAAATGGCTATAATCCTAAATTTCCAATTGCTTCTCCACCCTTAATACGAGCCTCTAGTTGTCGTTTTCTTCCTCTTATATATCCAAAGACATCTTTGTTGAAGATCAAAGAATCATCATGAACCACTTGCAGGCTCTCATGCACTTGAGGTTGCCCTCTCAACCAAGCACCCTCCATCACCTTTTCAAATGCAGGGTGGTCGTCTAGCCTGCTTAAAACCAAAATGGGTGTATACCCTTCTCCTGGGGGATACCTTGACAATGGAGAAGAAGCGGAAAGTGATCAGAATGAATATGACATAAATTCTCCACAAAAGCCTAAGGAAAATTAACCCTCCAACTGCATTTGCGAGACCCTATCCAAATGTTTAGAGACGAGCTTACCGCCCATGACCTTCCTAGACCAAGTGCAGCGACACGCACCGCCCCAAGGTCCAGTAATCACAGTCTTATACGTGGCGGCAAAATCATCGACTCGCCCATGAAGAAAATTACCTCCTCGAACCTTAGAAGGAAGAAGAATTTAGTTAAAGTCACTGAGCAATAACTAAAGACCTAGACTCTCTGGCACAAATACCTAAAATAGGACCACAAAGAACCATGAGCAGATGGAATTGGGCTTGCATAAACAACACTTCAAGCCCAAGTGGCATCCCCTTGACCCACCAAAAAAGTGACCAAATTAGTATAAACCTCCATAATCCTCCATGTCAGATGCAGTGTCTTAGATAACACCCATACACCACCACTATGACCCATAGCCTAAGCCACCCAACCTCCATAAACCCTTGTCTATTCCACCGATCTCGAGTTCTCAAAAGATGAATGAGTTTCTAATAAGATGAAAATTGAAGGTTGATATCTCTTGATTAACTCCATAGTGACGACGACCCCTCTTACTCACCGCACCCCTAATATTCCAACAAATAATTGAGCAATCCATAAACAATAAAATGATGGAGATATAATTTCCAAAGCAACCCAACAACCTAAATTGGGATAAAAAAAAGCCCCTTTCGAGATCACCTCCCATGGTAGCCAACTCCCTTTTAATATCATTTGTCATCTTTTTCCCCATCACTAGCCACCAGCTAAGCATCCATAAAAGGATCTCGAATCGGAGATGTTTCAAAATTTACAGGCCATTACCTTTTATGCTTCCTTTTCATGATTTTCAAGACCAACTCAAACTGTCTAGCTTCCAATCTGTTTACACCCACTAATACCTTCGAAGTTTGCTGAGTACTTGATGCGCTGAAAGTCGTAGGTGGGTCGTAGTCACCTTTGGATTTCAGTTGCTTGTTAGTCATAGGTTCAGGGATGTCACTTGTCCAGGAAGAATTACCTTGTTTTGTGTAAGCATCTTGGTATCCTTCATATGCATGGGTATTAGTCCCCAAGGGTGGCGCGCGTGAGGTTGAGGCCTATCCAAAAGAAGGTTGCTTAGAAATTAGTGTAGTGCTATTTTTGAGGGGTGGTTACATCACAGTGGATCTCGATATAAATGAGGAATTTTGGAATATCATTCTTTCCTTCTTCTTTGTCTTTTTTCCTGTAACAGTGGTCCAATATCATCCTTAGATCTTGAGATTTGCTCCACTAAATCCTTCTGACTGGTTTCTTACCATTTTTGTTAATTCCCATTTTGGATTCAAATCTAATTTTGCTAAAATTTTCCCTTCTTCTGCCACCATAGGGCTAAAGTATCATCACCAACCCAATTAGTTTCAGCCACCATACTAGACTTGCATTCTTTGGTTACGTGGGTAAAGGTTACCGAAACCACAAATCAAATGAAGGCTTTCATACTCCACTTGGTAACAAAACCCATCAATAATTATCCTCTTAGCAACCGGTAAGGAGAGATCAATTTCAACACAAGCTCTTATAAATTTACCTCTCTCGCCAACTTAGTAGCAACATCCACCTCATTGGTTTGCCAACGGTTGAGGCTATAAGATGCACAGCTTTCTCCTGGTAATAGCATATATTCAGCCTAGAAATACAAATCCACACCATAGTGGTACCAAAGCTCTTTTCCTTTGGTTAAAACTCATGTGTCCAACGTTCACAGCCAATAATAACCTCAATTATATATTAACGAATTTTTATTTATTTTTCTCTCTATCACATTTTATGCCAATAATATGTAACCTAAATTCAGTAACTATTAATTTTAGATCTCATTATTTAAAGAAGAAATGAATTATCTCATATGAAAATTTTACATGATCTTATTATATGTTAATTTTTATCATTGATTACATTTTCTTGTATATCCTGGATATCCACACTGACCCAACATTATTTTATCAATGGTGGAAATTAATATGTGACAACGTCATGTGAGATTCTCATATGAAAATATTTGTTCTTTATTTAAGGATATGGTGAAGATACTATTTATAATCATTTGAACAACCATCCGGCTCTCCTCTCTCCAGAAAGCTTTTGGGTAGAGTTAGATCCATAATTTTAAGACGATATTATGACCTATCTTATGAATAATATCGGACCACTTATCACTAGTTCAGTAAACTTCACGCTTTAGATGTCTAATCCTAAGTGTGGTGAGTTAAGTCTCATATTGTTAGGGATTCGCTAAGATATTCATAATAATCACTTGAGCAGTCCTCTCTTTAGAACTAGCTTTTGTGTAAAGTTAGGTCTATAAATTTAAGAATAGCGGTTCTTAACTTCTCCGTTGTAATTGCTCATCACTACCTGTTATACCAATGTTATGTCGCGTATGCTAACATGTTTCCAAAAATCTTAGTTGTTGTCTTGTTGATAATTATTTTAATCTAATTGTGTTTTTATAATAACAAATCAAGAGCTCAAACAGTGAGATTGTGAGAATATCCATATACTACCACATTTTATTAGCATCTATCTTTGCATGGTCTATGTTAAATGACATCAGAGTATATGCCCATAAAATAAATACATAAACCAAAGTACCAAACACAACTTTACAAAGGAAAGTGTAATTATGTTTAATTAAGGAAGGTTTTTTTTTTTTTACGAGTTTAATTAGGGAAGGTGGAGGGTCTTATCCTATGAAGCATAGACATGACACGAGACATGATTTTTTTGTCTGAATTTTTTTTGTCGTATTTGTATAATCTTTTTATCTAATTAATTCTTCTTTTTGTTTTTATGTGATCAATTGAAGAATTTTCAAAATGACTCAGCTAATTTTTTTTGTATTCGGTGTGTGTCCAAACTCAAAAAATTATTTTTAATTTGACACGTATGGACACGTGTCCAACACGTGTTGTGTAAGTGTTGCCCGAAACTTGTCCAACACACAGACACACTACCAAGTCGATGTGTCCGTGCTTTTAAGTCCTATCGTTCTTCATCGCACTAAATAGGGTAATAGAATTTTCATGTTTTGTAGAAAGTTTGTGTTGCTTTCCTACAAATCTTGTACTTCCTTCATCTAGTTATCATGTTTCAAAAAAAAAAAATCCAATATTATATGTCATTTAAAACTTTTAAGAAAATGTTGATTTTCCTTTCACTTTTGTTATTGTACATATATTCTCTCATAGGCACATAAACTTCTCATAATAATTATTGCACAAATTTTTAAAAGAGCAATTTTATTAACAATAGGGTGTAAGTAGATTGGACTAATTGATGAACCAAATGGGTTCAACCGAACCAATGCAATCGAACTTGGTTTGGCAATCGGGTAAATCAAATTGGATCTAACTAGAACCAATCATATGTATTGGTTTGGATATTGGATTTTCAAAACGAACCACCCAACCCCTTATAATTATTTTTTATTCCTAATATACTATTTACTAACTTACTATTAATTAACACAAGTCACAAACTTCTATTCTGTTTGTTTTTCCACTTTTGTTGTTATGAGTTGTTAATATCTCATGAGTTGATAATTGTTGTGATATTGGAATTGTTTGAGTTGTGTGGTATTGTGTTGTGGTATTAGTAGTTAAATTGTTTTACTTATGCCTTTTTTGCTTACTTTTTTATTGAATTTTTGGGTTGAAACAGGAGGGAAAAAATCCAATATAAACTAATCCAAATTTGATTGGATCGGTTTAGTTGGGATTATACAAAGAAAATCTTGAATCCAAACCAATCAAATAGTGATTGATTTGAATTTATTTTCCCCTAATCGAATCCAAACCAACTTGTTTACACTCCTAATCAACATAAGCATTTTTTGTGTGTATGTTTGTGTATTTTTAATGATTTATTAATCTATATGTCAAAATTTTAAACGAGCTTATAATTAGATGTATGGAGAACCAACTATACATGGATATTTCACATTATATATAGCATTCTAAAGAATCTAACAAAATTTTTCTTATTTAATACAGTTCATCATAAGCACAAAAATTACGTATGGTTTTTTTTTACGTAGATCAATTGAGATTTAATTATTTTAATATAAATTAATTGAAGTTTATTAGATAAATATGAAACATAAAAGGCAAATTATATTCACCTCCCATGAGATTTGTCGAAATTCAACCAATTTTCCCTTAGTTGTTTGACTTACACTAACATTTCCTAATTTACCTATTTTTTGGATGAGTTACTAAAAATGTCCCCACCCTTTCTTACTCACACTTTCCTCTTTTTCTTCTCATTGATCTGTTTCATTCTTTGGAATTAGGTGTGCGATCATGCGGTCCTTGATAGTGTTGATCTTGTGAGATGACAAGGAGCGATAGGTATGAGCGGGCGTTGAGGGTAGGGCTTCGATGGTGTTGTCGCTTTTATCATTGGTAAAGATAAGGAGCTTTGGGGGCATCTTGTGTTTGATGGACGAAGAAGGGGGGTTGGTGGTGGTGGTGGTTGAGGAAGTGTTGTTGGCATCGTTGTCGTTGGCTTCAGACCCAATAGTAGAAGTTGTGTGATTTGGCGTGGATATGGCGAAGGTTTCGGTGAACATTATTGATAATGACGAAAACATATTGATGATGATGGAAAGTAGTGTTTCTACTATTTGCTAATTCAAAAATTGGAATTCAAACACCCGAAAGAGGAATTGGATTTTGAAGCGAGAGATATTCTAAGATGAAGAAGAAAGATTGTATTTGTATTTTGTTCTCACCACACACAAACCAATTTGTCCATTTGTGAATGAATATTATTAAGACTTAAGACTGAACATCACACTTGTTGGAATGCAAGCTATCCATGGTTGGACAATGAGAAAGGGTAAGGATGGGTGGGGTTATTTTTGGCATTTCATAAAAAAAATGTGTAAATTAGGGAAAGTTAGTGTAGGTTGGACAACTAGAGGAAAGATGAGTTAAATTTTGACAAACCTCAGAAATGGCAAGTATAATTTACCAACACAAATTATATGGTAACATACATTACACATAAAATAAAAATATATCATTATACATAACCGTAAACCCTAAAATATAAGCAAACATTGAGTTTTTCCAACTAGAATGAAAATAACACCCGTATCACCATCTGACTTTTTTTTATAGGAAGATAAGGCTTAACCCTAATACCCAGTACACGTGTTGGAGACAACTTCTGTACGACCTTAAGGTCCCAGACCCACCACGGGTCTTGAACTTCACTAAGTCTAGATCATACACCTCCTTGAAGGGCTATATGTTAGAGTGACTTTCTTGGGATAAAAGTCCCGGTAATTGTTCGTAGAGGGAAAATGAGTTGAAGAGTGATTTTTAATGAATTTTATGAGACCTTTAAATGTTTCGTTTTGAGCTCTCAAGTTTAGAAAATTTCAAAAACTTCCGGATTTGAACTAGAACCCAAAATTGGGATTTGAATGGTTGGGATTTTGATTTTTTTGATATTTTATTTAAATCCAAATGAGAGATATTTCCTTATTTACATTTATGTTTTAAAGTTAATGGGAAGTGAATAAGTGAAGTGAGTATTAGACAACAGGATGCCATATGGCAGAAGAAGATGCTGAAGTTGGGGTTCCTCATCTATAGCCTCCTGATTGCTATCAGGAAGGTGGTTTCACATGTTTAGTGGTCTGAGGACCGCTATAGTGGTCATAAGTGCATAGTGACAAGGGTACGACGCGGCCTAACGCTGGCAGTCCCCTGGAGTGTGACAGTACCAGAAATGACGCCGTTTCATTTTTGGCCCCTTTTAACCCCAAGGGCTCGGGTTCCTCCCATTTTGGGAGGCAAAACAAACCCTTCACCCTTTCCTCCCTTTTCCTTCTTCTTCTTCCAATCCAAGATCAATCCATCATCCCCAAGCTTCAAGGTGAGTAAATGTTGATAGATTATGTCTCCATTCTCTCCGTTCTTTCATGATCTTGAGTTTGAATTTATTATTTCTCTCATTGTTGTCAAGTGGGGGTGCTCCCCAAAGTTTTTGGGGTATGTTTGGAGTAATCAGAGCTTCCCATAGGTTACTTATAAGTTTTGTTGTTTCAATGGCAAATATTAGTGCCATTCCTCCTCCTCAGAGTCTCCATGGTGTTAGTGCTTCACCATTCTCCCCTCCAGGTGAGTGGGTTCAAATCCTGTAGCCTCTAGGTAGATTACTATGGCTATTTTATTGGATTGTGACATTATTACATGATTTGGAAATGATTTTAAATAAATTATGAATTATTATGGGTTATGCCAAGTTTATAAAATTGTGGCTCCAACTATCATGAATTATATGACTTGAGGCTATTTTAGAAAAGATTTGAGAGTTGTGATGATTTTGTTAAGTTTATGAGATTATGATTTCAAGAGTGTCGGAGTATACATATATGATATGGTTTAAAATCAAAGAAGAACTTAGCACAGAGTATTTAGAGAAAAGGAATATATATAGAGCAAGGTATGATTTAGATTTTAAATAAATATGTTATATGATTTTCAAGTGTTATGATTATAAACCCTAGTGTTTTTGAACTATTATTTTAGATTTATTAAGTATATGAAAAGATATATTAGTTTAAGTTTTGAACTTAGAACTTTGGCATATGGTAAGAGAAGTGTAGAATTTAGAATGATTCATAGCAACTGCAGAGGCATATTTTGTGGGCTTGAAATGGGATGCCTACAAGTGGGTGATCCCTTGGCACGATTTTCATAGCCACAATTATATTAAAGTTAGATTGTTAGAATTGTTTGAGTCCAAACTTCTAATGTACTAAGAATTTAGTGGCTTACTTCGCTAGAGATAGAGTATCCACCTTTCAATATTGTTGTTTTCTTTTTTATTTATTTTTAGTTAAGTTTTGTATGATGAATATATTATTAGACAGCCATGGAGGCAATAATATAAATTAGCTATGGAGGCAAATATTATGAAACGCCATGGTGACAATTTCAGAAAACGGGACCTAGTTAGGTGCCCGCAGCTTGTCCACAAGGGACCACAGAAACAAGAAAATTCAGAGCAGCTATTATTATTATTATTATTATCCGTATGTTTGTTTATCAAGTTCAGAGCATTCTTGATTATGACTTAGAGGAGTTTAGAGCTTTGTTTTATATGTTATATATGGGATTGTTAGCAAGAGTTTTAGATTTTATTTTATAAGTGTTATTATTATTGTTAGTAGTATTATTGTGACTTTTATGCATCTTGGTTGTTGTCTCATGAAAGAGGTTACGGGTGAGAATTCACACAAGTTTTGTAACAAAACTCACCCCTCTTTTCTTCCTTTTCTCAGAGATACACGTATAGCTAGGATTCTCCTCTTCTTCCTCCTTAGCAGTAGCCTATTCCAATTGGTGAGCTTCACGTTGCCGTGAAGTATTTTGGGTCCTTTTTGGTAGAAGTGCTCCAGTGATATGATGGGAGGGATCTCGGACCACATGCATTCATAGATTTTTTTATTTTACATTTTATTTTACCATGAATTAGATTGTATTGTGATTGCGTGATTATAGCTTTCATGGTTTAAAAATTTATAGAGAGTAATTCAGTATATGTTGTATTATGAATATAGATTTCAGAATTTGAATATGAAACTAATTATGATGTTTTAGACTTCATGGAGAAAATGATTTATGTTAAATATGAATTTATGTCTGAAAATGGATCTTATGATTTAAATTTTATGCATATAGAGTGACTCAACAATCACGAGACTTATATAGGGATGAGATTCCTCACCAGTCACGATTAAGGTAAGGTTGTGACACAACCTCTAATAGAAAGGAGCAAAAGAGTATATCAAACATGATATACAAAGCACCATACACAATACACGAAGATCAAAACATGGTGCACAAATCACCATACTCAAGACTCAAGACTTATTATACGAAACACAAAACTTGATTCATAAAGCAACTCAAGCCATCTCATGATGCTCCATCCTTATCACTGTCAACCACAATTAGCAACAATGGTTGATGTGGTGTTGGAAACAAGCATCGATGGTAGTGCCGCAAGTCAAAACCACAAAAATTCGACAACACCTAACTCGTTGAAGAACTCTTATGCTTATCAAGGGATAGATTTTAGGAGACCTTATAAGCTAAGCAACATGGGTGGATGTTGGCAGAGGCAATGTCATTGATGAAAGCAACCACAACCACAACCAGAGAGAGGATTTCCTTTTTGTGTGTGTTCGCATCTATGTGTACAATTTTTTTTTATTAAAAGGGCATTTCAACATTTTAATACAAGTAGAATAGTATAACTTATATTGTAAACGCATTAAAAACTTCCCATTTTAGAGGAATTATGTGTTGGGCAGAGAAAACATACATAAGAAATACAATAACATGTCTCCTTACATTAGAAGTAACAATACAAGAAGAAAATAGAACATAAAATAGGCAATATGCACAAAATTTTACACATGATTTGATTCCTTCAACTACATCCACGACCTTTAAATTATGTTTCAAAATTTTTCGCTATTTACAAGTTCGTATAAGTAGCATTTCCAACCAATTTTACAAAAAATTAATCATATGAACAACTCTTATAAATTATCCATACAATCCTTGATTGCTCCCACTCCTAAAAGATGCCTAAATCAAAATGTTAAAGGCCTTATTGACAGGTCAAATCTCCTATGAAACTTCTACTCCTTCTTGATGTGAGATTTTTTTGCTTAAATTATCGACACTATGAAATGAAGGTTTAGGGTTCTAATATAAGAGATGATTAACAATCTTCAAAGTAAAACTCTCAAATAAGGGTAAAAATCCACTAAGTTTCTCTCTTTCATCTCTTCGTCCTCTAAATTAAACTAACAAATTAAATGATCCTTTGAAAAAATGTCGAACCACTTGAATTAATTATCATTGACAAAAAAACAATAATGCATTAAAAAATGTATATACATGTATAAATTAAGTCTAATAATAGTTATATTAATCGGTAGGATGAATCTAATATAATATAAAAAAGCCATTTGGCTCCAATAAAACCTTCTCTTAATACCACTATTTGAATAAGTCAAATTGTTGCATTCCCAATACCTTAACACTATTATATTGTGAGATATTGGGGCCACATATTGTATGTCAATGCCTATCAATATTAATTATTATTTTCTATAAATTTTTCTGTAAGTTTTCATTAAAAAACAAAAACAAGGTGCAGTTTTTTTTATTTGTTAATTCTCCACTTGAAAAATAGAAGCATATATATATATATATATATATAAAAGAGTGAATTTCTACTATAGTTTACAATTTCTTTCTTAGTTTAAACTTTCCATTTTGTTTAAGGAATTCTCTATAGAAATAGCACATGATTCTTTTAAAATAGTTTAATTTATTATGTATTTTATTTTTTGAAAATAAATCAAAATAAGAAATATTTACCTTCTTTTTCCTTGATACATAGTTAAGCATGTTCTAAACCCCATTGCAAGCAAAAAATAGTCATAGTAGTTTGATTGAGTATTTGAGTTCACTATTTTACATATACGTAATGAATTCTATCAAAATATATATTAAGGTTGGCTGAAAAGTGATTATTTACATAAAAAAAAATTTGTAACTAAAATAATTTTCAGACATTTATTTTTAATATCCATTGATTTATTATTCCATAATATAAGTATATGACAACAAATATATTTAATTATGAATATTTTTATAAAGATAATTTTTATGTTAATCAATTTATATATTTATAAATAAATTTTAAAGTGGTCTCTTTATATTCATCTTGGTAGATTTAGGGTTTACTGATTTAAAAAACTAACATGTGTTTCCATAAAAGAAACAGCATGTGAAAAAGCATTATTAATAAAGATAAATTATTATAAAACTTAATTGGATATTTGATTTTTTTGTTTAATATAGAAACTTATTTATGTAACACCCTAATAATTAACCCAATACACCTAGGTATATTGAATTAATTACTAGACTTTACTCTTTACTTCAGTTCCTTAATCATGCTTTGAAAATACTTAGTGAAATTACGAGCCATTTTTTTTAAAACATAATTGAAAACGTGAGCCGCGCATAACGTGAACAATAATCGAAATAAAGCGAATAACGTGCAGACATAGCATGAAAAACACATCATATTGGCTCCATCATATAACATCCATAATTACATAACACATAGATAGTTTGCCTACCAACAGAATAAGACTAGGTGTAGGCAATCTAACAAAACATAAATAATATATGGATGGAAGGACATCCATTAATGGCACCTAGTAATAACACTCCAAGGATAGGGATAGATATCTGAAATATACGAGTGAAACTAAGGATCAAGTTCAGCTACCAGGTGAAAGCCTCAATGTGATTCACGAATGCTTCCTTCGTTTCTTAAGACGAGATGGAAAGAAAAAAAATAGAGGGAGTGAGAAACTTATAAAAAGAA
The DNA here is from genome assembly GCA_030441495.1 of Dalbergia oliveri. Taxonomy (NCBI): domain Eukaryota; kingdom Viridiplantae; phylum Streptophyta; class Magnoliopsida; order Fabales; family Fabaceae; genus Dalbergia; species Dalbergia oliveri. The sequence goes on from JAMLFY010000006.1 coordinate 15,984,633, forward strand.
TCTCAGGGTACTCACCTCATGATGCATTGTGTCATCATCATCGTCCCCAGGAACCTCGGGGTTATTATGAAATAATGAGCATGCTAAGATTGATTAATTAAGTTTGAAAATATACTTTACCGAGGTTCGTCGGTTTTAATCATGCATCTTATAATGCATCATAAACTTAGCATGTCATGTATATAATGAAATTTTCCTTTCATATATATTAACATAGTTATGCATAAAATCACATCATATTCCTCATCATCATTTCATAATACTATGCATAGCAGAACATCATATTTCTCATCATCATCTCATAAATACTATGCATAGTAGAACATCATATTCACATAATGCATTTACTTAGTTTCTTAGGTGACTTAAATTACTTTCATCATCATCATCATTTTCCTAGGCCACCCTATACTCCACCCTTTTGGGAGTAATCTAGGTTATGAGCTCATACCTTACTAGTCGTCACTAGCATATACTTATCCCTTTTGATAAGTTAAAATCCCGACTCTACCCTTTTGAGAGAACGGGCTAGGGGCAAAAATCACCTTTTCACCATCTATAGTCTGATGGATCTAAAGGATCATTTTCTCAGGATCACCTTTTCACCACCTATAGTCTGATGGGTCCAAAGGATCATTTCCTTATAAATTTAAGTCACCATTAAGTCTTAGCATGTTATATCATAATCATTAAGATGCATGAACATTCTCATTGTTTGTAATAGCAACTATAACATGCAAGCCATGAAATCATTCAATAATATCAAATTCTCAGTAGGCATTACTTCATCATATAACTGACATTCCAAAGCATCAAAAGATGTCATCTAAAATTATCACAGTAAAGCTCCCTTAAATAACCGAACTCTAAATTGGGTAACCTTAATTATCAAACTAATTACTTATGCATCTAAGGGATTTATTACCATCAATTATAAGCCTTAAGAACATTATTAGACTATATGGGTAGCATAGACAGTAAGTTGTTCTTAAGGTTTTACGTGTGAAGTTACATTTTTAACCCTTTCTCGTTACCGACTTTCCCTATGATGCTAAAATTAATTACTAAACCAATTATGAATCATTGTCCCTTATCTAAACATAATAATATCTGGTTCTTAAGGTCACTAAATGCTCTGGACAGAATGCATAAATTTCATTCTCTAAAGTTATAGAAATCTTGCTTTTACGATTTTCTAGGAAGCTAGTTTTATCTCTAACATGCATAGAATCATTCCTTTAGCAATAAACCATAATTATCACAACTTTAAACATATTAAATCATCATCATTTATTGGTACTATTCTCATATCAGAAGCCGAATCATGAACCTCATATAATTGTATAAAATCACATTTTAAGTGAACATAAAATATTAATTTCTCGTGGAATCCTTGCAAAGCTTTAAAACTCTTTTAGAAACTAATTCTTTTTGAAAGAATCTTCATAATTAAAATTCTCACTTAAGATGAAAGGAGCAAGTCTTGAGCTTAAGAGATTTATGTGATATCTTAGAATCATAAACATGCTATGCAACCTCATTTTAATCTTGTCATTATAAGGTGATAACTTGGAATTATAAACATGATATGCAAATCCATTTCTTTATCTTTAAGATTTAAAGTGATGACTTGAAAATTAAACATGATGCAAGAGCTTGAAATATAAACATGATGCAAGAAACTGCGCGGTAGTCCGCAAGGACCAGTGGAGAGAGAAATTAAGAAACGGAGCGCGTAATCCGCACTGACCGGTGAAGGGAGAAGAGAATTATTATTACATCTTTTTAAGCTCCAATCTCAAGACTTCTTAAAGAATCAATTCTTTAACTCCAATAATCTTATTTCTTTGCTTGTGATACTTGGGCAAGTCTTTGAGCTCTAGGATCTTTAGGTGATGACATAAAAATAAACATGTCATGCGTTGATTCTTTTAGCCATTATAAAATAAAGTGAGAGCATAAAATAAATATGAGATGCATCCTCTTTATTATCTTTGAAGATTAAGTGACAACTTGAAACATAAACATGAAATGCATGCTTGGAAATTTAAACATGAATATGCAAGTTCATTTATTCATTCTTGAGAATTTAGTGATGACATAGAAAGTAAACATGGTTATGCAAGGCATAAACTTAAACATGGATGCAAGTTCATTTTATTTCTTTACTAGAGCTCCTCCAAGACTTTAGAGAAATATAAATTCAACCCAATATATCTTAGCAAGACAAAGTGAAAAATACATCTTTCAAGTTCTAAACTCAAGATCATAAAAACATCATAAAAATATTATTCTTTAAAGTTTTGCATCAAGTGGAACTTTCAAGCTTTAGAGGCCTAACTTGTGATGGATTCACAACCCACCCTCAAGGTCCTCATCATCAAGCCATCATCTTAGTCCCACCTAGGCCATATGGCTGAATTGGTTAAAGAAAAAGGAAGAAGAAAACCAAATGGAAAAACTAGAGAAAATCCATGAAATCATCATTTTGAACCAAGAACAACACTTAGCAAAACATAGAAATAAACTTAAAAACAACTCCCTACCTAATCTGATTTGAAGGAAAGGAAGAGAACTTGGTTTCTTGGAGTGAAATGAAAGAAAATATTCTTGAAAACTTGAAGAAAGAAATCAGCCAAGAGGAGGAGGAAATGAGAGCTTTTGGTGCTCCTAAAACTAGAATTTGTGTAAGTTATGAGCAAGGCTTCCAAGGCTCCTCAAGCATGCCTATTTATAGAGGAATTCAAGCTCATGTATGACAAGAGGAGGAGGCATAATTTTTGGATTTTTCATGGGGAACAAAGGGAGGAAAATCATTTCTTTGTTTAAGGCATGTTTTATGCCATGTTTTAGGGAATTTTTTGGCATTTTGTTTTAGTGCATTATCTTGCAATAATTCTAATGATTATGGCTGAATAATTTCGTGCATTACAGCCTCATGGAAGAGGGTTTTGTGTGTTCCATGTATTATTTAGGTGTAGGCAAGGTATTCATGCAATTTAGAGAATTTACGGTTAAGGGCTTAGGTGAATTAGTAAGCAATTTGAGTGTTTTAAAGCAATTTTAGGTTCTAATCAATTTAAATAAATAATTTTGACTCTAGATTAATAATTAGAATTTAATAAGCTTTAATTTGAGCCTAATATTGCTTAGGTTTCGTTAGACGAATCAAAAATCTCAAAATTTGTAAAACTGCACAAAGACGGGCAAAACGGTCATTTTACTTAAAAATTGCCCGAGACCACCCGAGCTTAACCAATGGTTAATCATGGCTTAAAAACACCTTTTAACACATTTTAGTGAGGTTCGGGCTAAGTCGGCACGCAATTCGGTTAAAACGCTTAACGTTTTGTCATTTCACGTTGTTCAAAATTAGGATTCTTCTCCTCTATTAACACTCATAACACAAACAATCTCTTATTAACATCAAAACATCCCCTTGAGGATGGGTGGGGCCCACGATCCTCATTTTCTAGTAAAATAACCTCATTTTGGTCATTTTACACGTACAGAAATTGGTTTGCAATACTTGCACGAATTGCTCCTAACTTCTCTTCTAACGTTATATTCCTTTATTAAGGATTGTTTGGTCTCAAATTTTATATAATATTTACCTACGGTAATTCGGTAATTCCTAATGACAGTAAAATTAATAGGAAAAATTGGGCATTACAATTTACACGAAATATTTTTATATCTATATATTTATTATAAAATTAAATTATTATATTAAATAAATATATATTATTTTATAATTTTTATTTTTTTATGTTTCATTTAATGATATTATAAAAGTTTCATATCATATAGTTCAATTCAAATATATACAAAAAAAAGGGTAAGTTTTTTTTATTAGTTAAATCTCAACTTGAAAAATATAAGTATATATTCAAATAAAATGAATTTCAACGATCTATAATTTTTTATTTTAAAATTTATATTTTTTTCAATGAGAATTTATTTTTATTTATTTTATGAACCTTGAAAAAGATGCATGATATATAATTTATTACATTTTTTATTATAAGATTTTCAAATTATATTTTACAAATATATATATATATATATATATATATATATATAAAATTTAAATTTTAAATTACATAGTATTTGATCATTTTACATATATAGATTTATGTTAGTATTTTATTTTAGATTAAAAAACTTTATTTATGTGTCTATAAATTAAAATCATTATATTATAATATTTTATTTTCAATTAATTTCTAATTATTATATAATTGAATTTATAATTTTATATTATGATGATAAAAATCGTGCAATACAAGGGCCACTATGTTAGTATAATGAACAAAAGTTGTTGGATTTGATTCTGATGCAAGAGTAATTTAGGAAGGGCAAATTTGGAAGAGAAGGACATAAATATTGAGGTTAGTCTTATAAGTAGGGGACACTTGGCAAATGATCAAAAGGGTAACAAGAAAAAGTAGGGCAGGAGGCTGCCATTAGCTGAAGGATTATATTGTGAAGAAGGCATGAAAGTAGTAAGCATTCTCTTCTTCCTCTAAGTTTCTTATACTAATTCTATACTTCTTTCTTCCAGGTAGGAACTTCAACATTAGAGAATATTCTTGGCTCGTACATTGAGCTTGTCATTATTTCATTTTAATTCTATACTTGTTCCTGTTGTTCTAGACATAGCAAAGAAAACCCAAAAACATTGTTACTTCTTTTGTCTTATCGTTTCAATACAAATTGAGGAAATACTTCTGTAATTACAAATTAGCTTTTCATTTAGCCTTCCATCATTGGTGCTTTCATTGGCCCCACCATGGCTGAAAATTCAAACACAAGAATCAGTGAGCTGGAAGCAAGAATGGAGGTACTTATGGCAAATGCATCTCGTATTGAGAACATTGAGAACATCCTAGCAAACTTGCAATTCCAGTTGGAGACTCAAGTGAGAAACATTCAGGAGATTCATCGCCAGCGACAACCATTTCAGGTGAGAAATCTGAAACTCGACTTTCGCTTTGACGGTAGGAACATACTTGGATGGATTTTTCGTCAGATTGCATATTACAATACACCAGATGTGGAACGATTGACAATTGCAGCGATCCACATGGATGGGGATGCTATTCCTGGTATCAAATGATGCAGAGATCGAATCCTTTTCATTCATGGCAGGCATTGACTCGTGCCTTGGAGGCAATTTGGGCCTTCTCCTTTTGATTGTCCTAGGGCAACCTTGTTCAAACTAACCCAATCTTCTTCAGTGAATGTCTATTATTCTAATTCACATCACTTGTTAACGAGTTTATGGATTGGCTCGGGATGCAATCCTTGATTGTTTTATAAGTGGACTAGGAAGATATTAGACGTGATGTTATGACTCAAAATCCATTGAACCTCCAACGTGTGGTGGCTCTAACGTTTATTTGAAGAAAAATATACCAGTGTGAAGAAACCTCAGTTTCAATCAGGTGCTTACAATCGGAATTCTTGGTCCTCGAACGGAATTCGAGCAACACAACCACTTTCAGCAGAACTTACCCACCGCCACCTCCTCCAACCAAATGAACAGCAATATTCTTAAGCCACAACCAATACGAAGACTAACACCAGCTGAAATACAAATGAAGCGTGAAAAGGATTATGTTTCAACTGTGATGAACGATTTACTCTCAACCACAAATGTCCTAATAAGCATTTGATGATTTTACAAGTAGAAGATGAAGAGGAGGAGAGCCTCGTACCTTAGCAGAACTTGAAGATCAATTTGTAACCACTAGCAACCTGATTCATCAGTTATCTATGCATGCATTCAAAGGAGGGGATGGATTTGGCACAATCCGTTTTAGGGCATTGTGAAAGGTATGCCTGTGCACGTTTTGATTGACGGAGGTAGTGACGACACCTTCATTCAACCAAGAATTGCCAAATTCCTCAACTTACCAATTGAACCAGCTGAAATGAAAATCATGGTGGGCGATGGTGTTATTTTGAATGTGGAAGGCGTGGTCAAGGAGGTAATTCTCAAGGCGCAAGGTCACACTATTAAGTTTCCTGCATTTCTACTTCCCTTAGCGCTAATTTAATTTTAGGAACTACATGGCTGGGAACACTTGATGATCATGTTCACAATTATAGAACTAAGACTCTGAAGTTCTATTATCAAGGGGAGTTTATTGAGTTACAAGGTGATCCACCTAAAAGACCAATGAGGTGCAGCTCAATCAACTGAAGAGAATGAATCACATTGGTGCCATTGAGTTGTTTACATTGCAAGTACAGGAAGTATTGAGACTGAAGAAAATCTCCATTACCTGAAACAATGGAGCCTGAAATGGTGCTGTTGTTACAAGCCTACAAACAAGTTTTTAGCAAACCTGAGGCTTACCACCAACTCGAAGTCATGATCATCACATTCCTTTGCAAGAGGGAGAGGCCCTATTAAGGTGAAGCCTTATAGATACCCACACAGTCAAAAGGAACAAATTGAAACCATGGTTCAAGAAATGCTTGCTGAAGGAATTATCAAACCAAGTAAGAGTCCCTTCTCTTCTCCTGTTCTTTTGGTTAGAAGAAAGATGGATCTTGGAGGTTTTGTAGAGATTATAGAGCCTTGAATGCGATCACTGTTAAGGATTCATTCCCTATACCTACAGGAGATGAGTTAATTGATGAATTGCATGGTGCATCCTACTTCTCCAAGTTGGATCTGAGGGCGGGTTATCACCAAATACCTGTTAAATCCTTCTGATACTCATAAGACTGCCTTTAGGACACATAATGGCCATTATGAATGGTTAGTCATGCCTTTTGGCCTTACTAATGCTCCTGCAACCTTTCAAAGTCTTATGAACGAAGTATTTCAACAGGCCCTAAGGAAATGTGTTAGTTTTCTTTGATGACATATTAGTATATAGTCCCAATTGGGCCACTCATCTATGCCATTTAAATGCGGTTTTGCAAATATTATTGAGAGAAAAATTGTTTGCAAAACTATCTAAATGCTCTTTTGGTGAAAGACAAGTGGATTATTTGGGACACACTATAAATGCTGAAGGAGTAGCCATGGATAATAGCAAGGTTGAGGCTGTTTTGTCATGGCCTGCACCTACTAATTTGAAGCAATTAAGAGGGTTCTTGGGCCTAACAGGGTATTATAGGAGATTTATTAAATCCTATGCAACCATTGCTGCACCACTCATCTATCTACTCAAGAAAGACAACTTCCAATGGTCAACAACAGGCGCCGCATTTCAAAGGTTACAGGCTTTGACTGAAGCACCTGTATTAGCCTTGCCTAATTTTCAGAAGCCATTTTGCTTAGAAACAGATGCATCTGTACTGATTGGAAGCTGGATTGAGTCAGGAAGGCCACCCTATTGCCTATTTCTCCAAGAAATTATCAAGTAGAATGCAGGAAGCAATCAGCATACATTAGAGAACTCCATGCTATTACTTGAAGCCTTGTCCAAGTTTAGGCACTATCTACTAGGCCACAAATTCACGATTAAGACTGATCAATGTAGCCTCAAGGCATTGATGGACCAAACTCTTCAGACTCCAGAACAACAAGCATGGCTCCCCAAGTTCTTAGGATATGACTTTACTATTCAGTATAAACCTGGCAATGAAAATGTAGCAGCTGACTCACTTTCGCAATCCTTGAATATGGCTTGGTCTGAGCCAACAAATCTCTGGTTTAAGGAATTGCAAGGCTTGAAGTTATTCAACAACAGCTGAATTAATGAAGAAATGCCAGCAACAACCCCAGGAGAAGGAACCATTCTAATGCAAAATAATATGTTATCCTGGAAGAACAGGTTGTATATACCTACCATGGTTCATAAAATTATGCATGAATTTCACAAGTCTCCTTAGGTGGACACTCAGGTATAGCTAAAACAACAGCTAGAATAGCTTCTAGTCTATTGGCCAGAGATGCACCAAGACATCAGGACATTTGTGCAAGAATGCTTGATTTGTCAACAAGCAAAGAGTGAAAATGTGCTTCCTTCTGGTTTATAAGGCCACTTCCCATTCCTCAACAAGTATGGGAGGATATTTCCATGGATTTTATCACACACTTGCCACCATCTCAAGGATTCACTGTCATCATGGTTGTGGTGGACAGGCTAACAAAATATGCCTATTTCATACAATTGAAGTCTGATTTCTCAAGCAAAAGTGTTGCTGAGAGTTTCATTACTCATGTTGTGAAATTGCATGGCATGCCTAAGTCAATTATTTCAAGCAGAGACAAAGTGTTTGTAAGTGCATTTTGGCAGCTATTCAAACAACAGGGGACTACCTTAGCAATGAGTTCTTCATATCATCCTCAAACGGATGGTCAAAGTGAGGTAGTTAATCGATGTTTGGAGATGTACCTCAGGTGTTTTTCATTTGAACGCCTAGATCTTGGAGCAAGCATTTACCTTGGGCTGAATTTTGGTATAATACCAATCATCATAGGAGTATTGGTATGACACCATTCAAGGCACTATATGGAAGGGAGCCACCTAATATTGCTAGATATGAACAATCTAGTAATGATCCTCCTAGTTGCAGCAAGTATTAGAGGAAAGAGACTCAATGCTAGAACAATTGAAGAATAACCTGTTGAAATCTCAGAATTATATGAAATCCCAAGCTGACAAAAGAAGAGACGTCAATTTGAACCAGGAGACAGGTCCTCCTAGACTTGCAACCTTATAGGCAACACTCAGCTGGGGTGAGGAAGAACCAGAAGCTAGGCTTGCGATATTTTGGCCCTTTCAAGGTGCTAGCAAAAGTGGGACTGGTAGCTTACAAGCTACAACTACCTGAAGATTGCAAAATACATCCTGTATTTCATGTCTCTGTCCTTAAGAAATTCAGAGGTGATACCAACTTGAGTTACATGCCATTGCCGAAGGATTCTATTGAACTTGGCCCAATATTGCAACCACAAGCGGTATTGGCTGAAAGAACCATTATACGGGTCCTGAAAAAATACATCAAGTCTTAATTCACTGGCACACTCATACATCAGAGGCAACATGGGAGGACACTGCTAACTTCAAGCTAAGCTTTCCTAATTTCAACCTTGAGGACAAGGTTGAGCTAGATGGAGAGGGTAATGATGCAAGAGTAATTCAAGGAAGGGGCAAATTTGGAAGAGAAGGACATAAATATTGAGGCTGAGTTTATAAGCAGGGGACACTTGGCAAATGATCCGGAAAAAGGGGTAACAAGAAAAAGTAACAGGGCCAGGAGGCTGCCTATTAAGCTGAAGGATTATATTGTGAAGAAGGCATGAGAGTAGTAAGCATTCTCTTCTTCCTCTAAGTTTCTTATCCTCTCATCACCATTTTCTTATACTAATTCTATACTTCTTTCTTCCAGGTAGCAGAACTTCACATCAGAGAATATTCTTGGCTCGTACATTGAGCTTGTCATTATTTCATTTTAATTCTATACTTGTTACGTTGTTCTAGACATAGCAAAGAAAACCCAAAAACACTGTTACTTCTTTTGTCTTATCTGTTTCAATACAAATTGAGGAAATACTTCTGTAATTACAAATTAGCTTTTCATTTAGCCTTCCATCAGATTCCCCTTCATCGTGTATGAACGTCCCTTTCTATCTTTTTTCCCAAAAAAATAAAATAATAATTTAAAACTCACATGCGAGAAAATATGAATCATCTAATTAAGTTATTATTCATATGTGTCACTAGATGCCCATATACAACATAACCACTTGTGATATAAGGACTTCTTTATATTAGTCGATGCTATAAATAACTTGCTAGTGCTTTTTGATTCCGAAAGCTTTACTTTGATTTTAGTTTTGTTCATGAAAATTAGTACTGATATTTCTTATACAACCATTTCAATACCAATCATATTTAATGCTGTTATATAAAATTACATTGACTTAAGTAATAGTTATTTTAATCCTTTTTAAACTAAAAAAAGAAAAAACGGATAAATGTTTCAAACTCAAATACAGATGCTCCCTCCTTTCAATAGCTATCTACTTTCAACAATTTCACGTTTTAAAATATCTGTTTACTTATAGACAACTTCACATCTTAATGTAATATTTTTTTTAATAGTATTCCTAAATAATTTAACTCGCTAGTTTTCTAAAAATATTTTATTTAATAAAAGTATATTAATTTATTCACTATATTTTATTTTATTTTATTTTTAATATATTTATTTTTTTAATATTTATTTTTGTTCAATAGTGATAGATATTTTAAAAGAGACAGAGCATGTCACTAGCTAGTTGTGAGAAAGTTGTAGAAATAGAGAAGGTTAGGGTGGCTGTTCTGCTTATTTGTTTGCTAGTCTGTATTCGTCACAATCTATGAAGCCTTTTGTTTAAAGACTCTCTCTCTCTCTCTCTCTCTCTCTAATGGTTAGGTCGAACCGTCCACCGACACGGGTATCTTGCCATAATGACAACTTTGATTTCATTAAGCGCAAAACAAACATGAAAAGCTTATCTAATAGAAAGAGGATAATAAAAAAAATTATGGATAATTTGCATGTGCTTTAACTTATGGGTTTAATTTTTATATAACTGTGATGTTAAAAAAATTTATTATCATTTAATTATACATTATGATGGCATTAAAAATTAAATATCTAGTTCTCATAGTATACTTTAAAATCAATTGATAATATAAAACAATTTTATCTAAAATTGTATTGCAACTAATCTCTTAATCTATATGAGAATAATTAATTAAAGATGTAAATATATTTTTCTATGAACAATTTTAGAAGGTGAGGTGGCTGATGTGATATTCAATTATTTTATGATTATGATTATGATTATGATTTGTGTTTATTTAAGAGTTTAATTTCTATACATTTAAAATGTAGAATTATTTTACATGGATATTCAATTAGGGGCTGTCATATGAGTCAAAATGGTTTCTTTTTTAAATAGTAAATATGAAAATCAACTATTTTTATTTATATTACAATACTTGATTAGATATCACCGTAAAATTATTTTATATTTATGGTATATATAAATTAAACTCTTACTTTAATTTAAATCGGTGGATATCTATGTATTAAAGAGTCATTCTATTGAACCCAATGTTTCTTATTTTGGTACGAAAAAGAACGTCAGACTAGAAGCCGCTTATACATAAACATAGGAAATATCTCTTCAAGGCAAGTGCGGTTTTCTGCAGGGAATAAATATATGCTACACACAAAAACAAATCAATAAATATCTTTATCGTTACCAACATACACGTTCTTAGTTGGTGATTACTTCGGTACATGACATGTTTTTATTGGTCCTTTTATCTATATCAACATCTAGTCAACATTCACTCAGTAAATTTAACTATTAGAATCTATAACTATTTTATTTTTAATTTATTTTCAAAGGTCATTTAGTAAATGCACAAACTTAATAAAATTTCTAATTTTTCCATCCCTACCCCTAAATCCCTAAATTGATTTCATCCACCTCTGTTCATTGCATTGCTCCAATCCCGGTCTTGCTCACACATCTCTCTTCAATCCCTAATTCATCCTCCACCACTCTCCTTCCTTCTCGACAGTCAAGCTGCTTCTTAGGAACTCCAAACTAGGCAAACCTTTAAGATTCAAACCAGAAACCAAACATCATCCTGTAATCAAATACAAAAAATTTAAAAAAAAATTAAGCCCTAAAATTTAAAGCAAAGATTAACAACTTGCATTTTATGAACAAAAATCCATTCAATCTAAAAAGGTGAAAAAATAAATCGATAAAAAAATAAATTAATCTACAAAGATCACATATTTGTCAAATGCCAAATGAATTGAACGGTGCAAATGACTGAGGGCGCGAATTTCAGGAAAAAAAATAAAAAGAAAAAAAGAAAACGGTGATGGTGTTGTTACCTAAACAATTCGATCTAAGGGGTTGAAACTTGAGGGAATTGTGAACCTTCATTGTAGGAGAGCGGCGACTTGTGGCAGTGGAGTGAGTGGTCAAAGGCTTTGGTTGGTGTTGAAGGATAGATTGGAAATTTCATTAAATTTTTGTATTTTATTGAATGATCCTTAGATGCAAATTTTTAAAAAATAATAATTATAGGCCCTAATATTTAAAAATACTGACTCAGCGTTGACGGGGTGTTGATATGGATAAAAAGACCAATAAAACTTTGCCAAGTTATGACATTTTTCAGCAATATTCATTTACTGAAAGTACCGAAATAAACACCTCCTTGGTTACTAAAGATATTTTGTATTTTACAACAGTAAGAAAAAAGAAACAAGCTTAGCAAGTTGGAATTTGTTGGTTTCACAACCACAACTCACGCCGCAGATTCTCCACAAATTGCCCCACTCATCAGCAAAACAAATAGAAAAAAAAAGTCCACACACAGTCACTGACACTCCCCACAATGCCACGCACAACAAGGAACATTGACAGCCAACAACGACTTTCTCTCCGTTTATCTCACTTTCTCTCTCCCGTTCCATCTTTTTCTTAGTAGTAATACTCATTATTGAGCCATTATGATTCCATCTTATTAACAAGCACTTTTATGCAAGCTTTTCCTACTTAATAAAAGAAAGGGTTTTTCAAATGAGTACTCTACTCTAAAGACCTCATTAAAAAATCAAGAATAAAATCTTTGAGATTAATTTTGCATCCAATTATGAATTGTTGTGTCAATAAAAGCGATTGAATCACATATATACTTGTTACTTAAAAAGTTATATAAATGAGATGATTTAATTAGATAGAATATAAGAATTATCAATGTATAGAAATTAAACTCTAGAATTTTTTAATTTTTTTTTATATATTCACTATCTTAAACATTTTGAAAACTCCTTATTCAATACAAAATTTTTTATTCTTAATTCCTGAAGGAGTGTTATAGAAAAACCTTAAAAGGAATTTACAAAGAAAGTTCAACTCTAACATACCAGTACAAGGAAAAAATAAATGAAGTTCAGCTCTCGTCTCAATGCTTGACGATTCTGTGTTACCCCTTGATAAATTTGTGTGACTATACTTCCAATAACCAATGTACATCTTCCATGTTTGCACACTCTAAATTATACCCAAATATTCAAATTTTAAATATGGTCCTAAATCATGTTATTTAATTTACTCCAATCTTTCCACCAGCTAGCGTCACTTTTATCTTAAGAGAAATACTTAGGTGCATTGAAAGTAAGAGAAATATTTACTCTAATCCATTTATTAATTAACACATAAGTTTTGTAGGTTGTTATTATCTCTCACTTCCTATATTTTGACAAATAGCTGATTGTCAATCAATAAATAGAACAAAGTAAATATTTTATCTTATTCTAAGAGTACTTAAAAATTTCTCTTACCGTAATTAGGTTCTTAATTTTAGGATATGAGTATTTTTAAATTAACTTTAACAGTTGATTAGTTAGGTTTTTAATTATTATATAAACAATTTTGTTGATGATGGATGGGACTAAAGCCCAAAAAACCACCTATCCAGGGTGTGAGGTTTTAATAGTATATATGAGGTTCTAAGTTCTATTGAGATTTAACACAAAGTTCTACATTGAGAGGAAGTTGAAGTTTTACAAGAGTGTTGGCTTCTAAATATGGTCTTTGGGTGTTGGGCTTATATATTCTCTAAAAGTGAAAGTGATCCATATGAGTAGTTTTTAGGTGTTATCTATGTGATGAAATAATTGTAAGGATGGTTTGTAACATCAACAGTTCAAAAGTTGTAAATAGTGAAAAATTTAAATTGATTTGTGAAGTCATGGACGTAAGTGAAAGGCAGAACCACATTAAATTTTATCTCTTATGTAATTTTTTTCTTGCATTGTTTCCTCTAATGAGAGATATTTATTTTTCGTATTTTCTTTTGCTTCAACTATCCACACAGTTGGCTCTATCCAATAAGTGCTATTAGAACCAATTGTTTGGATTAGTTGGGCGAGTGGTTTGTGTCAAAAATCTTCTTGGCAATGTGGAAGTGAAAATGTGTTCTGTGAGAACGACGTGAAGATTTGGTAGGACTTTGAATTAATGGAAGAATTTGTTAGGATTTAACCTAAAGTCCTATATTGAAAAGAAGTTGAAGTTTTGCAAGAGTATTGACTTATAAATATGGCCTTGTTAGGTTTAGATATCTTTTAAAGTGGAAGTGATTCATATGAGTAGTCTTTAGAAGCTATCCATGTGATGAAAGAAATTTTAGGATTGTTTGTAACTCTAACCATTCAAAAGTAGTAAATAGTGAAAGATCTAGAATGATTAGTGGAATCATGGACAAAGGTAACATCTAGAATGATTAGTGAAATCATGGACATAGGTATTAAAAAGCCAAACTACGTTAAATTTTGTCTCATATATAGTTTTTCTTCTTGCTTTTTTCATCTAAGGAGAGAGGGATTTGTTTTTGGTATTTTTATGCCAGCAAATTTAAATTTTATTATGACTAATGTAATTTCAGAATTATAAAAAAAAAAAACACTCTCATCATACTAGATAAATACGCTAATTAATGCATACATGGCTTCTTAATGTGACGTGGAAATTATATTTCTCAGTTGCATAACAATCATAATTAAAAGGGAAAATTCTTTCAGGCTCTAAGCGCCGTTCAGTATTAAAAAGATAATAATTAAAAGGGAAAAACTAAAAACAAGTAGAGTAGAGTCGCTGTACACAATTATGGCGTAATTAAGGGAGCAGCATGAAGAAAACAAATGAAGCACAGGCTGTATTTGACAGATCAAAGAGGTTGCCTTGTGATTCCTAAACCAGAGTTCCTAAGTGCATTGATATTCAAAAGTGAGTAGTTAAATATTGATTTAGAGTTAGTACAGAGTGGGAACAGGCAAAAACAGCTTTCATTTTTTATTTTTTTAAGTAAAAATGCTGTTTTAGAAAAATCTAGGATGTTCAGTAAATTTTTTTTAAAGTGATTATAATCAAAAGCTAATAATTTTAAACTGAAAAACAGTTTATAATCATAAGCAATATTTTAAAACTTTTGATTATAAGCAAAAGTTGATTATTTTAGAATCATGATCCTTTTATTAATTAATCTTATATAAAATATTATATAATATATACCCAATTTTTTTATAACTTTTTTTAATAATTTATCGTTTAAAGTTATATTTTCACATGATCTAAATAAAGCATATTATTTTAAAACTACTTTTTTAGTTAAAGTATTCAAACACAAATCAGTTATGACATAATTGATTATATAAAAAATAATTATATAAATAAGTGATTATTAAAATAATTTTAATTTTATAGCTTTCACCAACACACAATTGTCCTCATAATATCAGTTAAAAAAATTTAAAAGAAGAAATTTAGTTAAAAATATTGTTTTAAATTTTTAATGTATTTCATATAAAAGCTTAAAAAAAATTCTTAACTTCTTAATCGTTATCTAAAGATTTTTTTAGCATTGATAATATTTCTTACAGATTATATTGAGAACACATATCTTATTTAAATAGGAATATCAATGTAACTTAATTATACTTAAGTAGTAAAAAGAGTAAATAACAAAGACTACTCTTGAAGTTTGCTCAAATGACATTCTACCTCATTCTTCTCAAAATTTGACACTTCACCCCATTCTTTACCCAAAAAAAGAGGAAAAATTAAATAAATAAAGAATAAATTAATAAAGAAAATAAAATAAAAAAGTAGCAAAAACATGAATTTTTTAAATGTAATTTTAACTTGACATGTCTCTTAGATTAAATTAATTCATAAAATTCAAATTTTAAATTTCATATTCTCAATAACTAACTAAAAATAAAATTAAATTAGTTAAGTTGCTAATAAGAATAATATATGAGTCTTGCGATTGAAAAAAATTGAGAAATGCATAATAAGTTAGTTCATCTTCAATATTTTTGAAGGATTTAGGATAAATTGATCTCTAATTATTTATAAAATCATTCAAATTAATCTTTAGCAAAAATATAAATAGAAGAAATAAATCCACTAAAATACTAAAAAAAGTTAATTTATCCTACGTTTTTAATTGTGGGGGATCACAAATATTTTTTCCTTGAGGGACTAATTTATCTACACTATATTTTATTCAACTTATAGTTTACTTTTATTTTTAATATATCTACGTTGCTCTTATGCAGCAATTCAAATAAATGAACAATTTAATTTTGTTTTAAACTAGATATAGATTTGAGGATATAAAATTTAGAATTTGAATTTTATAAACTAAGAAACTTGTCGAGTTGAAGTTGCATTTATAAAATTTATTCCTCTCATTAGTTTTAATTTTCTATTTTATTTATTTGCTATCTTTTTTTAAAGAATGAGGTAGAGTATCATTTGAATAAATCTCAAGGATAATCTTTGCTATTTACTTCTAGTAAAAACTATATTTCTGTAAATTAACGTGCATATATTTGATAAATAAAATTAACCTGTAAATAATTATATATGCAATATTGTTGAATTGTTGCTTATTAATTTTATTATAAGTGTTTAAAAACTTATTATATATAATCTGAAAATATTATATTAGTACCATAAAATGCTCCGTGGCTCGAAAACCACACCTACGAATGGATGTTCAAAATATCCAAGCCATTAGTTCCATTTTTAAATTCTATTTATCATTTATAATTTTTAAAACATTAAACAACTACCGTGTGATGGTTATTCGTGCCTGTTTGATAATTTTTTTTTTGTTCCACCCAGCAATGCTCTTATGAAAAAGGAACATGCATATTAAATATGGGACCTAGCAGAGAAAAATTCTTCTATAGAAATAAATCTTAAAATTTTATGTTTTTGGTATATTTATAGTGAAATGATTAGAGCCAAAATAAGTAACTTTAATGCATATTAAACAAAGCTAGGAGAACTTAATCTTATTTTATTGTAAGTATATTTAAACGAAAAAGATTAGATTTTTATCCTAAAAAGAATTTATGCAATAAGAAAGAAGTTTTTATCCCGCAATAATTCAACTCAGTTTAATCAATATTAATTAAATTTTATGAATTTCAAAAAATCTATTAACAACACTTAATTTGTTTAACTAATTTGAAATTTATATTTTTAAATAAATTTTTAGATATAAGTCTTGTAAATAAAGAATAGCATACTGAGGAGAGATTTATTTTCGTACTCATATCAAATTAGTTGAAATGCTCTAAAATTATAATTCAGAAAAAAATTGGTTATTGTCTTTGCTCAGTTTTTTGATATATTTTATTTTGCTTGATTTGGTCTCAAATCATTGTTCTATCAAATAACTTTTTGAAAATGCTAACATAGCATAAACATGTGGCACACAAGTGAATTTGACGTGGAATATGCAATATCAATATTTTTCATCAATATTATAACGAGATGATAAATTAAAATCAAATTACAAAGTATTCGAAAGAGAAGGAACCAAATTTAAAAGAAAAGATAAAATTGAAAAATCGAATAGAAATAAAAAATCATATTTTGAAAAAAAAAATCATTGATCCAGAATAAGGCAACCATATAAGGTGTATCCATTAGCAGTCACCATTGCATTCAGCCACTGATTAACATTAACGTGACTAACTTCCTTCAAAGACTACCCTTATTATTGACTTTACTTGCTCTCTCACTCAAGCTCCTTTCATTTCACGCTCTTCTCTCTCTCTCTCTCTCTGCGCCTTTTCTTTCTTCTTCTGCCAAACCAAGCTCTGGTTTTTTTCTGCAATGGGTTGTGCTGGATCCTCACAGTCCAAGGCTGATGGTCAGCATCATATAAAACAACCCCTCTTTTTTATGTTTCTTTTATCTTTTATCTTTTTTCTTTTCTTTGTTTGGTTTTGATTTGATTTCTCTGTGAGCTGAAACTTTTGTCTTTGCATTTGGTTTTTTGGTTAAAGCTTCAGTCAATTGATGATGGGTTGTGGTCAAAATCTTTTCTTTCTTGGATTTGCTTGTTGGGGTGCTGTTTGATGCTCATGAGTCATAATTGTGAAATCCCCCACCGTGTTATATTGTGTTTGTTAATCATTCAAATAATGATTCTTGAAAATATGAAGAGTGAATTTCCGCTGCATAGGGCACCGTTGCAAACAAGTCTTTTCTTTTTCTTTTTCTTTTTCTTCTTTTTATTCTTTTTATATTGGGTGTTTAATGCATTTGTGTAAAGCAATGAAAATCCTACCCTCTGAAGCTGGTTTTAGCATTGGTTTGTTGTTCCTTTTTTACTAAGTTTTTCCAAGCAATTGGTGTCATATGGTGTACCAAGCTTGTAGACTCTTGATGGTTCTTAGATTTGCTTTAATTGAATTCAAGTGATTTGGTTGGTCTATCTCTCTTATTTTGTAGTTATGAAAATTTAGATTTTAGATGGTATTGACAATTGTTAGTATTTAGTGGTTTAATTGAGGATGGAAATTGTTTTCTTTGATTTTTGTGTGAAGTTGGCAGTTGGGAAGGGTAAACAAATATTCAACTAGTTTAATTCTGTTTTACCTTTGAAACTATGTGCTTTTTTCTGGAATGCAACCCAATTCTCTCAGTTTTTGTTTGGATCTTTGAGATTTTGGTTGAATTGCAATGATTTGGTGCAAACATTTTGAAATAACAGATTGGAGCAAGCCTATGAACAGCTTGATGAATTTTAGAGACTGAAGACAGTTAAATCTATTCCAGTATATGTATTAATCTATCTTCTAATGTAAAGTTTGATGCTACTGAATCATTGATAATGCTGCCTGAGTCCTGAGTATCCTGACTGTTACTAAAGCCTGGTCTTTCATTTCCCACTTTCACCTAACCTTGATGTGAAGCTGTGTGGTCTACAAGACTATAACAGGTGAATAAGGGTGAAAACCAGAAATACTAGTAAAATAAGTTCCAGATAAAACGAAAACCCTCCAATCTTGTTACTTTGAGCATGCTTGTCAGTTATCACTGTGATATTTTTCCACTTCTTCTTTGTCTTATTTTTTTTAGACAGAGCTAATAAGCATGATTATAAAAATTTGCCTTGCAATTTTGTCTATCTTGGAAATAAGGAAGATAAGAAGCAACAGCATATATTTCAATCAATATGCCATTTCCTTTCTTCTTGTGATCTCTGCATTGAATCATGTATGCATGGAATAGATACATTCATGGTGGAGCATCACAACTTGTTGGAGCCATTTTTTTTTTAACTTTACCATGGTTTTGTTCTGTATTGATATCTGTTGATATAATATCATAAAGAGAGAGGGAGAAAAAAAATCCTTCTGAAATCACTCAAAGCAAATTTACCGTGAGGTGCTGCAGTTTGTCACTTTTGCTTATTTATTTGTTTCCTTTCAGATAGCAACGGATGTTTCAGATCATTGTTGTTGTTGTTCTTTTTTCCGGGTTTCTAGATTAAGTTGTCGGTCTATTTCTTGTTATTCTTTGTTGTTAGTACTTGTGGTCTGTGGATGGATTTTTCATTCCATAGTTTTCTGAAGTATAGAATCATTTAATAGCTTGTTCCTGATGAGAATGCTCAAGTTTTGGGTCTAGTTTAATGTCAATTCTCATTTACATTAATATAAGATTGAAATATTTTAACAGGGACAGTGAAAAAGATCCGAAAGCCTAAGCCTTGGAAGCATCCTCAGCCAATAACGAAGACTCAGCTAATACAATTGCGCGACGAGTTTTGGGACACAGCTCCTCACTATGGTGGCCGTAAAGGTATTAACACAATTTGATAAATAAATGGCTGTATTTGGGTACATTCAAGGCCTATGTATAATTAGATTGGCTTAGAAGACACTAGAGTTTAAGTGGAAATGACTAACGAGTGCTGTGTATGAATCAGCTCACTTGCCACAGTTTTCTGAATATTGCTCGGATTTCTTTATTTTATATGACTTTTCTTACTGATTTAAATTAATAATCCATAGCTTTCTGTGTTGTTTCAATCTCTTCTAGTATGGCCATCTTCTAAGATGCCTCCGTCTTTGCAGCCAAGATGTTGGACAAGAGGGTTGGTAATTTATTGAAAATGTAAATTGACAATAACCAAAGGTTATTACATGTAATTTCAACCTGAACTGGTAATTACTTCAGGTCATGTTGCATAGAAACCTGATACTGAGTAAAGGGTTGGTATTTTGCTAACAAGAATAGATTTGTGAAAATGCATTTTATAGATATTGAGCGTTGTAAGTTAATAAATTTTTAGGGCTTCATGTTGGGTTAGAGAAAGGGAATGTAAACAGCTTTCAATAATTTCATTATCGCTGAGTTTTTCTTGCTGTAAGGTCATTTATTTTCTGTGAAGCAAATGGAGAAAGAAAAAAAAAAAAGATCTTTTTAGGATAACTTTTTGTTATCTCATAGCAAATCATCACCATATGTCTTTGTCTTTCTTGCATTTATTGAATATGATGCCTCAGATACAGAATGGTTTCTAAGTTGGTACTCTGCTTCTTCATATAGGAAAGGCTTAGGTCTCACAGAAGTATCAAAGATCTGATAATGATGATATTCAGCTATTCACTGTGTTAAGAGTAAAGTTTAGATTTCATTTTGTTATTGAATTTCACAGTAAACAACTGACAAACATGCCTGCAATGAAACCATTGGCACATAAATATGGGCCTAAAGCTAATTTTGTAAGGAACGGATGATAAATTTACACCATGGAAAAATTAGAAAATGTTGTGCTTTTGATACTTGCTTGATTGCTAGTGACTTCTGCATATATGGGATATATGATGCAGCTTTATCTTGCCTTCTATGTGGAATTCTTTGCAGCCAAGAAACAGTTAATGAAGTATGCAAATTCAAATTGACTCTGATTATGATTTATTGAATTGGATGATTGAGTATAGTTGTGAAAAGAATCCACAGTAAAATTAACACACAGCGCTAAGGAAATAAGTAAAAGGGATAAAAGCTATTTTGTATTTTTCAGTTGCAAGCTTGATCATTGTTTTCAGAATGACTTTGCCAGTGTTTTTAGTTGTAGAAAATTATTGTCAGATAATGAAATCTACCCATAAATTCTAAAGTAGCAACACCAAGAATAATATTGTGTTTAAACAAAGGCCATCTCACAATAATATACTCTGATTCCAAAAAGAAAGTTAATATCAGAAAGGTTTACAAGGTATTTTGTTGTTGTCAATCTTTCTGTTTTGTTTCGTCTCTTCCTTTTCCTTAATACATGTCTTAATTGTTTTAAGTTAATTGAAGTGCATGTCTCGTTTTCTGCATGCTAGAGATTTGGGATGCTCTTCGAGCTGCTGCTGAGGCTGATCTAACTTTAGCACAAGCAATTGTGGATAGTGCTGGTGTCATTGTCCAGAGTTCAGATTTGACAGTATGCTATGATGAAAGAGGTAACTAGTTGCATTCTTGTATTTGCTATGTTCTATAAACAAAGTTTTAAAAATAACAAGGACCATAAAAGGGGGAAAAAAATTAGAGGATATGATATGATTCAACTTCTATAATCTGAAGACTTCAATTTCTCTGCACTATTATACCGTCAAACAATAGAAATTCAAGAAAGTGTCAAATTATGGTGGGTATTAATTATAGTGAGTAGTTATGTAGCATGATTTTGCACATTCTTAAGATTATATTGGTTGACATTGTTAGTAGATAAAAATAAAATTCTAATCTTAATCAGTCTCTTATCAAAAGTCATTTTTTTTTTTAATTCGATTTTGTTTGCCTATAAAATCTTAGTTGTTTATGAAACTGGAAGTTAAGATGAAAAGCATCCAAGTACTTTTATGCCATGAATCACATATGGGCATGTAGCATCCCTACCATACTTTTTTCCCAATAATTATCCAACTGTGGTCCAATCCTACTCTTATCATGTGACATCCACCTTTATTGTGGATTATGATGGAATGCATTATGCAGTCCATTACTTTTCTTACCCCAGCTACCCTACCACACAACCAAAACCCTTAATAATGGTCTATAACATGTTCATTTTCTTTTGCAATATTTGGCTGCATCAACAATTTCTTATTCTCATTGTTGCTGCAATCCTTGTCTTGCAGGAGCAAAGTATGAGCTACCCAAGTACGTTTTGAGTGAGCCAACTAACCTGATTCGGGATAGTTAATAACAGAGAGTATAAATAGTAACATTCTTGGGAAAGCTATTGTAAATCATGTATATTATCTCATTGATTTGGTAACTTGCATAGAGTAGCAACTGTTTTCCCCTTTTTTCAATCTGTACTCACCTTTGACATCAACCTACCCTTTTTTATGTTTCCTCAATCAATTGAACAAAAATTATGTATGTTCTGTATCTGATGACTTCTTTGGCAAATACAAACTCCATTATGTATTTTCCGTCCTAGATGACTGAAGAAGTCTAACATGGCTACCCCTCAACATTGATTTTATATGTGCTCATAAAAGAACACATAGTAGTTAGATGTTTGCTTAAGAACTTGACTACAAAACAAAGTCACTTTGGATCAAGATTTTAACTTGCACTTCCTTAAAATCTGACAGTGTAATCTAACGGCTAATGAATAATTAACAAATAATTTATTATGTGCATGATTTTTTAAAAATTGAATTAGTTATAAAATGAACTATGTGGTAATTTTCTATTGGGTGATAATGTAAAGATGTTTTAAACTGTTAATGCATGATATATATATATATATATATGAGGATTTTGCGGTAGTAAACTTGGGCGCAAAAACACTGAATCGACTATGCTTAGCAAGTTAATAGCCAATCGCCCAATCCTGTCGTGTGATTATATATTTTTAAAAGCAATTGGTGAACCAATGTAACCATACAATTGGACTAGTAAACAAGGTAGATCATAAAAAATTATTTCAGAAATTGGATTGATTATTAGTGCATTTATTGACATTTTTTTTCCCACGAAAATTAAGTTAATTCAGATTTTTCTATTAATCCATTCTTACTCATTCGAATAAGTTATATTTACTGATACATTAAACTAATCTGATTGATTTTCGAGGAAAAATATATCATTACGATTTAAGAAGATAACATGTCAATGCGATAAGTAACCTAACTACCGAATTGGTAAATAAATAACTCGATGACCACCTCACCAGGGAAGATCTAATCCGGTTTCTCTAACAACTATTGGGGTTGAGTCAACTAAACCAATTCGTAAATTAATTACCTCAAGAAATTCAAGTTTTGAACTCCCATCTCCACATTATATAGCCGCTCTTTCATACTTTAAAGCAAAGCATGAGAAAGCTTTGTTTACTTTCTCGATTCACTACCTTTTTTCCTCTGAATATTTGTGTAGTTTAACTGGAAATGGATAATAAAAGATGAGTTCATTTTCATCTTAACTTTACTGTCAAATAATGTTGCCGCTTTTCACCTTATTTTACACCGCGATTGTCCACTCTAAGTGGCACAGCCTGGTCTTGAAAAGACGTGGATCATGACGTAACGCATCTCGACAAAATAGAAAGAAAAGAAAAGAAGAAAAGACTATGCTTATTAAGGCAAGAACAGGAAACGAGAGCAATATTAGCAAGAGTGCACGTAAGGAAAACATACACATAAATGTATTTCAACTACCCTGCATTCAGATTCCCGTGAAACCTCCAACTAACTAAAATATCTACATAATCCAAAATCCTCACAACCATGAAAGGTAGTAGCAGCACTAGTGGAAGATCCTGCTGAAAGCAACGTCATTTTATCTTGACCTCAAACTCTCTTGAAGAACGAAAGAATATTGCCCTGTTTGGGATCCTTTGAGCTTCCTGTTTTCTTGCTTCCTGCTTTTCCAGAAGTGGTATTTGCCATAGCCGGTGCCTTCTTAGTTGCTGGAGCACTGGAATATCGTATCAAATGAATAAAGCGTGTCACGATTAACAAGTTTAAACAACAAAGCAGTGAAAGGATCAAAGGAACCAAGGTTAACAACCTCCTCTCAAATGCCCTTGACATGTTTGCTGCCCAAATAATTTTCAACACGACGACTAAAACAAACAGGCCGTGTGTCTTTTAAAATAGGTTCCATGTTTTATGTCAAAAGCTTCAAGCCATAGCAATTTGTCTCCTTTGAATATACGGGATCAATAAACAAGCACAGACATAAAATGGTCGAGTGCCTTAGTAGCATTAGGTTCAAGCACAAATCTCAGAAGTATTTTGCATTAGTTCAATGTACTATTTCAATATCACAAAATCAGGAATTGTTTTTTTTGTCAGAAGACCTTGAAAGTTGAAACAACTTCAGAAATACCTTGCAAGGTGCAAAGCAAACCTAATTAAGCACTGTTATGGTGCTTCATAGGACAACTGATAAGGTGTCCTTCGCACTTTGTAGTATTGCCTCTTACCAGTCATTTAGTTCAAATGCTTGAAAGATAAGTACAAGTAACACTAACCCGTTGACAGAATTGATAGATGCATTATTGTCAGCTTTCTTTGTTGTAACCTTATCAGCTTTCTTTGCTTCGGTCTCCTCCCCTTCCCAGACTACTTCAGTTACTGGAGAGAAGAACAAAATCGTAAACAAATAACATAAAATAGCTTACGTTTACTGAGATTCACTAAATTTCTTGATATAGATCACCCAAAATACACCAGTAGAGGTGTAAAGTTGATTTTTAATAAAGAACAAAGTTCTAAATAGAAGTTCCAAAGTAATCTATATTATATCCATACAGAAAGTTCGCTAGTATTCTGTAAGGCAATAGGCAATACAGAAGCTGCTTTGTGAAGAAAATGCACTAAGAACACAGGTACCTTCTCTCCCTCGTTCATCAATCCTGGTCTTCACCACTTTCTCCTCTTTGGTGAACCAGGTGCAACATTGTTTAGACTATCCTTATTAACAGAAATTTCAGGAGTACAACTCTGCAGCTTCTCAGTAGATGATTTCCTAGTACTTGTGCATTTGCTGATAACTGAAAACTCTTCCCTGAACGGTTGGTTAGCTTTTGGGTCAGATGCTTTTTCTTCCTTACCACTTGATTTATTTTCTATCTTTGTGTCAAAATTCAGAGTGGTTTTATCTGATGATCTATTATCATTTTGTTTGGAATCCTCAGACAACTGCTTCTTTGGTAATTCTGGTGATGCTAAATTGACAGCATCATCTTCATCTTCATCTGAGAAATCAAAGACAACCCTCCTTTTCCTATTGGATGATCGTCTTAAGGCGATATCTTGATTATCATCATCACCGCTGTCACCCTCTCCTGCTTCTCGAGCACTAGTTTGGGCATCTTCAGTAGCTACTGAAACATTTAAGTCTCAATAAATATAATGGAGATCCATTGTTATATTACTATTACAATCATCAAGAAAATTCTGAATCTAAAACAAACCAAATAAAAATAAACTGCAATGAAAACCAACCAGTATGATTTGAAACTGTGTTATTGTTTTCTGTCGGTAGGGAACCAGGCTTGGGCTTCGCAGATGCACGACCCCAAAAGCTAGCCAATGAACCTCCAGTACCAGAACCACTTTTATCAACTTGTGCTTTCTTTTTGCTTGTGGTTGTGGGCAATGGAAGGACCTTTTCTTTGTCTTCAGTAGGTTTGTTGATGTGATCATGAACTCCTGTACTCCCTGTGCCATTGCTTTCACTCTTGACATCTTTCACCACATTCTGTGATTTGAGATCAACTTTGGGAATAGTATCATGTGCTATACTTTTTGGAGGTTGGAGAAAATTACTCTTTGTTGGTCCCATGCCTACTGCAGATTTTGTCAGTGGAGCTGCAGAAACCACTGCTTGGCCATCTACATTCCGTTGAACAAAAACTAGAGATCCCACAGAACCTGATGAGTATGCTGGTTAGCCACCATGAAAAACCCCAAGCATATCTCTATATAGTAACGAAAACATAATATGCTATTTTTCCAGACTAGTGAACAACAGTTATGCATGCATGTCTGCCAACAGAATTTTAAGCACCTGATGATAAGGGAAAATTGCGACAACCTTTTCGTCGACTACATTTTTCTCTATGAAGAGATTTCGAAATTAAATTTTACACATTATGTTAAGAAAATTAAGTATATATAATATCCCTACAGTATTCAGAACTTGCCAGCAGATTGATATCATAGAATGCTGTCCTTGTTGCTCATAGATACAATGAATTGACAATGGCAAAAACCAAATAACCACATTTTTGGGTGCAAAAAACAAACTTTTAATGTCACAGATTCTCCAATTTCAATGCAGTATCTAGACGACATCTAGTTGATCTGAAAGTGACAAAACCAAGTAATCAAGTACCAATCAAAATCGCTTCCCCCTAATTTCAAACCAACTTGTTTTCTTATTTAAATGTTTCATGCATTGCTTGTGCTGGACAGGTGCAGAGCAATACCATTTGCATTCTGTCCTTTATCCTTTCCTAGAACATAGAGAAGAAAAGAACACAAGAACTAGAGTGACTGAGGTCTCCCAATTAGTCTGAAACTAACATACTGATAAAACGATGGAAATACTTACTCTCAATCTCTCTTTATAAAGCTTAGTTGGTGCTCCGTCATTCCTATTCCCGTTAGAGCACATCCAGAAGTATGAGAAAGAGAAGGATCTGTTTCATTTCGTGAATTTTTCTCATTGATTTATTTTATTTTTTAAGGTAAGATATTATTAAAGTGAAAAATGGCAAGGTTCGCATACAAGGATTTACGCCTATCTTCTATAACAAAGACAATGAAAAAGAAACAAAACACTCATCATTACAATATGAGTGGACCATGTCTCTTGGCCCATTTTTCTTTTATTTTTTGATAAAAGAATAAATTTATTAGATAAAAGTGAACAAAGATTAACACAAGATTGTAGGATAAGAAATCCTCAACAAAGAAAATCAGTGAAGAAAAGAAAAATAGGAAAGTACGGAAACTCCTATTAAAACTAGTCACAATAAAAGAGTTCTCAACTCCCTTAGGATATCTGAAATGCCCACAATAACTCAGCCTCTAGGCATAATGTTAAGAATCAGAATAAGTAGTAAAGAAAACAGTCAAAGGCCAATCCTTTTTTTGAGGAGTGTCTTATCCTCCATTTCTGTGCTCTTTCTTCCTGTTTCAGTAGCCAAACTATTCTTATCTAAAAGAGTAAAGTAATCATTTTGACTTTCTATATATATATATGATAATATGTCAATAACCACTGACTTACAAACAGAAGTTGTGTCCCAATTTTGTTCAATAATCTGGAATCTTAATCATCCAATTCAGTGAACAGGCAACCTATATATTAGAAGACAACACTTCAATTCAGTGAAAAAAGACTATTTTAGCAGTTCTATGTATTATCACTGTAAAACAGACAGTTCTTCAATTGAACTAGCATAACATTAAATATATATTCATAATAACAAACTCAAGATAACTCAATACTTTCAACCGGTCCAACTGCTATAACACAAGCTAACCAAATGCATATACACTATATAAATATTCTGAAGACATGGAACCTACCTGTTATCTCTCAAGCAATTGTCAACTGACCAGGGCTCCCTGAAGAGCTGCTCCGCTTGAATAAACTCCTCATTCCAAAGCCCAGCTGGATCCTTTGGAATGCTAGCTTGCACACTATATACTTGAACTGAGCAATGGTCATCAAATTCTTGCTGTGCTTCTGCATAAAAAGTGGGAAACAGTTTACCGTAATCTCTAATCCTAATGTTTGTAAGCCACTTCATATAAAAAATGACTGGCTAACATTTTCACATCATACAACTACTGGAAGATCTTGGCAAGCAGTTATTTTATTACAGGCAAAACTGATTGTACAATGCCAAATAAATCCATCTCTTGTTGAATAAGATACTAAATAACAACCACCATTTGGACACGAGAATTAAGGAAACACAAATTAATACAGGTTCTATTAGTTTTAACAGTGGCCTTTAAAGCTTGATACCTTACAGATTGAACAAACAAGTATAAATTAAATGGTGAAAAGACGAGGAACAAAGACCATATGAACCATGTCTTTATAACGTCCTGTTGGCGTTTGGAATTGAGCATGGAATTGGACTTTGGAATTGGGCACCCTAGTTCCAATTTTCATGTTTGGAGTAACATATAGAATTGGAATTATAATCCCAAAATTCAATTCCACAGAATTCAAAAACAACTAAAGTTGACGACCATTCTTAATTTCCAACCTATATCCTATAAATTGTCAATTCCAAAACTCGTCAAATATCTCTTTCCTCATTAAAGTCTATATTATTCTTTCTCATTCTTATTCATTGTGTGTCAATAATCACTTAACAATTAAAATTCTTTTAGAATTTAAGATTCTAAGCCAAACATAAAATTTAAGATTCTAAGCCAATTCCAAGTCTTTTAGAATTAGAATTGAAATTAAAACTTCACATTACAATTTCAATTCCAACATCTAAATAGTTAGTTAGGAAATTAGGATAAAGAACAAGAAAAAGTTATCAATCAAATGAAAATATCTTCAGAAAAGGGGTCAGAAGTCAAAAGACATTTACTATTATGTCATGGTTAAATTTGATTTTTCTATCTACTCCTATTCACAGATATTCATATATGCTGTAATACACACAGCCACAGCAAGTAAAATACTCCAGAACACCAATTAATAATTTTTTCTTTTTTCTTTAAAGAAGGCCCAAGTAGCACCTGCAAGCTTTGGGGCAGTAACAAGCCTTATGTGGTAACTTGGATGGGTGCTCTTTAACCAGCCAGACAAAGCATACACAACCTCCGACCCACCATCATGCTTTTCAACAAACTCCTGAAGCAACCTAAACATAACAAAATTTTCAACATTTCATAAAACCATAATATATTTTCAAGAGTTTAATTTTGATGCACCGAAATTATCATCCAATTAAAATTTTCCATTTGCATGACTTTTTAAGTAGTAAATGAAAGAATAAACTATCATGGCTGATGTGTCAATATATAATTAGATAACTATGTAAAAAACTTTTACACCTTCTAGTACATAGAATTTAAATTTTTAAATAGAAAAGAGTTTAATTTATATGCAATTAAATTATCTCATTTATATAACTTTTTAAGTAACGAGTGTGACAATGTAAAAATAAAAATAATCTTATTTACACTTTTAATGCATAAAAATTAAACTCTTAAATAAAATAAAAATCTGCAAGCAAAAGTTTCTTCTTTTAGTTTTATTTTCACCTCTTTGCTTCATCGGACGAGATATTGTAATTGCGACTCAACCACTTGTAGGAAACCTGAAACAGCAGGAATCAAGTGTATGCTAATAACTGAGATAAACAATTTGGGACCAAAAGAGTGTCGAAAGTCAAGAGCCAGGAAAATAACGTAACGCCAAAAATAAGGAATCTAAAACGAAAAAAAATGGAAAATTCACAGCGAATGTCGTAAGTGCGAAATTGCACAGGTAAAACGAGTGAATCTGAGGAAAAGGGAAAAACGGAAGGGGCCGAGAGAGAGAGAGAGAGCTACCACTCTAAGCTCATCGGAGACGAGAGATTCGATCTCGTGAACGAGGTCTAGGGTTTGCGCCATAGAAGAGGAGAGAAGAGGAAGAGAGGGACGATGGAGAAAGAAGCGTTCGCGGTTTTTTCACTTGTACTCTTTAGATCCCAAAATGAGATGTTATGGCTTCGTTTCCCGCCAATACGTGCTTTTTCTTCCACTCTGTACTTCTGAGACTATCTATGCAAGCAAAAAGAGACCATGGATAACTTGTGTGTCTTTGGCAATACGGACACCTTTTTTAGAAAAAGAAAATAATTATTTTTTAAAGGTAAGTATTACTAATTAAATTTATTAATATTTTAAATATTTATGATTAAATTATAATCTTTAAATTTAAAAGGATTTTGATATCATAAGGTACAAAACAAAATCCCATTTTTTAATAAATAATAAACATTTACCCATTGAAATTAAAAAGTTTTATTATTTATATTCATCATGTTATTTTATCGATGTAAGATAATATTTTTGAGATTAAATGATATTGCACACCATACTCCTTAATTTGTTATTTTACACTGATACTACCTACAAATGTATTTAGTATTATTTCCAGGATACTTAGTTAAGAGTCTCACATGTAATATTATTTAGAGAAATAACCTTTTTGATCATGTAAAGGTTCATTTTGATCATCAATATTATATTTGTGCTTCACTTTAATTCATGAAACTAATAAAATATTAATTTAATTTTTAAAATTACATAAAGGGATTCAAGTTAACTCATATGTTAATACTCATGAGGACTAACTTGAATATCAAAAAAGCCTAATTTGAGTCACTTTTTTTAACAATTTCAGAGATTAAATTGATACTTTCTAGTGTAGGATTTAAAGTGAAATGCGCATATAATTTTAGGGACAAAAATAAATATTTACTTCCTTTTATCATAACATTTTCAATTTGACATCAATTTAGTTTTAATAAAAATTTTAACATCTTTCACAAGATATTAAGGGATAGGGGGTTAGAATTAAAATCAAGCTTGCAACATTCTATAACTCTTTAAATCATATAGGAATCTACCACTAGACTAATGACTCACTTACTTTTAGTATCAATTTTAGTATTAACAATTTTAGTAATTTATATTGGATTTGGGCGCCAATGTAAAATACTACTAACTTGTCGTAAATTTTGACTTTGACTCATCATGCATCGACTAAGCTTAAATCATGACTCAAAATGTTAATTTGGGTTTGAAAAACAAACTATGACAGTTCATTTAATACAATTCACATTGCTTTGATCATGCGATTAACATAAAAATTGTAACAAAACTATTGCATGTTCAGTTTCCAAATTTTACAAGACATCATCTTATTTCAAATAGTTCAATATTTATTCTCTTTAAACAAAGTCTTGAACAATTAAAAAAAATTATGGTTGGGAGAACGTTAACCTCCCTGTAAGTCAATCTCACTGAGACCACGTTAACTGAAAATTCAGTGAACTTTTCTACAAAACACCATACTGCATCAAATCATACAGATGCTTGCATTACAAGTGCATCCAAAAATAATCACAACTTGATATGGAACTCATGATCCAATCTGACTTGAACCAGATCAATTAGAGTCTAGTAAACTTTTAACTGCTTGCATTACTTTTGCCTCCAAAAATAATCACAAATTGCCATGTAGCAAAGTGTAAAATGCTTTTATTTTCGTTTGATAACCTAAGCCAATGTAGCATAAGATCTTCATGTTGATTTTTTTTTTAAATTATTGTTTAACTTCTCTTTAACAAACCAAACAAATATACGGATCATGCATTTGAACAGCTGCAGATCCATTCGACAGGAAATATATAGTCCTACAAACTACATGGTATCAATAAGTTAATTGATTTTGCCTCCTAGCCATCTTCACCCATGCATTAATTCCGTATAGTAGAGCTCATGTGTTAACTCAAGCAGATGGCCAAAGCCAAAGACTGGTCAATAATAGTGTACAACGCATTAATGAGCATAGCTTTGGCACAATGTCAAGCATCTTACTGTCATTATTGTGCATAACAATAATAATAGTTACTCATGTATATACAAAATTAAGTCATATTTATTAATATCGTTTTTCTAACAAGTGTCCTTCAGGAGTAAATGGAAATTTTCATGTTGGGAAGAGATTTTTCATGTTTTCAAAGTATGAGACGCACCTCTAGGCTTTGAAAATCCTTAACCAATGTGAAGAAAAAACCCTTATTAGGGTTTTTATGCACAAAATAATATCTGTTAACTCCTCCATCTTTTAGATTCATGAGAATATATAGACTTCATCAAATCCTCTCCTACAAGTAGCATAAACATCAACATCAGCAACTTTTTGTGTGCAAAGAAAATTAACATCACAATCAAACAGATACATTGAGCTTACCCAGCCTTCCCAGCATAAGTGGGACTGTAATTGTAAATGAGATTGTCTAGCACTTCTTGAGCAACTGGTCTGTTTAACGATTTCCTAGCTTCACTGGAACCGGATCCATGAAAGTTGAAATATGTTGAGTTAGCCAGTGATAATCACATGAAAACATAGCAAATGAAGCTCAGTCATTTCATAGGTAGCAAGTGTCTTAAAAGATGTTTTTTCTGAACCTTATTTGGTATTCACAATTAAGTAGCAATTTGGGTGTGGAGGGCATAAAAGGGTAATCCCAAAAATTTTCATCCCATTAAAAGAGGTACCTAGTCAATATCATCTGCATAATTGTAAATAGCAAAAATAAATTGCATCATTTTATATTTCATTGCACTGGCAATTACTCTGAACAACTCTGTCAAATGTTGAGGTAATCCAATAACTACTGAGAATTATTCACATGAAATTCTAGCAGATGGAGATATTTAAAATTGAGTCCTAACCTGACCAGAAAGTTTGCAACATACTGAGTGACCCGAATGGCATCCTCCGTGTGCGGAATTCCTGATACACCCCATTCAAAAGTGTTTTTCTATGACATAATTTATAGAGGATGTTAGACAGCTGAAATAATTATGAACTAAGTAGACTGGGAAGTGGTACACATCTGCAGCCCAAAGGGACCTAATTAAAATAGTATTTAGGAATTGAATTTCAGAATACACCAAAAGACGGCACATAGAATTAATAAATCACCTCTGGATGCCATTGGAAGCCAGTCACAGGATAGTTCCGTGATCTTACTGTGGAAACATAAAGCTAAAACAACTACTAGTGTTATTAAATTTCCTCATGTAAGAAGCCTATGACAGGTTATGCATGTAACAAAAACAAGGAATTGAAAACCAGTATATGATGACAGTGAATACCTTGTCATCCTCATCCTTGCAAGTTGTCAGGATCTCAAAAAAAGTAGATAGCTTGTGATTATCCAGAAACTTTCCTGGGGATATGCCATACTGTCATGTCCAAAAGAAGATGAAAATCATGTTACCAAATTTCATACGTGTATATCTGATGAACTTCAAACTGTATTTTATGTTTATGAATTAAAAAAAAGCCAACAATGACAACTTGAAAACACAGAACATCCAAACATGGAAGGCATGGTATGAACTATCTTATCTTCATGAGCCTCTACGTATGAAGTAAACCTTTCCATGCTGCTTCAAAACTTTCCACATCAATGAATATTATGAGTATAATGGGCAGGCAAGTGCAAGGACGGGAAACTTTCAAGGGGACACGTGCTTTTCTTTTATTTTTTTGATTGGGATACACTGGGTTAGTCTCAAAATTACAAAAGCCGAGTGAGCAAATGGTAACATAGATGAAGTTGGCAAATGAATTATATATACTCCAAAACATTGCATAAAAGATTAAATGCTTAAACACCATCATTCAGTTTCTTTAACTGGCTCAATGGAAGAATGTTTGATTGTAAAATTTACAAGGTGAGGTCTATGGTGCATCCCTAAACAAAGGGTCGTTGGATTAGATATACGGTTCAAGGTTGCGATTTGAGATGAGATTTTTATCCTCAGAAAAACCAGATGAGACAACTGATGCTCCATCCTCTCTTCTCACTGTCCACTGCTTCCAACATCATCCAATTTTCAGTCATCACAGTCTTCTTCTCAACTAAAACAGCACCCTAACCTCCATCATCACAATAATCACTTTGATTAGGTTATAAGAATCTATGTAGGAACAGAACAGGGTCATTGGCACCATCCCTTTGAGGCTCCAAATCTTAAATACCTATCTGCTTTAATTTCTTCCCCAAAGGCATCGTATAGAGGAGACACAGCCATTGTTGAGCTAGCCAGCAATGGTCCTGTCATATATACCAGATCACCACAACTTTCTACTTGACCCAATGGCTTATTTTCAGCATTGTAACAGCACATTCAAATTTAGGGGTTGTACCACATAGACTTGGCAAAAAGTACAAGTAGTAAATGTATAAAACAAGACCAATTTAAAAGTAAGCTCACGCTGCAACTAAATACTATGATTAATGACAATTTGTAAGGTCAAATTGTGAAACTCAGTAAAAGCCTCTTGTTGAAGAAGAACTCATAGGCAATATAATA
The DNA here is from genome assembly GCA_030441495.1 of Dalbergia oliveri. Taxonomy (NCBI): domain Eukaryota; kingdom Viridiplantae; phylum Streptophyta; class Magnoliopsida; order Fabales; family Fabaceae; genus Dalbergia; species Dalbergia oliveri. The sequence continues at coordinate 16,018,599 of JAMLFY010000006.1, forward strand.
CTCACACGGTGATTTTGCATGACAAGACAGTCTCTGTTCAATTTACCTAGCAAGTCTGGAGGAAATCTGCAGGAAAGAGAGAAGTGAACATTGCATATCAGATTCTGTGACAAATAAGTCTAGAAATTTAATGCTTTTAGATGATTAACAGATACACAAATGGTAGAGGAAGAGAAATTCTTGTGTGTGTATATATATATATATATATATATAATGGGAGGAAATCTGCAGGAAATTCTTGTCTTATAGCATTGTTTTCCTTCAAGCCTCTCTTCCTTTGGCTCTCACTGCCTCTTCTCTGTCTATACTGGCCCATATTTATTGTCCCATATTTATTGTTTCCAAGTTATGATTGGTTGTTTCTAAATGATTAGGTCAATGAAAGAAACTGTTTCTTGTAGACGAATCCCATGCCCTCAATAATAAAAGTGGCATAGTAGACAAGGAGATAGCATATTTCTCCTTTTAACAAAAGAAATTCATAAATAAATAAAAAATGAAAATTAAGCATCAGACAAACAGAGAAATGGAACAAAGTTCCCCACTCCATTTAAAAGTGGGAGGAGAGAGAGGGAGAACAATTTAAGTTCAAAGCCAATCTTGGAACTTCATAATATGTTCATTAAGGCATCAAAGTGCAGCTTCAGAAAAACACTATTAAAATAGATTGTTTACCTCTGAAATACAGTTCCTTCAATATTTGCATTCTCCACAAATTGAAGAGTACTTGCCTGATTTGATGCACTAAATTCTTCAAGAATATTATTGTCCTATTAAGAAGAAAAAAAAGCAGCCGAACTTGTAAAAGTCAAAAAAGAAAAAGAAGAATACAACTCAAATGTATTGTTAGAATTTTTTATTTTTTTTCACCATGTCATTAATATTGTTAAAAATAAATTCAATGAATAAAATTTGCAAAGCTGATATAAACAGCTAATATTTTTACTGTCATGTGCGAGAAACTAAGAACAGAAACGTTCACAACACAAAAGGCAACATAACATTAAAAAGGTTTTTATTTTATCAAGTCACGGAGAAAAGTATAATATGGTGGCTAAAACTCACTTTCTATATGAGTTGTTTAAAAGATCAATCAAGTAAAGTACCCTGGCTAGTGGGAAGCATCTCACTTACCTGCAGACTTTTTGTATTTGGAAAAATAATTTTACAAAGTCAGCCACAAATGACAAGCACAAGAAAGCTAACTTACCTTGCTAATGATCATTGTTAAAAGTTCAAATCCCAAGCAAACAGCATATAATGGGAAATACACTCCAGCATCGTTTTTCTCCAAAACTTTCTGCACAGACAATTAGATATAACTTGATAAGTAAAACTTTAAAACACATAATTCCATAACTATAAAAAGCATCTCTTTACATCTTGGAAACGAAGTTATCTAGCTATACAGAAGTAAAAGCAAAATAATTGATAGCAAGCAGCGAAAACACTCACTATCAAGTCAGTAACAATAATTCCCAAACCCACTATTCACCTTCCAAATTCTGGAAGCTTCAGTTTGACACAGGCACAAAGGGAATTTCCAACAAATGCAAGTTGGTTACTTCTAAAACAAGCCATTCTGAAATCAGTTTGCATATTACTAGGTGAGCATCATAAAAGGATTAACAGATACCTTGAATATTCTCCCAACAGTTTCAAAATATAAACCACTTTTAGCTGATCCACCAGTGAAGAGAACCCCATTTACCAATTCGAGCTTCTGCAGTGAGTACAAAAATGTAGTCAATCATAACTAGACATTTCTACTCCACAAGTGAAACACATATATAATTGTTTATTTGATAAAGAAACAAATGAAACTTATACACCCATTCTTCACCAATAGATTAACCCCTCCGTTTGTGCACAATCTCATAAACACTTTTTCTGCACAGATTTCTCATACAATCAAGCAACTCTAACGGTCTCAATGGTTTTTACTTTTTACTTTCTTAAAAATTTTCTCCCCTTTTGAAATCTCACCACCTTGCTCACCTTTCTCATCCAAGGAAAACTCTCAGAGTCAAAAGTTGACTAGTTAATTTTTTTTTCATCCCCATTTTTTCCAATTTAAAACAATATACTAATCAAAACATTTTATAATTTAAATGACTTATAAATTAAGGAAAACAAATGTAAGTATTTGGTAGGTTGTAACTAAAAATTAGAGAGTTTAATTTCCATGCACTGATGAATTAAAACTTTTTTAAGGTGAATGTGAGACTACTTTTGTGAACATTGCAATACAAGATTAGATGACAATGTAAAGAAGTTTTACTATGTTAGTACACAGAATTACACTTACATTAGGTGCGTTCCTTGTAATTTTATTTCTAGTTTCAGTTTTATTTTGAAGGAAACTAAAAATGAAACTGATTGAAATGACAAAGCAAACGCATATTCTTCTTCTTCTTCTGTTCTAAAATTTTATCTTTAATTTTATCCCCAAAATATCTTCTTTTTCTTATTCTGGATTTTCACCCATTACATACAAAGAAAATCTTAAATGCTCAGTAAAACAAAACATTTGCTCCTCATTTCTTAATTAATATATCAGCTATCGCATTAAAAATATAAGGAAAATAGGAGATAATAATCTCAAAAATTTATGTATCAATTAATAAATAAATCAGAGGCTAGTTCTTCTTCTTACACCTAAGTATTTCTCGTACATACAAACTACTGGTCTTGTTTTTCAAGCTATCTTCAAATTCCAACCAGTCAATCCCACAAGTCCCAAAATCACTACTTGACTAGTTACCCTAAAAAGCTAGATTTTTCTTTGGTCCCCTTTTTAAAACAGAAACAATGGATAACGATTCACGATTCATAATAAACGAATAAATGCTATACAAAGATATGCGGGAGACCAAATTTATCATACTCATAACACTAATTCAATTCGGTCCTTCATAATACGAAACATCCATCAATTCAATAATTAAATTACGTCTAAATATTACTAAATATAGACTAAATTAACATTTATTTCAACAATTGAAACACTAAAACCGATGTACACAAACATTTACCTTGAGAAGCTTCTCTGTGGCTCGTTATAGACGAGGGGAATGACTCGGGCGCCGGCGGCCTCCACGAACTTCACGTACGACGCCGCGATGTACGATACTCCGGTGGCGTTGTTGAGGCGGCCGGAGGCGCCATCGCCGGGGTGGCTCAGGATTCCGATGACCGGCCGGTAGTTGAGGTTGGAGCTGGGGGCGGGGCAACTCGACCGCGACGAGTTTGGCGAGTCGCGGCCGAGTTGACTCGGGAGGAGGATAGCTGACGAGTGGGCGTTGGCGGCGGCGGAGGAGAAGACGACGGATCGGAAGACGGCGATGAGGGTGAGGACCCAAACGGCGTCGTTTTTTGGCATGTGGGGAGAAGTGAATAAAGTGATCAGTGTCGTTTTGGGCAGTCGGAGGAAGATGCTGAAGCTGTTTTTTTTTTTTTATATTTTTATTTTCGGTCAAAAGATGCTGAAGCTGTTGGAGCTACAGAGGTTGACTCTTGCCGATTGCCGTAAGCTGCTACATGGTAAAAATGTATCGTGGGAGACCCTGTGTTTTGGTTAAATTTTTGGAGTTTAATTTCTATTTACTTATAAAACTTGTTTGCACTCTCATCCCATTTATATGAATTTTTAATTGTTGAGTGTGAAATTTAATTAATTTTGCTAATGCGCCCATGTACAATTGGACAAGTAATAATTTTGGAGTGGTGTGCTAATAAGACACCCTATTTTATGTGTTAAAATAAAATTTTTATAAATTTTTTATTAAAAATAATTTGAGTTTAATTTGTGTCTACTGAAGTGTAAAATCTTTTTCACTTTCATCTAATCATATATTATTAAATCAATAAGTATTAAAATTAAACTCAAATAATTTTATGTTGGGTAGTGATATTTATTCATGGTATGTTTTTTTGGTATCAATATAGGCAAACACATTTCTTAATTCGATTAACGTTCAGAGTCTCTTGTCCCTACTCATCTTTTTATGGTAAAATAAATGTAAGTTCTGTATAATTAGTTTTTTTTTTTTGTCTTGAATTGCATCATCATCCTATCACCCAATCATAGGTGAAGACTTATTGTCATCTTGATTGTTCTATTTTTTAATAAATATCGGGCTTTAAAGCCCAGAAGGAAAAGAACTAGTTAGAAATACGACGAAACCATCCCCGCCTATAGCTGTCGGTTAGAAAATCAAGAGAACATTGAGCAAGGACCCTATTAAAAAACTTATACTCCTATTTACCTTTGCCCAAAATTGGCAAGACTATCAACACATCTTTTTATTTTTCCATAAATGAGCCTAATCTCAACATTTAACACATCCAAAATTAGATTCATAATAGAAGACACAAAAATAAAATAAGCATGAGTGGCATGCACCTCAAAGATATAAAACTCACAACACAACTAGAATCAGTTTCAACAATTATATCATAGTAGCCTAGACCTGAACTGATATAAAAACCTCAAAAAATGCCCCACAACTCACCAAGAATAATAGTGCATACCCACAAATTATAATATCAAGTACGTTTGGTTAAAGAATAAAAGTGAAAATAAATTTTCTTGAGATATGTTTCTTATATAAAAGTATAAATGAAACTTACTTAATGCTATTTTGTTTCTATTTTTATTCTCTAACCAAATATTTAAGCTGCAATAAAAGATCCTCAATGCTCCAAAATAATCCCACACTATAAGCAGCAGAACATATATTCCAAATCAAATCCATCACCGTTGACTTTTACACATTACGGTAAGAATTCTCTAATGCGTAATCTATTAGTATTTGGTATCAACAATGTCATTTGCTCAACTTTTTGAAATATTTTGAAAAGAAAAGTTAAGATATACTCCCAATTCAGTGTCTCGTAAGAGATGTTTGAAAAAGTAGTATAAATAACATTTTGTCTTTACGCAAGTCGAACACCTAAGTTTTTTTTTTTTTCTTTCTTTCTTAGCCTATCCCATCTTTTAATCCTTAATGACACACTTAATGAGACACCTAATGAGATTGGGTTGGTCGGTTTTGATATGAAATTTAGTTTGGCAAATGATGAAAAAGGGTGGCATGCATAGATACCAGATTAGGTCTGATAGAGAAATGTTGCCGGTTGCCCTCTTTCAGTTTATCTTCAATAAGGAGGCTATCCTGATGAGCATGCATGAACCACCATACTCATTCTCACAAGTAGATGACAATTTTGGACAATTCAGCAGGTAACCCATAAATGTATATATGTCATTCATTTATAAAATCCATCTTCAACAACGTGTAATAATTCTCCATATTACATCCTCAGCCGTGCAATGATTGGAATTCCAGCAAATGCAAAATTCATAGTTTGGGGACATTTATTAAGGATATATCATAGAATACGCTTGTGAGTATAGCTCTGCCCTATCTTAGCGCCCTCATTGTGCATAACAATATTATTTTCTGGACCATACAATCATAATTCATAATAATACAGAGTGTCCAAAAAATAACATCCCCGGTACTTTTTATGTGAAGATGTAAACTTCATCATATCCTTTCCTGCGAGCAGCATAAAACATCAACATTAACAACTTTATGAGAGAAGCATATTAATGTATATTTGTCCTAACATGTTGGCCTTACCCAGCCTTCCCACCATAAGTAGGAATGTAATTGTAAATGAGATTGTCGCGCACTTCTTGAGCATCTGGCCTGATTGAGGATTTCCTAGCTTCACTGGAGCCATACGCACAAAAGTAACATGTTAATTTACTAGTGACAAATGCATAGAGTGAAAACAGCAATGGAGAGTGATAAAAGGAGAGGAGAGGAGAGGAGAGGAGGCATAAAAGGGTACATAACTTTGGTTTTGCTTGGTTTCAGTTTTTATTTTTCATTTTCATTGCATGAATTTTTTATTTTCAGAATTTTATGAATGAAATAACGAAAACAGAAAATGGAAACTGAAAACAGGATTTTATTGTTTTCAGTATTTTCTTCATAAAATCCTGAAAATAGAAAACACAAAAAATGGAAACAATAGCCAAATAGGTTTACGTCCTATTAGGATACATCTCATAAGAGCTTATTGCAGCTTTTCTAAAAGAACAAGTTCTGTTTGTTGAAAAGTAATGTTTGGTTGTTTTCCTATGAACCTTTGGCTTCTAAAGAAGCTATAAAGGGAGCTTATGGAGCTGTAAAATGTGAGCTATGTGATCATCAATATATCTCATATAAGTAAACTAAAATTGCGTCATCTTTCATTTTCATTGAGCTAGTGTGCTATTAATATAATAAACAAAAATGCTAAATAGTGCGAATGTTTTTTCATGAAACGTTGTGCGAAAAATCATTCAAAGTGTAATTGATTTGCGTTTTGGTTGTAAATTGTATTTCTCTCTTCTGATTAATTCCCACACTATCTCCTTGAATGGTCATAAGCATGTTCGGAACACAAGTACAAATTTCATTTGTACTAACAAGCATAGCTCTATAATAAATTAATCTTTATAACTCTTCAACTATTTAGACAGCCAAATGACTTTTGAGAACCACCTATGCATCTGTTATACTTCATGAGAAGAATATTGTTGGTGAAGCATATTATCAAAATATTGAGTCCTAACCTGACCAAAAAGTTTGCTGCAGACTGAGTAACCCGAATGGCATCCTGTGTGTGTGGAATTTTCGCTGAGCCCCATTCGAAGGCATTTTTCTAGGACATCATTTGTAAATGATGTTACATAGTTAGAAAAATTGAGAATAGCTAATGACAAGAATGAGCTAATCATAAAGTATTTAGCAATGCAAGTTTGCAATACAGAAAGAAATAAAGCAGAGAAAATTTATGGATCACCTCTGGATGCCATTGGAAGCCAGTCACAGGATAGTTGCTGGAACGCATTGTGGAAACATACACCTAAAACAGTTACTGATCATATTATGTTTCTTTAACTAAAGCTGGTGACAAGCTATGAATGTGTCAAAAACTTCATGGGGGATTTGGAAATCAGTATGAAATTGTGTAAGAACTGCTTCATTTAATACCTTAGCGTCTTCATCCTCGCAAGTTGTCAAGATCTCAAAAAAGCTTGATAACTTCTTATTATCCAGAAGTTTTTCTGGGGATATACCAAACTGTCATGTCCAAAATCAATTTTAATTATGTTAATTTGAAAAATGTATATATGATGAACTTCATTTAACTAATTTTTTCACATATGCATAAAGATGGAAACATAAACAACATCCAGACAACTGAAAAATGGCAAACATGCCATCTTCAATCTTCAAGCCTCCAAAATATGTCCTGTAATCCTCTGAATGCAGATCATGATTTTGATGCGGCTATAAATATATATTGTGTAGGCAATCTTTGAAAAGGGCAAGCATATCCCTATGTTTATTGGTAGTAACACATCATATTGATTAGTAACACAACTTAAGATCACTAACAAAAGTTGAGAGAGAACAAGAAGAAATTAGATGAAGTTAATGACAAGTGAATCATCAATTCATCATGAGTCCTTAAAATCAAGAATATGAGTTGTAATTTGTAGATGAAAAGAACAAGACTTACTTAAAGGGAAGCTCACACTGCACCTATATGCTTTAAATGGATGACATTTTTATGCACTCAAAATTGTGAAATTCAGTAAAAGGCTCATGCAACACAAGAAATTACAGACAATATAAAACTCACATGATGATTTTGCATGACAATACAATCTGTACTGAACTTCTTTAACAAGTCTGGTGGAAAACTGCAGGAAAGCCAGAAGGGAATAATATTAACTTACAGATTTCATAATTTTTCATACAGTGACAAAAACTGCTAAAGGGCCTAAAAGTTTAACACGAGGACAACTAAAATTTCAGGCACATTAATATGTAGTTAAATGACTCCATGCCCTCTAAAATAAAAGGACTGGAGCATAGCATCCTGTCCCACTAAACTTCGATGTATAGAAACGTAAATATACAAAATCCGGGCAGACTTAAACAAACTCACTAAGTAAGAAACCACAAAAGTAGGCTTGATCCCAAACCTTAAGACAATGAGTTTATAGGTCCTTCCATCAATATATACTATTCACTCAGTCCAAACTTAACCAATATGGAACTTCAAACTCACACTTCAAGACCAACACTTACTTCCAAAGAACAACTTCTGAGAAGTATTATTATCGTAGTAGATTCTGTACCTTTGAAACATACTTCCTTCAATATTTGCATTCTCCAGAAAATGAAGAGTACTTGCCTGATTTGAAGCACTAAATTCCTCAAGAATATTTGTGTCCTGTAAAAAAAAAAGAAAGAAAGAATGTGATTGAAACGTTCTGTAAGAACTCTCAAACTGTTCAGAACATGTCACGAATGTCATTCAAAATGATCAATATATATATAGATCCAAAGAATAAAATTCACCAAGTTGATGTAGGGGCTAATTTTCTACCTTGGTGTGTTGTGAATTTGTAAGTCCAAGAAAATTTGTGAAAAGAAAAATTACCTCGCTTACTATCATTGTTATAAGTTCAAAACCTAAGCAGATGCCATACAACGGGAAATGATCTCCAGCATCATTTTTCTCTAACACTTTCTGCATAGTTAAATAAGAACCGATTAGCAGACTTCTTATAGTAATACAGACATACACGGCTAGACATAATTGAAACCAAATTAAGGAAATCAAATTAACTTCTAAATTCATATTACTAACCACTATGTGATGTGATCATTAAAACAGGATGAGCACAGAAATTCTTATACCTTAAAAATTGTTCGAACGGTTTCCAAATATAAACCATCTTTAGCCCATCCACCTGTGAAGATCACCCGTTAACCAAATCGAGCTTCTGCAAAGAGAAAAACTTCCTAGTCAAGCGTCGCAATTCACATTTCACAACCTTCGTACATTGTTTAAAATGAGTAACTTGAGGGACTAAATTTATCAGTTAAGAAGTTCAACTTAATTAATTAATTATTAATTATACAGTATTTATTAAAAATCATTTTTCATAAAAAATAAATAAATAAGTTGAGGGAAAACTTAGTTAAATTCTTTATCTGATTAATTAGAGCATCCTATACAAGTGGCATCATATGTTTGCATATGAGAAAAGTGGTAGTCCCAACCTAGTGAGACTGGACGGATCCCAAATTCCCAATTCTATGAAGCAATTTGATAGACACCAAATTATTGGGCAGTCTCATTTAGTGGAATCTATCCAGTACAGATGCTATTAGTGCCTACACAAATATTTACTGTCTTCAAGGCACTAGGATTGATATAGTGGTAAAAGGCTTTGGTAGTATACATGAGGTCTTAGGTTCAAACTTCACTACGATGAATGTAATTCCAGAAATACCAAAAAAATTATTTACTGTCTTTAATTAATTACTTATACAAAATTTTGGGATTTGAATCTCTAAAATGAATGTCTCACTTTAGAGAGTAAAGTAAAGGGATTTTGCCTTTGGATCAATTAAATTAAAAGTGGAACCCTTTTGACTCTATTAATTTAAAAGTGAAACTCTTCACTTTACTCTCTAAAGTGAAATCTTCACTTTAGAGAATCCAAATCCCAAAATTAATATCACTAGTAGACATTTAAAAATTGAGGTAATTAATTGGCATATCACGACAAGTAAGATCAACAAGTAATATTCACTTTCGTTAGCATTTCTTCATCAAAAGCAAAGTAACTCGGATTCTAAAATCTCATTCTCCCACAACCTTCTTCTCACTTTTTTTTTTTTCATTCTATCTAACAAAAAGGGTCATAAAATCACCTCTCTCAAGATATTAACTTAATGGGCGTAAGTACATGAATGATTCTATACTCTAACAATCTCATTGTTTTAAGCTTGACGCTTGACGCTTGAACAATTTAACGAAATCACAATGCCATAACAAAGATCGAACCCCTAACTTCTTGATCATGGTGACTATCTGGTACCACGACCCAAACTCGAAAGTACCGAAGTTAGTAAATTACATTATTGCAGGGAAAGCTAGAAACACTAATTGGTTGGTTGGTTGGTTTAAGTTATCGAACTTTTGTTCTCTTATAAAATCTTAGATTCAAGACTGACAAATTAAAAAATTAAAAAAAAAAAGCTTTAAGAGAACTTTACTTTATAATTAACCAACCCACCTTGAATTAGATTGATCGGAATTTAGGATACATCCTAATAAATATGGTAGCAAAAGTTGCTGACTGATCATATAGACTGTGGGGTATTTTCAAAATTCTAATGTTTGTGCCCCTTTAATGCAGTAATATATTATATGATAAACTACATTGAGCTCTCTTCAGGTTTTCTGAAATTTATTCCGATTCCTCTACATTTGTAAAATTTACTCTAGAGGTAGGTAAAATAATCATGCCAACCCCTTCTAAATATATAAAGTCATTACACCGCAACCGCCCTCCCGTGGATAGTGAACCATATGTTCACTAGAAGTCATGGTGGACCTTTTGTATAATCAATGGTACGTTGTGATTTGATCTTTAATTCGATATATTTCAAAAATTTGATTAAGTAGGACACGTGCTTAACCACGAATAATTAAAAAATACAAATATTTTTAAATTTTATAAAGTACTAACAAATAAATCCCCAATATATTTAGAGTGATATTATTTTAATATTTCAAAAATAGATATATACTGGAGATTCACTTTATGACTATTAGATTTGACACTAATTCTCTTTCATGACATTCATCAATCTCATCTAAGGATAAAAAAGGGGAGTATCTATTGACACACACGTTTGAGATGTTAAAATGACATATTTTATATATTTATATATACTTATAGAAAAAATGAATGGATGAAATTTGTTTACCTTAAGAAGCTTCTCGGGTGGCTCGTTATAGACGAGGGGAATGACTCTGGCTCCCCCGGCCTCCACGAATTTAACGTATGAGGCTGGGATGTTAGATACTCCGCTGGCGTTGCTGAGGCGGCCGGAGGCGCCATCGCCGGGGTGGGTGAGGATTCCGATGACCGGCCGGTAGTAGAGATTTGGGTTGGGAGCGGGACAAGAACTCGAAACCACGGACTCATGACCATGTTGGTGTTTTTGTTGTTGACTCGGCAAAAGAATAAGGTCGTTGCCATCATCATTATTGTTGTTGTTCCTCCACGAGTGGGCGTGGAGAACAAATTTGAAGAGCAGAGTGAGGAACAGGATCCGGTGTGACCACCAGCCAGTTGGCATACTGGACGACTGAGAGCGAGATTATTGGTCTCGAGGACTGGTGATCAATGATGGGATGATTTTTTTGGTGGGGGGGGGGGGGTTGTACTTTGAAAATTTCACTTGAGCAAGAGGGAAATGATTGAAAAACTGGGTTTTCGTTTGTTTGAATGATAAAAAATAAAAAAAAATAAAAAAATAGAGAGAAAGAAACTTATGGGTCCCATTTAACAAAGTCTAATTTTTTTCCAATGAGATGAGATAAGAAGAAAATAATTAATAATTAAGTGGCTTTTTTATCATTCTAAATGAAAAAATCATTAATTACATACATATATATATATATATATATATATATATACCATTTTTTAAGATTAATATCTTATAGGTCCTTTGTTTCTTTCTTGTTAGCCAGAAATCGGTTGATACTTGTCAAATCAAATTTATTCAGTAAATTTCAAACATAAATCGGTTGATTGTAAGTGGATTTATTCATGCTGATCACTACGATATTATCGGCACAAATTAAAGGGTATTTTACCTTTTCTTATGTGCCTATCTCTTATTGGACAACAGGTAGCCCAAATTAAATTACAATTTCGTTTACAGTTAATCGTTCACAGTTTAATTCTAAGTACTAAAATGCATTTTGAAATAACGTATTATCTCATTATCAAAGATCAAATTAAATAAATAAACAAATAAAAAAAATTAACAAGACAAATGTTGAAATTTAAAAACAAAAACCCATGCCTTTCTTCCATATTGCTCATTGCTCACCTAAGAACTCATGTGAACCCTATACCCTGTTTTTGTGCATCCTGCTCACCCAAGAACCCACGAAGCGATTGTTGCAAAATAACACCCCATGCTACATATTAATTATTCTATAGAAATTAGTTAATTTGTGAAGAAATCTTTCAATCCTGCAAAATATTTACGCATTTCCATTTGCACTATATCGCTATCAAGGCCACCATCTCCAAGTAGCGAGCAATTGATTGCTTGATTTGAGTTTGTGAAATTAAGGAGGAACATAGTGATCATCACCCGTAGCAGGCAATATCTCTTGCAGATCTGAGAGGTACTTACAAATTACTTATTAATAAGAAAAATCCAAGAATTGAACTCAAATATAAGCAAACATTCGATTGAGTGAGCTAATTCTAATTGACATCAAAAATAATTTTATGATAGGATAATTATATTGATTCATGGCATTTTCTTTTGTCGATCAACACATGGGAACACATCTCTTAATAATAAAGATCTTAAGTGGAGTAACGTGGAATCAAATGATTGTGATGGTAAATGAAGATATTATTATCTTGAATTTGAAGACATATATATAACTTTTTACTCACTTCTATAAGAATCCTTCAACTAATAATATCATCATCATTTATTACTACATGTTTCGATTATCTGTTAATTAACATTAGATATCTACTATTAACTTTCTCCTGTCTACTCAATATGTCTGGATAGATACTAATTGAGTATTTCTAAAGAATATATCGGTTTTTAAAACAATAGGAAGAAACATGAGCAGAATTAGAAGTGATTTTTTTTTTACCTATTTTAAGAAAATAAAAAATGATTATAGCTTTAATTTTGTATATAAAAATTTATTAAGTTTATAATAAAGTTACTTTTGAGAAGGCACAAACAAATGCACTTATTTTGTGCTTTGTTAATATTGAGTTATGTGTTTACTGTTCTATACATCATTACACCATTTACAATCCACTTTAATGAGATCATGATATATTTTTCTTAGTTAGGAGCGTGAAATGTGATTAATAGGCTTTGATAATATCTTATAATTAAGTTGGCTTAATTCAATTTTAAAAGTTAGCTTAAAGAGTAAAGGTTGTCCAATACTTACAAAAGCTATTTAGATCTTATTTTTAGGTGACGTGAAACTTTAATATTATATTTATATTTATTTTATTTTGAACCATTCATTATAAATTAATTCTGTTGAGAATGCTAGTTATATATTTTTTCTGTAAAAGTAGCTTATGAAATTTAAAATTTCTGTCATTATCTCAAATAATGGAAGTTGCCTACACCATTGACCTACCTTAGAATTATTATGATTTACATTATTTTATATCATTGATAAATGCATAGAACTTCAAATGATTTTGATGTTGAAATTTTTAAGTATTTCACTTGTCGGTATGCTATATTGTAAAAGATATAATTTATTTCGGTTTGCTATATTGTAAAAGATTCACTTGTCGGTATGCTATATTGTAAAAGATATAATTCAAGTAGATGACAATTCAGCAGGTAACCCATATATGTCATACATTTACAAAATCCCCTCCAACCTCGTGCAATAATTCTCCATAGTACATCGTCAGTCGTGAAATTATTGGACTTCCTAGGGAATGCAAATTTCTAAGGTAGGGGTATTCATTACGGGCACGCCACAAAGCATAGCTCGTATGTGACATGTTGATTTCACTTGTTCACTAGTACATAAAGAAGTGGAGAGGAGGCATAAAAGGGTGAACATACAACTTTCATGACCTGTCACGATACAGCTCATAAGAGCCAGCTTATTGCTATTTTTCTAGCTTATTGCTATTTTTCTAATAGAATATGGACTGCTGCTTGTGGGTTCCAGTCCTGGGTATGAGAAAATTGATGTCTAGACAGCTATACTCATTATGAGATATAAAATACTCGGATATGATTGTCTCAATAGAATAACAGTGGGCAACTGAAAAAGAAAAAAGGATTGTTGGTTGTTGAAAAGGGATTTTTTTTTTTTTTCTATGAGCTTTTGGCTTCCGAAGGAGCTAACTGTAAATGCCGCTCATGGAGAATACGTCTGATGTAGCTTCTAACAAAAATCTCTTTATGTCGTAATCAACACATGTGGCATAAGTGAACTTAACTTGCATACGAACTAGATTGAAAACTTCTATATAATAAATAGATTTAATTACAAATTTTTTAATTATAAAAATTTGATTTAAAAATTTTATATAATATAAAACTTAATTACATATTTTTAGACTATAAGAAATCAAATTAAAAATTAAATGAAACTATAAGACAGTAAGAGTAATTAAACATTTTCTTTTTCATAAAAGACAACAATGAAAAGAGTCATTTTCATATAGTCACGTGTTCCTCTCTCACTTTCTTTTCATCCAAACAAAGGATTTATCTAGTACACACTAGGTAAAGAATGATGCATCATCAAATAGTGGCCATTTAACTATATTTATAAAGTGTAGCTAAATGTTGAAAAGTGTAACTAAAATCATTTACTACATTTTTAAATGTATTAAGCTATGTGCTAGAGAGCCCCTGTGTACCTAGCCTTGGTCCCCCAAGCAAATAGAGAATATACTTCTTATCTTTCTTCATTTTCTTTGCTCTCATTTTCTTTTCTCTCATTTTCTCTCATCATCCAAATAAACCAAGGTTTTGAACACAAGGGAGAGAGAGAGATAGAGGGGTATGATTTTGGGACTATGGCCAAAACAACCATGGAAGCAATGCTGATGGCAGAGATGGGCCTATGTGGGTCTAGGACAGTGCGATGTGGTGTTGACGTGGTGGAGGAATGTTGGGATGGAGGTTGTTGCGGCAAGAAGGAAGTTGGAGGTAAAGATTGTGGTGGATGTGACCTAACGGTGGATCGAAGAAAAGGGATTACCTGTCCTCTTTTTTATGTTTATTTTATTTCATTTTTTTAATCATGTTCTTCTACTTCTTTTTGAGTTTTGGATGTAACATCCCTAATTTTCCATTACATTAATTATCTCATTTTCTTGAGTTATTAGAATAATTAATTAATAAATTAATGAAGTATCAATTAATAAATGAGTAAAATCTTAGTTAAATAGAAAAAGTCAACCAAATTAGGTGAAGGACAAAAAGATAATTTTAAGCCTTAATAAGTTTGTTAATTTTAAGAATTAAAATTAATAATAACATTCTAGAAGATCGATAGTTAATATTTAAATTGGGAGAGAATGTGTAAAATTTTAAAATATTGATATTTTAGTTTCCGCTAAAAAAAAAAAATAGTCTCTCAACAAATCTCTACAAATTATGATCATACTAACTACAAAATATAATTTCTCTCCAAATCCCCACTTTTTTAAAACAAACAAGCAAGAGTCCCAAAACTATAATTAATCCATCTTTTATATATATATATATATATATATATATATATATATAATAATAATAATAATAATAATAATAATAAGTGTAATAATTATTATATTATATTAAATAGATTATAATATAACGTAACACATAATATATTAATAATACGTAATATATACATTATATATTATATACGTAGTAGTAGTAGTAGTAATAACAATAATAATAATAATAATATAAAGATAAAAATAAATATTATATATAAATTTAGACGTAAGTAGTTATTTTTTTTATTCAAATAGTTTCTATTAAAAAAATAAAGACACATTCTAACTCTAATTGCATTTATTGTATAAGGAAAAGTTACCACATTTTCTCTTTTGTTTTTAGTAAACACCCAAATTTCCTCTGACAATTTCTTTTATGGACAAGTTGATCTCTAACAATTGTAAATACCTAAATTGATCCCACAATTGTTAAAATAGGATATTATAGGTCCTAACATGCCTGTCAATGCCAGTTTGGAAAAGGTAAGCCGTCCTGAGATGAAATATAGCTCGGATAGAACAAGGAAGAGCTAATAGGTTAGGCATAGCTCGCTTACAAGTGGCGAGACTGAGAGGTATGACGAGCTACCACCCTGTCATCCAAACTTATCATCCTCAGCCAAACACCTTCTCCTTGCCTATTTTCCAAGACAAGCTCTGCCTTTTCCGAGCTCCGTTTCCATCTATGCCTCCCGTCGAGGCTTGGCAGGTCAATAGGACCTAATGTCCTATTTTTACAATTATGAGGGACCAATTTGGGTATTTACAATTGTTATGGATCAATTGTTTATCAAAAAAATTGCACCAATTTGAGTGTTCACTCTTTTTTTTTACTTGTAAGTTTGGCCTCCACCTCCATTCTCTTCCTCTCCATCACATTTTTCTTCTCCTTCAATTCACTCCATTAATTCTTTCCCAAATACCTTCCCAATTTGTGTGAAGATTATAAATCATTGATCCATACACTCTAAACACAAACCTCACCATCTTTGAAGATACAAAAATCATCCTAACGTGCATGAAGGGAGGCTTCGGCTTACATATGGATAAAGGGAGAAGATTTATACTTGGATCCACTTCTTTGAGCTATAGAAGTCCCTTACCTCTTTTAATCTCCAATCAGGAAGGGGTTTTGTACTAAACTTTTTGTTTTATTATTGTTTGGAATCCTAGAATTTGAGAGTTTAGCCAAAAATGAATCTTTATTAGAATCTATTAATTACATAGTTCACATAATAATTAGTTAACTGTTCATCTTGTAAAAATTATTTTTGTTGTATTTTGTTAGGACCATAAGTGCTAGTTACTTACTTGTATATAATTAGGATCTCATATCTCTTAGAGGAACAAGTTGGTATTCTTCATTTCTTGTGTGATTACATTGCCTTGTCATATGATCTCTGGGTTAGCTTCATCATATTGTTCCTGCAATTGATTGACATAGTGTGATCTCATAGGATTAATTCTTGAATTGGAAACCTAGTGGGAAACCATGCTTTTTGTGGAGGTCTCAATTGTGTGGCCTCTTTTTTCATGGTGAGTATAGAACTTGGTAGAGGTAGGGTTGTCCCTTTTGAACAAAATTTCTTTTGTCTTGGTACAAATTATTCGAACTTGTAAAAGTAAGACTTTTGTCTACAACATTGGCAACAATTTTCAAATCAACTTTGGCGAGCGCTATCTCTCTTGTTATATGATTAAGGAGAAGACTTTTGATGGTAAGAATGAGATCCATCAAGAAAATGTTAGATTTAATAGGAGAACTGCTGAATCCTTTCAGAAACTGAGTACTTTATCCTTTGACATTGTTTCTTTGTGGTAGCATGACAAATACATTCATTTCCATATAATTGCAAGGAGACAAAGGTTTGACCTATCCAATTCATCCCACAACATTTTAACTAATTTCCTTGCTTGATGGAACTCATTTCTTCTTACACTTGTAAAACTCTCAAAACATCTGTTTTGCATATCTTTCGTTTAAGTCATTCTAAGCATCAATGACATTCACAGCCTCATCAATAAAAATACATTCTACAATGACTAGAGAAACTAATCTCAAGATCCAAGAAATTAGAATCGAATTTCACTTTCTCCGTGAAGCATAATTTGTATCATTCTTAGGTGGAATTTGCAAGGAACCATTAAAGAATTGCAACTTATTCTTTAACATGAAGTCAACCTTCATAGCCCTCTCCATGAGTGGTAATTAGTCTTGGACAAAGGTGAAACTAAAGCCAAGCCAAGATTTTCGCTTGGTTGAATGTAATAGACACTAGAAGGATCATTGTTTGGATCTACCATTTAGAAGGAAGAAAGAACAAGAACTACATAACTTAAGTTGATAAGATAAAGGGATGCAATGGGCAATTGGGGGTAATCGGGTTTATTGAATTGGATTTGAAAATAAATCCAACAAATCACTTTTTCATTAGTTCGAATTGGTTTGGGTTCATGCTTTTTTTTGTTGCTCAATTCAAACCAAACTAATCTAATTAACTTTGGGTTGGTTCGGATTGTGTCATTGGATTTACTTGTTTAATTTAAAAAAAAAATTCCTTAAAAAATAATATTAATCTAGCATAATTCCATAACATTCCTTTCACATTTTTTTCAAACATTACACAAGTTCACATTCCTTTCTCTTTATGGTTGCAGAGCTAGCTTGAAAGCTCTTGAAATGAAATTTAGGTTCTAAACTAATGTTCCACCCAATCAAAGATAAAAGTAAACAATGCCATAGCCTTATAACATCTTACAATTTCAGTTTATTCATCATTGAAAAGAAACCTATACAACACAACATACAAAAGATAACATCACAATGATATAAACCAACACTTATACACAGCCTTGATAGTCTAGATAAGTCAGCACTTATAGTCTTACACTATTATACAACAATAGCCAAGGTGCAATCTTGGAAACTAGTTAGAATTTCCATTACTTAGACACAAAGACCAACACAATGACATTGCAATTCATTTCACAAGGAAATGTTATATTACCATTGGAAGACGAAGAAGCAACATTGGTCAAGGCTAATAGCAACCCTTTCCTCCTTCAACTCCTTCACATACCGCGCATCACCAAAAATGAAAAAACACCAAAAGCCACAAACACACACACACACACAAAGCCATAAAAAAGGTTACCTAATTAAATTCTTGAAATTTAAAATTAAAGAAAAAAAGGAAAATAGAGAGAGGTGGTTAAGGATGAGGGTGAATTTGTTGGGTTCTTTGTTTGATGAGTGAAGCGCGGGTTTGAAGCTCATGGGCTTTGAGGGAAAAACCCTTGGACGAGTAAATAGGGCTAAGGATTCAGTTAAAATAGGGAAGAAAAAAAGGGAATCAAAGAGTGAATCACCTTGGAGCTTCTTGGTCCTCAATAGTAGGTCATTGCCGTGTTATCGAAGAATAGATTGACGGCTTGGCATGAAGGGAGGCTGTGGGTTAGATATGGATAAAGGGAGAAGATTTATACTTGGATCCACTTCTTTAAGCTATAGAAGTCCCTAACCTCTTTTAATCTCCAATCAGGGAAGGGTTTTCATACCTAACTTTCTGTTTTTTATTGTTTGAAATCCTATAATTTGAGACTATGGCCAAAAATGAATTTTTATTGGAATCTATTGGAGGTTACATAGTTCACATAATAATTAGTTAACTTTCATCTTGTAAAATAGTTATTTTCTGTTGTGTTTTGTTAGGACCATAAGTGCTAGTTACTGATCTTACTTGTATATAATTAGGTTCTCATATCTCTTGGAGGCAACTCTTGGTATTCTTCATTTCCTGTGTTATTACATTGCCTTGTCTTATGATCTCTCAGGTTAGAGCTTCATCATATTGTTCCTGCAATTCTTCAAGATCAATATCCTGTTCTCCTAAGATTCTTGAATTGGAAACCTGGTGGAAACCATGCTTCTGTGGCAAATGATCTCAATTGTGTGGCCTCTTTTTCCCACTGAGTATAGAACTTGGTAGACGTAGCACTAGTTAGGTTGTCCCCTTTGAACAAAATTTCTTTTGTCTTGTTAGGAATTATTCGAACCTTTGTTAAAAGTAAAACTTTTGTCTACACATTGGCAAAGCCTTGGAATCAACTTTGGCAGATTGTATGATTAAGGAGAAGACTTTGCTGATGGTAAGATAGGATCCATCAAGAAAATGTTAAATTTAATAGGAGAATTGTTCTCCTAATCTTTTTGAGAAACTGAGTACATTATCCTTTGTCATTGTTTCTTGATGGTAGCATGATAAATACAATCATTTCGATAATTGCAAGGAAACAAAGGCCTAAACATGTCCAATTCATTCCATAGCATTTTTAACTCAATAAAGTTAGCCCTTATAGTTTTGTATCCTTGCTTGATGGAACTCATTTCTTCTTGCACTTGCAAAACTCTCAAATGTTTTAAATTGTGGTTGTGGTTGGGATGCGTTCGGATTGCGATTGTTAGGTTGTTATGGTTGTGGACAATGTGGCCGTTGCAACGCGCATTGCGGTTAATAACGTGAAATTTTTTGTGCATCTGACTCTGAAAAGTAACTCGTTGCGGCCTATTGCTGCCCTCTACCCATGCGATCTCGTCGGTTACGCCGGTCAATTTATGTGAAAATGCATCACATCGCAATTGGCTCGATGCGGTTGATTGCCCACGCGCATTCATATTGCGGCCGCATCACGTGATGCGGTTTGCAATTTAAAACAATGCTCTCAAAACATATATTTTTCATATCTTTTGTTTAAGTCATTCCAAGCATCAATGACATTCACAACCTCGTCAACAAGAATGCATTCTACAATGTATGGAGAAACTAATCTCAGATCCAAGAAATTAGAATGGAATTGCACTTTCTCCGTAAAGCATAATTTGTATCATTCTTAGGTGGAATTTGCAAGGAACCATAAAAGAATTGCAACTTATTCCTTAACATGAAGTTAACCTTCATAGCCCTCTTTATGAGTGGTAATTAGTCCTGTCAAAGGTGAAGCCAAAGCCAAGCCAGGATTTCGCTGGTTGAATGTAATAAACACTAGAAGAAGGATCATTGTTTGGATCTACCATTTGGAAGGAAGAAAGAACAAGAACTACAGAACTGGAAGTTGATAGAGATAAAGGGATGCAATGGGCAATAGGGGTGTAATTGGGTTAATTGGATTGGATTTTGGGGGAAAATAAATCCAAACAAATCACTTTTTCATTAGTTCGAATTGGTTTGGGTTCATGTTTTTTTTTTGCTCAATCCAAACCAAACTAATCTAATCAACTTTGGGTTGGTTCAGATTGTGTCATTGGATTTACTTGTTTAATTTTTTTAAAAAAGTTTCCTTAAAAATAATATTAATCTAGCATAATTCCATAACATTCCTTTCACATTTTTTTCAAACATTACACAAGTTCACATTCCTTTCTCTGTGGTTGCAAGAGATGGCTTGAAAGCTCTTGAAATGAAATTTAGGCTCTAAACTAATGTTCCACCCAATCAAAGATAAAAGTAAACAATGCCACAGCCTTATAACATCTTACAATTTCAGTTTATT
This sequence comes from Dalbergia oliveri, assembly GCA_030441495.1. Lineage (NCBI taxonomy): Eukaryota > Viridiplantae > Streptophyta > Magnoliopsida > Fabales > Fabaceae > Dalbergia > Dalbergia oliveri. The sequence goes on from JAMLFY010000006.1 coordinate 16,039,549, forward strand.
CATCATTGAAAAGAAACCTATACAACACAGCATACAAAAGATAACATCACAATGATAAACCAACACTTACACACAGCCTTGACAATCTAGATAAGCCAGCACTTATAGTCTTACACTATTATACAACAATAGCCAAGGTGCAATCTTGGAGACTAGTTAGAATTTCCATCACTTAGACACAAAGACCAACACAATCACATTGCAATTCATTTCACAAGAAAATAACATTGGTCACTGGCTCATAGCAACCCTTTCCTCCTTCAACTCCTTCACATCTCGCGCATAACTTAAACGAAAAAACACCAAAAGCCACAAACACTTACCTAATTAAATTCTTGAAATTTAAAATTAAAGAAAAGGGAAAATAGAGAGAGGGTGGTTACAGATATGGGTGAATTTGTTGGGTTCTTTGTTTGATGAGTGAAGCGTGGATTGAAGCTCATGGGCTTTGAGGGAGAAACCCTTGGACGAGTAAATAGGGCTTCAGGATTCAGTTGAAATAGGGAAGAAAAAAAGGGAATGAGAGAGTGAATCATCTTGGAGCTTCTTTGTCCTCAATAGTAGGTCATTGCCGTGCTGTCGAAGAATAGATTGACGGCAGCTGGTTCTAAAGGAAGGAGAATACGTCAGGCAAAGACTGGAACTGAGGGAAGATAAGGTGTCTAACACTGCCTCTCTGGAAGACTGGAGCACGTGATACGATGCATGCAAGGAGGGAGCCAAAACGCAGAAGCCCAGAAAGGGAAGATATAAAAGCCAGAATGGCTTGCTACGGCGGCGGCATGAAATCGTGAGTGATGGCAGAGTAGAGATGGGTGGGTGGCGGTGTCGAGGACTTTCTAGAGTAATTAAAGCTTGTTATTTTAACCGCATTTAAGGTGAATACCTCACTTTGGAGGGGATGTCCCAAAGACCACATGCCGTGTATCTCATGATGCAAATTATCTACTCTTTCTAGAAGTCTTCTTCAGGCATTTAATAATTTTGAAGACCGGAACCTCCGCCATGCAATTAACCTATTTTCAAACGCTTATTACTCTACGGTGGGACAATTGAGAGATTAATTTAACACATTAACGAGCATAACATTGCTCTAATACTAATTAAGCATCTCAGAGTCATTGTGCATAACAACTTTATTTACTCAAGCATACAACCATAGTCCATAATAATACAGTGCACAAAATCTGATCCATGGACTCCTCCGGTATGCATGTAGAACTATTCAAAGAGATAAACTTGATCATATCCTTTCCTGCAAGTATGCAAGGAAAAACAAAAAAACAAAGTCAACACCAGTAACTTCGTATGCATTGTGCAAATCAAATTGATAACATTGTCATAATTAAATTTAAACATCTTGGGCTTACTCAGCCTTCCCTCCATGAGTTGGATTGTAATTGTAGATAAGGTTGTCTCGCTTCTTGACCATCTGGTCTGTTTGAGGATTTCCTAGCTTCACTGTTGCCAAAATTCACAAAAATTGTAAACATTTATAGTATACTAACAGAGTTCAATTATTTCATGGGCAGCATAGATAAGGGTATCAAAGAATCAGAATTGTTTTTTCTGGACCAAATTAACTGCTGAACTAAACCGGTTAAATCATAGAGTGGTCATGTTTTTAATTCAAATATTTTCGGTTCAATTATGATTTATTCATAAAATTAACCGGTAAAATTAGTTAAACCATAAATCAGAAGCCTCACCGGTTCAATTTACTTATTCCCAGGTTCAATTATTAAAGCATTGCACTTAATTAAGTCAACAACCATGAATGGAACAATTATGCTGCTTAGGAAGAATATATAATGTAGTAGACGCAGATATATAATATCAAATTCCGAGTGCTAACCTGATGAAAAAGTTTGTAGTAGACTGGGTTACCCTAATGGCATCCTCCGTGTGAGGATATTTTGCCGATTCGGCCCATTCAAATGCATTTTTCTGCCATATATCGTTTATAGAGTATGCTACATATAGAGTGAAATTAAAATAAGAATGAGGCTAATGAGGAGAAAGTGGTGGATGACATGAAAAGCAAATTTATGATCACCTCTGGATTCCATTGGATTATAGTCACAGGATAGTGCAGTCCACGTGCTGTTGAAACGAAAACCTGAAGCATAGTATTATATATGATTAAGTAAAGATTAATTATGATGAGTGATGAACATGCTAATGGGTGTAACTTCTACTTAAGAGAGAGTAAAGGTTCATTTTGATTTTTGAAATTGTATATGTACTACACTTTAATTTTTAAAATTAAAAATAAATCAAATTAATCATTTTAATAATTTAAATTAGTCCATGCGAATACTGTTATAAAGACTAATTTAAATAATTTTTTACAATTTCATGAACTAAATTAAAATTTTCTGAATTTTAATAATTAAAATGAAAACACATATAATTTCAGGAATCAAAATCAACATTTACTCGTTAATTAAGAGGCAACATTAATCTACCTTATCATCTTTATCCTTTGAAGTAGTCAGGATCTCGAAAAAGCTCGATAGCTTTGAATTGCTTTGAAGCGTTTTAGGGGATATGCTACACTGTCATGTCCAGGATAAGGTCAAAATTTACGTTACTAAATTTTCAAAAATATACATATGATACACTTTATTAAACCGTAATTTAATAAAACATACATGGTTGGGGATGGAGGTCCTCTATCCCCCAATAGTATCTCCTTCTTTGTCCTCTCAGTCATTTATTGGTACATGAGAGATATGTATTGCATATTGAGCGGATACAGAATTTGACACCATTTGGTGGACAGGAGATTTCAATTTCATAGTTGGGCTCAAGTAGAGTCAACAATAACAGAAACATACAAATAAAACATCCACATAATTGGTAAAACTGACACGATGAAAACACAATTGACAATATAAAACTCACCTTATGGTTGTGCAGGACAAGACATTCTGTCTTGTCTTCTTCAACAAGTTGGGGGAAAACTGTATAAACAAGAGACGAGAATATAATATTAGAGCAAATGTTTATTTGAATTCTTGAAATTGGATGTATGATTCAGAGAATCAATATTAATGTAGAATATATTGTTTACCTTTGAAATGCACTTCCTTTAATATTTGCATTTTTTAAAATTGAAGAGTACTTGGCAGACTCGATGCGTTAAAGTTTTCAAGAATGTCACTGTCCTGTTACAAGTTAAAGGAATCCTATGTGACAAGTTAAAACTCACCTAATTTATGAATCATTTGAAAGATCAATTGAAGTAAATTACTCTGGCTTGTGGGAAAGGATGAGATAAGGGTGTGTTTGGTATATGAAGAAAAATGAGGATAAAAATTTTACAAGTAAATATTTATTTTGATTTGTGAAGGATACTAGCATGTAGTATTAATTTAGTTCTCAAAAATGTATAATATCAGATGCGTTCTTCAGATAGTCCCGTCTAAAAATTGATTCTTGAATTTTTTTTTTATTTTACTTCATATTTATCCTATAACAAACTGACCCTTATCCATACAACCTTCCTCTCTTTTGGAAGAGTGATTTTCCAAAGTCACAAACAATAAAATCACAAGGAAGATAACTTACCCCGCTTACGATGATCACTATAAGTTCAGCACCTAAGTTGATACCAAGTGTTGGGAAATAGTCTCCAGCATCATTTTTCTCTAAAGCTTTCTGCACATATAAATCATACATAAAACTTGATAAGGTAAGCTTTAAAATGTACGTATATTAACATAGTTGAGAAATTGCATATAGTGAGAAAAAGAAATGACAAAATAAAATTTACATACAAAGTACTTTTTTTTTTCTTTTGTTGTCATCTTTCTATGTCCCAATATTTTATAACAATAAAGTTATTTGAACATTATTCACCTTATTACCCTTAGATATAATGGATGAATAAGATAAATAGAGACTACCATTAAATTTAAAAGTAATAGGATGCATATGTCAATGAAACATTCACTTTTAAATGTACATATGATATCACTTATTTTATAAGATCCATTTCCCATGAAACCAAGTCATAGGAGTCGGCAATAACACTTATGCAAGAACAGACCCAAGTACAATAATTGGACTTCACTTGAGTATTCTTTCAGTAAACCCAAGTGTTCCTCACAAAAATTGTATCGGATAAAATGTTCTCTTAAAAATGCAAACATTATTCCAGGCCAAAAAAGGACATTTTTTGATCCAACCAAAAAAAACACATTTAATGTTTTCTGATCCTGATAGTTAAAAAATGATATAAATTAATATTTTTTTAATATTTTGATAGACTTATTTATCTTATTTATATTTTTGTCATTGATCAATTTAACCAATTTTTATAAATTATTATAAATAAATTTAACTTATTTTAATCATGAGGGATAATTTTTTTTCTTCAAAAGACTGTAGTTTGTGCGGGGGTCAAATTGTGGTTTACACTTTTTCACGCAATGCTCATATCCTTTGAGAAGTTACACTCTTAATATATTTTACAGGAAAACTGAACTTGTAAGATGTTAACCTCACATCTCTTGCTAGATTGCTTAAGCATCTTGTTGGATATTTTATATCATTTTATATCTGTGGACTGGCATAAATCATATTTTGTTATAGTCTTAATTTTATGATTCTAGATTAATTGGATGCCAAAATATTGAACCATGTTATTTAGCCCATTTTGTGATTAATTTTGTTATTGGGCTTCATAGTAATTTTTGTTATTAGTGGATATATTTTTTGGTTATTGTAAATGGGCCAACTATAATGGGGAGTTTGGCCATTCCCAAAGAGGCCCCTCCAACCTTATCGAGTGAGGTTGTTGCCCATTGAGAGGACAATTTTGGAAATTGAAGGGTGATAGGAGGAGCTCTCTCTTTGCATTCTCTTTCCTGGTTTTCTTTCAGGATATAAAAACGCCTAGTCATGGATTCATTAAGCTCTCCGTTCTAGGATATAGAAAACGTCTAGTCATGGATTCATCAAGCTCTACTGTTCTAGGTAATTCTAACACCTAATCACAATTATAGCATTTGTTTATCATTTGTCATATTGAGAATTGGATTTAAAATTCCATCAAGTGGTATCAGAGCCTTACCAATTCTGATATGACAATGATTTTACCGTTTCAAATTAGGTGTTAATGATGATTTTTCGTATGTCATATGAACCCTAATACACCAATTTGGATTTTGCGATTTAACTGATTATTTTTCAAAATTTGTGAGGGTTTTTATTAATGGTTTTGTTCTGAATAAATTAAGATAAAGATCATGCAAAATGGTTGATTAGGAGAATTTGAGTTTTGAAAATATGAACCCTATCTATGAACCCGTTTTCAAGTTGATCAACCTGAGCCCATATTTGTGAGCAATTATTTTGATTATCATAGGGCTTTTGTAGAGAATGAAATTTAGAACCTATTGACACCAAAATCATGAAATTTCATTGAGTATTGAGAGAAAACACAAAAATCGAGGCTACCCACTTAGTTTTCGCGAAATTTTCTGAAATGTTATAGGTTATTATTCGAGACAAAATATATGGGTTTTGTAGAAGATTGAAAGAAGAATCCATAGACACCAAAATCACTCGATTTGGTTGAGAATTGAGCAAGAAATCGCTCTCGACCCGTTTCGGTATCCATGGATCGCGTGCAACCCGTCTCAAGGTAGGAGACGATGAACAGTGTCCTCCCTTGCCCACTTGCGGGCCCAGAGTGGGGGCGTGAGGGCCCATCGAGGCCCATTTTGGCCCAAAATTTTTTTCACTTTAGGGTTTCTTGGTATTTTAAAATTATTGGTGAATTTTATTTATTTTTCTGGGTATCATAAATAATTATTGTTAATTTTTCATTGCATAAATTGCTTAAAAATATTAGATACTCTCCAAGTTTTTGGTCTAAAATTTTTTGTGCATATTTCTGACACTATTGGACACATTATGTACAGTACACTCTTAGATTTGGTATTGTTTAGTTAATTAAATAATTTTGTATTCTATTATGTGCATATTATTGATTATTGTGATTATGTCATATTGCTATTATAAAATTTTGTGACATATATTTCTGAGATATGCTATTTTAGACCACTTTGTACTGTTATTGGGTATTTTTCATAATTGTGAACTCACCTTTGCGGATGGATTGTGATAAAATACTATTATATGAAAATTTTTGTTATTAATTTTGAAATAATGAGATGACACCTTTGCTAAATGATAAGGCAGGTCAATTGTGGTTGCAATTATCATCCTTTATGGGATATACATTTAACCTTATATTGTTATTTAAACTCATATTTATAATCTTTGACATATCTAGTGCCCAAAAAACAAATATCTTTCATAAGTTTATGTGAACAAGATTGGGTCTGGGAGATCCAATCACAATAAGGTAATAATGTTGTCTAATATACTAGTGTCGTTAATGAGGAATATTTATGACATTTCTAATCATGCTATAAGGTGTGTATTCTTGAAGTCGATATCTTTTAGCTATTAAAATAATATTGGCACACCTTTTATATTGATGTCAATATTAATTTTGAAAGTTATCAATGTTGCTATTATATAGTTTTATTATGACAGTTGCAGATTGTAAAAATTTTGCTCCATATATATATTGGGCATATTGTCTTGAGTACTCTAAGAGCCAATATCTTTTGTTTATTGAATTAATTTTGGCTTTCCTTTTGTACTTAATATTATGCATGATAATTATAAAAATTTTGTTGTTATCAAATCTACTAATATTATTTTGAGATTTTTTTTAAAACCTTTTGATATTGTATGCCCTCATGTAAAGCAAGTTTCTAATTCCTAATTTGGCATTGTTTCGAACAATGTGATAGTAATATTGGGATCTATCTTAATAGATGATGATCATGGTGTATGAATGTATCATTATTGAAGCGACAAGTGCTTTATAAGTGTTTTTTTTTAAGCTTAAATAATTGAATATAAATTATTGGGAACCTTGTTTGAAATATACTCTTAGAGTTTATTTTGATTTACTTATTGAGATAATTTTTGTTGTATTTATATTCAGTATATTGCACATCAAATTGCGAAGTATTATTATTATGAAATACCTGTGCAATATATAATATAATTGTGTATTGTAGTTTTATGGGAAACTAAAATTGTTTGATTTGGTTTAATATTATTGTTTTGAATTTTCCTTATATATAAAGTTTAGGAACATGATTATACTCTTTTCTCCCACATTATATATTGAATAATCCTTTTGTAAAACTTTTGTTATCTAATTTATGGTCCAAGTGGGAGAATATTTGACTTTGTATGAATTGTATGGACTTGCATAAATTAGTATTGGATTTAATTTGAAAATCCAAAATTATTATGTATGAAAATATTATAGCACATTGTGATTTTGAAAATATTGAGTCTTGGTTGTTTCCGCTGCTTACGTAAAATTTGTTATAGTCATAATGTTACTTGATTTTGCTAAAATCCCACTTGACATAAAGAGAAAATTTTTTGAGGTGACGTTATATACCGTTATGAAACAAGAAAATAATTATGAGTTTGAAAATCTTTTTATGTTTTATTTTAAAGCCAATGTGTTTCATTTTGAGGGATTTAGCTCACAATCTTATACTTATTATTTATTATGTCCTCTTTTAGATATTGTGAGTATTTTCTTGGATATATTTAAATTTTTATTTTCCTCTCATTTTGGCTGTATTGTTTTACTTGTGATGACTATTTTAAGATTATTATTATTTTGAATAATATTGCAACTATTGTGGCATTAAGAGTTACATTGATAATAAACTTATCCTTCTGTTTGTCTTTATTGATATAATTCTTAATGAGTTGATAATCATGGTTTTAGAGTTTCAAGTATCCTCTGGTACTAGCTCTAATGGTATGATTTTGTTGTGTTTGAGCATTAGCTCCTAAACAATATTAGGAGTAATTATTTGTTTGTTGGGAAATTTTATAGCAATCCAATATTTTACAAATGTTTCGCAAATATTGTTGGATTATGTAGATAATGAACATATCCTTCGGCATGACATTATCTAGATATAATTTTATATTGGATTGCAAATGTTATTGGGTTATGCAGATAATGGACATACCTTTCGGTGTGACGTTATTTGACATAATCATTGGATGATAGAGAAAATAATTTGAATTAAATTATTTAAGAATTTTATATTATTGTTATTACTTTTCTCTTCACGTTAGAGATTCTTGTATATTGTGATTCAAACCTTCGGCGGAATTGCAATAATACAAGGACTCTAGTTAATTAATCGCCTAATTAATTGAACGACAAAACCAAATTAATTTTATACTCATAATAATATTCTGTTGTATAGTTTTATCTTTCCTTTGTTGTTTTGTCATCGTTATACTATGTAAGACCTATATAAAGGACATTATTGAGTCTCTTGGATTATCTCATGATGTTGCTCCTATTAATGTTAAAATTTTATTATAATGGGAGTTAGAGACTTTATGTTTTGTTATGTCCTTATTGTTGGTTTGTAGGTCTAAAATGCTTCCGCTGACAACTTATTTTTGTGCTCAAATGAGCATTTAACTATTAGTTTGCGATGACAGAGAGAGATATTTATTGTACAATGTCAATTGGATATTGATGATCTCTTCAGATTATTTCAGCAAAGTATGCTAAACAATTTTGTGAGATTATGTTATAAACATAGATGACTCTACACTCTTGTGTCTTCTATTTTGTACTTTTGTTGCTAAAGAGAATAATGATAAGTTCAAACTTATATTGAGTACTCTATAGAGTTATCACTGATCCCACTACTATTTATTGTACCATTAAAGTATTTTGAAATTTTGTGACCTCTAATGGGAATGTTTATGATATTTTTGATATATTGGATTAGTGGGAGAAGTGTGCACTATTATTATTATTATGTTGTTGTCTCATGATTAATCTGACAAGTTGTGATAAACTATTTCAGTTATCAGAACTTATTATTATTGATCCCTTAACCAAAGGCTAGCCATTAAAGTTTATTGTTGGTTACATAACCCGTATGGGTATATATTGAGGTCTTTTTGGTGTTTTGGGTTAGTGGGAGCTAGTTCTATATTTATTGTGACCTCATCGTTATTGTCATTTAAGCCTACGCGGAAATTATTGATATAACTGGTATAATGGAAAATTATTGAAATATTTTGAACACATTTTCAATTTGTTGTCATCCTAGATATTTTATTGAATATTAGAGAACATCTTGGTAAACGCTTATACTGTCATATCTTCTTCTTATTGTTGTTAATGATATTATTTGTTGTTGGTGGTGTTGTGTACACTCTTATGTTAATGTAGCACATTATGAGACATTTTGGACCCAAGTCTTATTTTGTTATTGTGCTTTTGTTAGATCTCATTTAGCATCTTGGCGGATGCCTGGGCCATTTTGCTGGGAATTGCTTTTAATCACATATTGATGTATAATTATGTTGTGCTTTCCCATTTATCCATATTCCACTTATTGTTGGGTCAAGGATATAGGTATCTTACAATGTATGATATCAATATTCCTTCGAGTATGATTTTCTACATTGTTAAGATACTTATAGTTTCATTTTGGACCTTTTCGTGGTTAATATTAGGTTATTTTGGCTTCTTGTTGTGGACACTTATTGTTGATTAATCTGGTATATCATGATGTTTTGATTTATGTTGTCCAAGTGGGAGAATGTTGGATATTTTATATCATTTTATATCTAAACTGGCATAAATCATATTTTGTTATAGTCTTAATTTTATGATTCTAGATTAATTGGATGCCAAAATATTGAACCATGTTATTTAGCCCATTTTGTGATTAATTTTGTTATTGGGCTTCATAGTAATTTTTGTTATTAGTGGATATGTTTTTTGGTTATTGTAAATGGGCTAACTATAAATGGGCAGGTTTTGGCCAATTCGTTACTAACAGGACCTGCTTTAACCTTATAGTGAGTTGCTCCATTGAGACGGATAATTTCCTGGCAACTGAAGGGGTGATAGGAGGATTCTCTGTCTTTGCATCTTTATGGTTTTCTTTCACAAGATATAGAAAACGTCTAGTCATGGATTCATATAGCTCTACGTTCTAGGATATAGAAAACGTCTAGTCATGGATTCATCAAGCTCCATATTCTAGGTAATTCTAACATAATCACAATTATAGCATTTGTTTATCATTTGTCATATTGAGAATTGGATTTAGAATTCCATCACATCTTTTATGGAAAAAAAAGTTACACTCTATAAAAGAACTAAGAAGTAATATTCAAAATATAATATTAGGACTTAGGAATATTTGTTATTATAGCATTATGATCAATGTAAATTAAACATATTGAAATAAGGGATGTTCTGGTATCCTATAAAATTTTTAAGTACTAATACCTTTTATATAATTTGTGGTTAAAAATTTACCATGTATCCTACTAATTAAATTTATTAATATTTTAAACATTCATGATTAAATCATAATATTTGAATTTAAAAGAGTCCTGATACCCTTGAAGTAGCAAAACAAAAATCTTTAAATAATGATAACTTTTACACTGTTTTTAGTGTATATGTCATTAAAGATGTAATAAATATTGTTCATGTCATGACTTTTGATACTATGTTTTGTCTATAATATTTATTCTAAACGATAATTTATTAAGAGGTGATGATACGATACCTCTCCTTTTTCCCAAAAAAAAAAGAAAAAGTAGGAACAAAATAATTGCTAGCAAGTTGCAAAACTTATTATTTGTTTACATCTGCCATTTATACATCATAACCCGAAGGAGTGGATTGAGTGGAGCAATGCAAGATAGAGTCTTGCATATAATAGACTGCAAATTCAAGCATTAAAAAACCAAAAAAAAAAAAAGATTGCAAATTCATACCCCAACTTGTATCCTTGGGGTGCCACTCTAAATGTTTCTAAACAAAAAAAATCGGATTTAGTATCTTCAGCTTCATACAGATCGCCGTTTCCCATCGAATAGAAAAGTTGGCTAATCACAATACAAGTTGATGCATATTACATATTGCTTTGTTATTGATTATTTTATACATTGAACCTCAAAAGTACAAAAGTAATATTAACATTATTCTCAGTCGTTACTATAATGGATATTACTAAGTTAGAGCGTACGAGTACAATATAAATACATACCTTAAAAATCCACTTAACTGTGTCGAAATATAAACCAGTTTTAGACCCCCCCCACCAGTGAAGAGCACCCCATCGACCAAATCGAGCTTCTGCAATAATTGGATGTAGTCAAGCACACACTACTATCTCCAAGAGTCCAAAGAGATATGAGTATGACACTAATGTCTATTTAAAATTAATATGCATTTTCCTCGAAAATAAATAAATTTTATTTTCGGTCTTAGAAAAAATTGGATTTTGGTTAAAATATTTTCAAAAGCATTTGGTATATTTATGTTGTTAATTAGTTAACGAAATAGCCCACCATTCAATCCTATCTAGTAATCTTATGTGGAGTATTATAATTCTATATATCAAAATTATATTATAAAATGAGTTATTAAGTTCAATAAAAATAGGTTATTAGGTTAAGTTTAATGAGTTGTCAGGCAAAAGTTTTAATATATAGAATTATAATATGTTACATTAGGGGTGTACTTATGATGGGTTGGGTTGTTGAACAAAATCTGAACTTAACTCGATTTTTTTATTGGGTTATTTTCTAAATCCAAACTCGATCCAATAATATAATGACCCGATTAGTAATCGTACATTTTTTTTATGTACGTATTATGAATGGTTTAGGTACATACAACTTTATATGATATTCAATAATTTCTTTCAATTGATTGTTTCATTGAATATATTCATAAATTAATCTTTTAAAATTTAGAAATTTTGTATTAGTCCCTCATAATTTGTAAAAGGGGACAAATTGATCACTTTATATAGGTCTATACATACAATTTTTTAATTGTATAAACATGTTTGGAGGGATTAATTCGTCAATTTTTTTTATTATGAGGACCGATAAAGAACTTTTAAATCTTGATGAATTAATTTGCCTCCTAATATGTCTATGAAGGGTTGAGAATGAGGTTTTACTCTAATTTTTGTTTAAAACTATTATATATTAATTTTTTAATTTTATTTATAATTAAATGTTTTAATTATAGTTAATGAGTAAAGTTATTATAAATCTTGGCATTTATTTTTATTTTAAATAAATACAAAATATAAAAAATTAAGAATAAATTTTATTATATATCAATTTAATGTAGTTAAAATATAAATAATTTTTAAAAATAGAAATATTAATGTTTAATGATTTTTTCCTTTTTAACTGCTTTTATTCTCTTGTCCTCTTGTTGAGGCTATCCTTAAAAGTTATTTAACAATCACATGATCATTTTAAAAAACATATAATTTTAAATTTTAATCTTGATAGTTCATATAAGGTCAAATAATCAAGATTTACCAATTCCACTCTTATAATAAATCAATCCTACCTCCCACTTTTATAAAGAGAGATGTCTTTGACTTTTGACTTTGTGCTTTGACATTTGTAAAGTAATATATATTTTAAGTTCTTAAATATATTTTTTATCCTTAAAAATATATTAAATTTTAGTCATTGTTATTTTAATTTTTATTAAATTTTTTAAATATTAAGAATTTTAAATTTAGTTCTTATAAATATTTTAAGAATTCTCTTTTAACCATTACAAACACCACCATTTCACATCTGAGCTAAGAAAATAAAAGTCAAAACCAAACTTTTAAAAGGCTTGGATCAAAATAAAACATTATATAGGGATGGCATGAGGGAGGTTTTAGCTCAATGTAACCCTACCACACCTTTATTAAACTAGTCCCAACTATCCTACATGGGAGTTCTAAAATTTAAAACCTGCACCCAACTAGCTATTTTTCAAAAATATATTTTTAAGTATTTAACGTATAATTATATCTACAAATGGATTTAATTTTAATATATTAACATTGTAAAAGAAAATTACACAATAATTGCATTATGTAATGTTATATCAGCAAATATGATTAACTTTTACTTTTACTACTTGAAAAATCATTAAAAAATATAAATTTTGATTGGATGACAATTTATTGTCAAAGCATTACACACACACACACACACACACACACACACACACATAATGCCCAATTTTCAAAATATAAATAAAAGGTCAGAAATTTTTTTCAACAAAGAAAGGTGCCCACCTTTCCTCTCGTTTGAGGTTTGAATTTCACTAAGTCTGGACCCTACATGCCCTTGGAGGGCTATATATTAGAGCTATTTTCTTGGGACCAAAAGTTCAGGTAATTGTTCCTTAGAGAAAAATAAGTTGAAGAGAGATTTTTAACGAATTTTATAAAACCTCAAGTACTTCGTTTTTAGCCTGTAAGTTTACGAAATTGTAAGATTTTTTGAATTGAACTAAAACCCAAAAATGAGGTTTTGATTTGTTGGGATTTTGATTTTTCTAATATTTTATTTGAGTCCAAATGGGATATTTCCCTATTTACATTTATGTTTTAAAGTTAATGGAAAGAAAACAAATAATTAACTTAAATGTAAATAAGAGAGTGATGGAATAGTACGTCCAATACATACCAAGTATTAGAGATCTGAGCTTCTGGGACCACCCAGGCGGTCATATGACCGCCCGGTTAATAGAAGTGAAGTCGTGTCTAAAGCTTATGGAGACGCCCGGACGGTCAACAGAGAGCATAGTCGGTGCTAAAGGTTCTGGAGCTTTGGAGGTGCCAGGCGGTCATATAACCGCCTAGGCGGTCAACAGAGAGCATAAAAACCCCATTTCAGGGTCCAGAACACTTCAAAATGGTTCTCTCCCCTTCCTCACGCGAAAATCTCAGTTCCTAACCCATTTTCACCCTCTAAACTCCATTTTCTTCCATTTCTTCAAGTTTAATTACGAATTTGTCATCCCTAAAGCTTAAAGGTACGTTGTTCTCTTGGTTATGCTTCATTTTCTTCAAGTTCTTTGGAGTTATGGGTGGCTCCCATGCTTCTCAAGGGAGATAAGCTTTCCACCTTGTTAGAAAGGGGTTCTTGTGGTTTTAGAGGTTAACCTAGAGTTCTCCTGCTTCCATGACGATAGAGATATCATTTTCACTTCCAGAGATCTGTTAGTGTGGTTTCTACCTTTTCTACCCCTCTAGGTGAGTGGGTTCACATATGTGACTTCTATATTATGCATTAGAGTTATTTTCATGAAAACTATGATTTACTGCTTGATTTAGAGAATTCCTACAAGGATTTGGGAATGACTTTGGTTGGTATGTTTTGCACACGTTTTAGAGCATGAACTTGTATTTTGATAAAAACTCATGGGACCATGTTTGTTGAACTAATTCTATGTAGAATTGATTATATATGTAACTATTAGAGGATTTTATGATTGTTTTCCTGGATTGGAACTGGTTTGTGTTTATGCTATGGTTTTATGCCTAGATACGAGGTTTAGAGAAAAAGGATTGAAATGATGGTTTAGACTCTATGATTTAGAATATGATATTGAGTTTTCCTATTTATGGTTGGAACTATGTTTAACAAGTTAATAGTTTAAATTTAAAGAGTTTTGATGATTGAATGATGTTTTTTATAATCAATAAAAGAGTTTTAGAGCGTGAGTTTCCACGAGATTAGAAGTTGGTGGCTACATACTCTGGAGGTTTGGAATCTCAATGTCCACAAAGGGTGATCCATTGGACATGGTTCCAGCCAGTTATGCTAAGGTTAGGCTGTTAGAATCAAATGGATTCAAGTTTTCAGAATATAACAAGTTTATTGTTAATAAGAAATGATATAGAGATTTAGACATAAAAGGATTTTAGAGCATGAATCTTCGTGTGACTCAAAGCGGTTGGCGGATACATATTCTGTGAACTTGGAATTACTAAGTGTGATTTCATAGTCAAAGTTATGCTAAGGTCAACTTTAGAGTTATAGAAATTCAAAGCTCTAGTAAGTTTATAAGCCCACGAGGGCAATTTATTAGAGAGAATTATAAGTCTATGATGGGCAATCTATTCAGAGAATTATAAGCCCACGACAATCCATTCAAGAAATACAAGCCCACAAGGGGCAACATATTCAGAGAATACAAGCCCATGAGGGGCAACATATTTAGAAATTATGAGCCCACGAGGGCCTGGTTCACGAGGAACCATTGAGATAGTCCACGAGGGACGTGGTTCACAGAAACCATTAAGATCTCAATTAGGGCTCTTGTTCACGAGGAATGAGCACCCACTTTTCCTTATTGTTTATTGTTATGATATTTCAAACTATACATTACTATTTCCCTAGAAGTTATTACATTGTGAACTTATATGATTTAGGTACAAAAGTGAATTGAGAAAATGGTTTTAAGATTATAAAATGATGATTAGGTTATGGATATATGGAATGTACGTATACTTGATTATGTATGATTTCAAATACTATTATTATGAGTTCATGCATTGTTTCTTTGATGTCCCATGAAAGGGGGTTTCAGGTGAGGCTCACTCATTATTTTGGAGACAAAACTCACCCTCTCATTTCTCTCATTTTTACATAAGAACAAGATAGTAAATTCTACCCAGCGTACAATGCCAATTGGCAAGTTTCACCAGAGTGAAGCATTTCGATTCTGAGAGTGCTCAGGTAGTGAGGTAGGGTTTCGGACCTAGGGTATGGGTTGTTGCATTCAGCATAACATGATAGAACTTTAAAATGTATTTTAGTGTTATTACAATGATATAAATGATTTTGTACCTGAAAGGACATTATAAGGTTTAGACACGATTATTTTGACTCTAGAGCAAAAGTGATTTGCATGTAGAAAAGTCAAGTTTTCTATATTTCATGAATTTCGAGAATAGAGCATGCATATAGAGGCAGTCACGGGTCCCAAGGATGACGTGAGAATGGGATTTCTCACACGGCAATGCTCAGGTTGGGTTGTGACACACACACACACACACACACACACTAGGCGAATAAGGATAGGTTTTTCATAATCCAGAACTTGACCTGTGCCTACTCGCCTCGACGTGAGAGAGGGTTTAAACCCGATCGGACTGGGTTGGATAAGGGCAAATATTCGTAGATAGAATAGTAATTATGATCCTTACTCACAAGGCTAAAGATATAATTAAATTAAGTGTTAAATATCTTTTTAGTCCTTGAAAAATGAATAGGTGTATAAAAAAATTGCATTTTCATCAAAACGTATCATAATTTACGAACTATAATAATAACACTCGTTGCATCTGCATGCATGCGATAGACCATATATTTTTTTGGGTTGATCCAGGGTGTCCCCCAATTGGAAGCTAGAGATTAATCCCTGGGCGTAACGATCATTGAAATGAGCATTGCCTCTCCCAACAAAACCCTTTTCTATATACACGGTAGGATTCAAACTTTGCACATGTTTAAAGGACTCAACTATCGATAATTGGCAGACCTTATTGGTATGCGACAGACCATATCCTCAAAAAATAATGGAGAAGAAAAAGGGCAGTGGTTGGACGGCAAAGCCTTTTATTACAAAAGCTACAGATTATACCAATCCAAATCAGTAAATAAGTGTGAACATTGAAATAGAATTTAAAATGAATTGCCAACTGCTAGTGACATTGTACTACCAACGCCCACCTTCTCATTTACTTGGCTGCGTTTATGCTTTACTAATTGCGAACCGCCTTACTTTTCTTTTCTAATTATTATATTATGAAAATCTCAAAGTGGTATATAGGTGTATCTTTCTTTGTAGGATTTGGTATGAGCAGTGTTTTATGTACGGAGTCTTATTTGATATACTTATGGTATAATTGTTATTTAATTAAATTTTTTTATTACTTTCATGACTTATCAAGTATTTTGTGTAAAATTTAACCATCTTTATTAGTGCAGCAATAGGCAATTAGACAAAAATATAAAGAATTTTTATAATATCAATATATCAAAATTAAACTCTTATTTATACCAATATATACTTCATTGTTTAATTGTTAACGGCCACAAGTATCACGCTTTGCAGTTTACTTCTGTAGAAAGGCATTGATGAATTGTTTGGATATAGAGAAAAAATAAAA
Organism: Dalbergia oliveri; assembly: GCA_030441495.1. Classification (NCBI taxonomy): domain Eukaryota; kingdom Viridiplantae; phylum Streptophyta; class Magnoliopsida; order Fabales; family Fabaceae; genus Dalbergia; species Dalbergia oliveri. The sequence goes on from JAMLFY010000006.1 coordinate 16,056,660, forward strand.
ATAAAAATTGTATTTAAAAACATTAATAAATATAATAAAATAAAAGGATATATATATCTTTATTATGATATATACAATCTTATTTTTATTTAATTTAAACAATTATCATAAATCAAATAAATAAATAATTATCACTTTTGAATATACCATGAAAATATGTTTAGAAAATTATGGGGCCATGATTGCTATGTTGTATGCTATAGAAATGTATGATATGCAAAAGAAAATATTTATGGTGAAATATATTTTAGCAAGATGCCAAGTGATATATATATATATATATATATATATATATATATATATATATATATTTTATCTACTAGAGGCACATAATTCCAAATTTATATACAATATAGAAAACAATAAATTTAAAAATATCAACTTCTAGTAATTTGTCAATTACTTAACAAAGAAAGTGTTTAATAAACAGTGGATACACATTTAAAACCTTGTTAATATAAAAACTATTCAATATTTTTTATGGGAGCGGTTATTGTTCACTCACCTTTTTAATAGCTTTTATTTGATTCTCTAAAATGCTCCTCTTCTTATATTTTAATCAAAACAATAAGTTATTCATTTTTACTTATAATTTCATCTTAAAGCTCAAAAAAACTCACCAAAATCAGTGAGGAGCAAATATCTTATTAGTACAAAACAATCCAAACGAACAAGGCAAAAAGCAGGAAGCTTATCCACTCTCCTTTTTCATTTAGCAATTGAAAAATTAGAAGGATTTAGCATTTCTGAACTATCATTTTACTCTTTTTGTTTTTTGAATAAGACCAAAGCAGCGGGCATCAATGTGGAAATTTCTGGCTATCCTTTTCAAAAACATCAAAAGATATGCTGCACTAATTAAGGATCTTGTCTTGGTTAATATATATATATATATATAGGTAAATTACATTCATCACTTCTGAGATTTATTGAAATTTAACTCACTTCCTCTTTAATTGTCCAATTTACACTAATCTCCTCTAATTTATCCATTTTCAAGATGAATTATCCATTTTTGGAAGAGGGAGGGAGAGAAAAGAAGAAAAAGAGGAGAGGGTGGGGTAGATGAGACATTTTTGTAATTCATCTTAAAAATAGGTAAATTAGAGGAGGTTAATATATGTTGGACAACTAGATGAGAGGTAGATTAAATTTCAACAAATTTCAGAAAAAATAAGTGTAATTTATTTTTTTTCTTTTTGTCATGAATTAATTTCTATACGTTATACAGTATAAACTGAAAAGTTTGCTGCAAACCAGGCAGAGCATGATGGCCATAGTTCAATTTTTTTTGGGTCCCTCGGGGATGGGTACCCAACCTCCAGCTCCACTGGAAGGCTCGAACCCGGATGCACTTCACCTAGAGGCAGTGGACAAACCATTTAAGCTGCGCCTCATGTGGGCCATCCTTCAGTTTGATTGGATGGTTTTTTATGGGTCAAAATTAGTGTTGGTTTGAGAGCACAAAGCCCAGCAAAGGTTTTTGGGCTAAAATTTTGCGTTGAGGAAAGAACAAAAAAAATAATCCTTACATTGAGAGTTGAGACCATTGATCTGGTTTATTATTAAATGATAGCTTGACAGTTTGTTTGGAAAATCGTTTGCACACTTCGAATTCGATTCTGAAAGTTCAAAATTGATTTTGTCCAATTTCGGTCTTGTTTGGTTTTATGTTGGAATATAATCTCAAAATTGGTTTTGAATTTAAAATCAATTCTAATACAGGTGAAATATTATTGCTTTTAGGCTTTTTCCCTTTAGTCAATGTCAAAAGCACTTTTTATATTAATCTGGTAAACATAAATCAGTCTACATTAAAATCAGTTCTTGAAAAATCAATTATATATAGAATTAATTCTATAAATACAAAATCAAACTTACACTTAAGTGCAAAGCAGTAAGGAATAATAAATCGATTTCGTGTCCATTTTGTACGAAGGAATTTCAACGCAACATTATATGTTTATAATCCTTAGTAATCAGGATGTGCATTGTGAAGCTGATGTAATTCTCTGCACAAATACATATATTCACAAATTTCGCTATCATATCTTATAATTGATGACGATGGATGGATTAATAATGTAACTAAGCAGGTGATTGAGGCAAGGGATTGTGAATCTCTCAAAGTCACAACAAAAATATATTTATCTTTTTATTTTTTTTAACAAAGTTGCCTGTCACAGCATAGCTTTAATAATTGTAAGAATTCGGTCAAAAGAAAAACTTACCCTTTTCTTTTTTTCCATGATTTTTTAGATTGACTCACAAATTATGACTGACTCAAATTATGACTTTTACTGACCCCACGCACATTAGTTATTATTATTTTTTTTATGAAACATTAGTTATTATGATTGTGGCACTCATGGATATCAGACTTTTCTTTCTCCTTTTTATTCTTTTCAAATGTAGATACGTACAACAAAATAGGCATCGCTATCTTCACCTGCATACAGGCCACGGAGCAATGTTTTCGGGCTAGAAGTAGGAATACCAATTTTATATGGATTAAAACTTCAAGTGTCACTCGGAGTGATGTTTTAAAAGAAGGATATATCAAATCGATCGTCTAAGGACAATGATTAAAGAATAAAAAAGTAAAAATTTGGTAATAAAAAGATGAATTTTTTATATTTTAAAACTGTAAAATCCACTAAAAGTGTTGAAACTTGAAAGATGAGAAGGAACAAGAAACTTACTTTGATATCCTTATTCACTAGAGCACTGATTAGAAAAATCATCAAAAAGAAAACGAATATGATACGGAACCCTCACCACATAGTGTAACATAATGAGAGTCAAGAGGTATCACTTTCTTGTTAGGCAAGCAAAACGGACCATATTTAAAATCAGTGATGAGAGTGTCGGATTTGACTGAACTTATTAATGATTTGGCTTAACTAATTTTGCTTCATGTTGCTTTTCACTTTTCCTCCTGCAGTGCTTTTCTAAGCTACTGGCTTTTTAATTAGTTAACAAAATCTTGAATTTTTAAGGCCTGGCACTTATGATTAAACTGTACTACTTTTATTAAATCCTATGGCTTTAATTACTCTAAACTGAATTCATTTTTTTCAATCTTGGAAAAACAATATAATTTACTTTAAAATGTCGATATACTTCAAAAACCACAAACAGAGGGGCAGCAGCTTATGTTTGCTAGGCCATTAGTCTCAATATTGTCACATAAGTCTATAAATATGATAAAGTATAAACCCTATTTGTGTTCTATAATGGGAAAAGGACAAGTAAGTACATTATCAAAGCTATTATATTAAACTAAACCAGCCGAGTTTTAGGACCATTGAACGAAAGTTTGATCTCTGAGATTGACAGGAACAGACTGTCGTTAGCACAGGGAAGTTCGTTGCATTGATTCATCTTCTAAAGCGGTTGTTGGAATGTTAAATAAGTATTTTTTAATTTGATGGTATGTTACTATTTCTTCGCATAAGGACATTTTCATATTATTTGTATTCTATTAGACACGGGAAGGAAAAATCTTCCCTCGGATTAGTCCGAACAGTTTCAACGATTAGGGTATGTTTATTTATCCTTTCAGACAGGAAATTATAGCCGTGTGTGATTGGATCTGAATATTGTCATTTTTTTCTATTATAAAAGTTTGATGGAGCGAAACTATTCTTCTAGAAAATTAAGGCAGTGTCATAGAAATGAGCTGAGCAAGAGATTATAAAAAGGATCATATTTGTATATAGTAAAAAAAAATTTAACAGGGAAACGCGTGTTAAAGTGGAGATTATATTTCATTTGGGGAATATTATCATTTTTAGGGTGCTTGTTTCACGATTTGATTTTTTATTAGAAATATTAAAATAATATTTCTGGAATAGAATTTAGAACAATTATATCTTCTTTTGTTTTATTTTCTGAAATAATTTAAATTTAGTTATATATTTTTTCATTTTAAATTATTATATGAACAATTAATATTAATAATTTTAAAAATAGAAACTAGACAATAAAGTCAAAAGGTCCTTTTTATGATATTATATTAAATATTTTAATTTGATGGTTAAGGGGTGACTTGCTTGGATAAGATAGTAGATATTAGAGATTTTAATTGGGATTAATTAGAAATTAGTTAAAAGAACATGAAACGAAGAAAATTTGAGTTGTAGCCTTGTAGGAACTCATAGCAGTGGCGGCGGAAATACCTTGAACGTGCCTATCATAACTATAATCACATATTAAAATCCATAGTAACAGAGTAAAAGATAGAGAGAATTGAGAGAAAACACAAATGACAAAATTACTAAATGATTAAAGGTTAGATAATACAAGTGAGATACAACTTTATATAGGCTCATAACAAGCTAATAACTACTATCTAATAAACTTAACTAGCTCTAACTAATATGTAGCAGGTGCAGGATCAGGTGGAAGTAATGGGGTCCTGTATGTCTTGGTTTTTCAGAGCAGGTTTCATGATATATTTAAGCAAGCTCTCATTGGGGTATGAAGAGGGTATGTTGCTGTAATAGCAATTTGATAAGCACAGGTGTAATGTTGTTTGGGGTGTAGTTTTACTTAGTTAATTGTGTTTTGTGAACCATGTATTCTGCCTTTCTTATCACCCATGTTATTTGATGATTCAAATTATCGAAAAAAAAACTCTAACTAATTTCTAATCCCAATTACATACTCTACTACAAGAAGGAGGTGGGTGATTGGTTGTGAACTTGTGGGCCATATGACCGAAGAACTTATTAGAGAGTTTTATTTATTATTTCTTTTTTGTCTCTCTCAATACTCAATAATCTTTTCCATAAACTCCATATTATGTTGTCATAATTACTCTAAATTTTTTATTGCAACAAGGAAATGTTCAAATAACGCCTATAACTATAACAACTTGATGATTTATTTGTGAAAGCTAGAAGAGAACAAGCCTACCCATAGAAGGTTTGCGGTGGCTGATGCCAATTCTCAAATATATTTTGATCTTGACTATATATCATGAGAAACTTCCGAGTAAGAACTTAATTAGTATGGCATGGCTCACCTTATCCGAATGGAAATCTTTTGTCCTATAGCATTTCCATCCTTATCCCTCCAATCATTTATTATCACATGTAAATATAAGAATAAAAATAGATTTAAAAATTATTAAGTTATCAAATATAAAATATACCTCTTTCACATGTTAATAAATTATTTGAAAATAGAAAAAAGGATATCATTTTGGAACAGAAGATTTCCATCCACTTCATTGAAGCATTTTAGTGAGTTATCACTCCCGTGGATCCACATGAATATTTGTTCAAGATATATTTTCTTCAAAATAAAATTAAAAGGGTTTAATTATGATACATTGACAACAAATATTAGTGTAAAATACTTTTACACTATAATTAGAGTAAAATTTTTTAATTTGTATGAGTTTTTAAGTAGGTCAATGTGAAAAAGTTAACTATGATGATGATAACAATATATAATTAAATGATTATATCTAAAAAAACTTTTATACTATCCATACATAGAAATTAAATTCAAAGGAAAAATAGAAGTAGAAAGCTATTTTATATTTAGGTAGAATTAAAAAAATTCTTGTCATAGTTAGAAATTATTATATTGTTTTGAATATGATGGGTATAAAAGTATTTTTTTAATATAATTACAATTGAGGATATAAAAAATTATGTTTCATAAAAGATATTTAGATAAAAATTATTTTCTAAATCTTTTCAAAAAATTATAGTTATTTTATATACTTAATTAAAAATAAATTTAAATACTATATAGTCAATGAGAAAAAAATAACAGTTAAGTTTTTTGTTTTAACAAATAAATCATAAATGTATTGGACAAGGAAGCGAGGGTAACCATATTCACAAAATAGAATCAAAGATATTCTCAAAAACGAAAATGAATACGTATTTTATGCATTTTTTTTTTGTAAGGATTTTACGTATATGTTTCCCTCTTTCTATCACTTGCACTTAAAATTAAAATTAGCTCTATACTTTCTTCTCATGAAAAATAGAAATCTCTTTTTTTAATGGGTGAAGAGCATTTACACTTCCTAAACTTTTAGCCAATTACAAATAGGTATCTTTAACTTTCAAATCTTCTAAGTGGATCCTTAAACTACAATAATCTTTAAAATTAATCCTTTTATTCAATTTAGAGTTTAGCTGGAAAATATATATCTACATGCTATATTGCTATCACATCATAATACTTGCGATTCTTTTTCTTTTATGATTCTTTCTCTTATTATATTATTCAAAAAAATTTTAAAAGTACATATTAAAAAAACCCTAAGGAATTAAACATAGTAAAAAAATGACTAATTTTTTTAATTCTTGTGGTGAATTGAGCATTTTATGTCTTCTAATTTTAAGTTAATTGTTTTTTTTTCCTAATCTATTGTCCCAATACTGCAAAGAACGTGAACAGCTTTTAAAAAAATTGGGAGAGAAGCATTAATTATTTTTTAAGTAGAATTTGGTCTAACTTTTTTTTATAAAATTAATGTGTATTTAGAAATATTAAATAACATAGTAAAAAAAATTAAAAGAAGAAGAATTGCAAGAAATTATACGCAGCGGATATTTTTTTGTTTTTGGTGGTGGTTGATGCTTCATGCAATTAAGTCAAAAGCCTGTTAGTATGTATAACTTTTGGATGTCCTCAAGATGATTTTGAGAGTATGCTATATGAATTCACTCATGCTTATGGTTTCTTTGGTATGTGACAATGGCATGAGTTGCTATCATAGGTTTTGCTCCTGTTAAAACTTATCAAATTAAAATATTCTTGATTGTATTCTCTATTTGGGGTGCTCTGTTAATTTTGATGACCATGTTGAGAGAGTTAATGGAGTTTCTCTTCTGTTGTTATTTTCATGGTATACTCTTGTTACTATAATTGAATTTACTTTGAGTTTTGTGTTCTGTATTCCTATTTTATTATTCGAGCTTTGCTAGCTTCCATGTTGGGGTAGTTTGAGCCTTTTCACATCGGGAAAAAAAAAAAGATTATAGCATGGCCCTAAGTTAGTTAAGCTTAGAGGAATGAATCTAGGTTGAACTCTATACTTGCTATGTATCTACTCTTAGTATAAATACTATTTCCTTGTATTATCATTCATTCAGTAATATGAATAAAAAAAGCTTCATTTCATTTTCTCTAAGATTTTCTCAGTTTCATCTCTTATATAAACTTCAACGTATAAAAATATCTTTTAGAAGATAGAAATTATGGCTTTTCAAAAAAAGATTTTTTTATTTTTTATTTAGTAATTCTGCCTTTACTTAAAAAAATTACCCAAACATACTAAAAAAATAAAAAAAAAATGATCTATTTTTTTTATCAAGATAATGACATCTAAACAAGCACTTAATCTATATGAGCTTTGTATATTTAGATGCTAATTTGAACATGCAAATATAAATTCCAGAACAAATTAAATTGCAAGGACGGGATAATTAAATTACACGGAGAAAGATGTTTATTCACTCTTTTTTCCATCTCAATTCAATTTGAACACGAGTTCACTCAGTCCCTCTAATTAACAAACTTTTGTAATTAAGGAAACTAAATTCCAATGAGGCTGTGTCCTATGATAAAGTCACCAATTGTCTTTCCATCTCCTCCTGAATCAAAATTTTGTTGAGTGAAACATGCCAAGCCATCATAATCCAAACTGCCTCCATAAACATGTGCAAATTGAACAGCATCATCAGTGGATAATAGCATATCGACATGCCTAGAATCATTGGAATCAAGTTCATAGTCACATAATAGGAAGTAATCTGATATGGACAATCGGTTGTGAGCAATTTGGTCATCATGAATAACTTCCACAGGCTCCTGTTTTGTTGATTCAAAAACTGGTGATGAAAATGGGTGCTCGTTGTTAGGGATGCTGTTATTGAAGCTAAGCAATACAGAAGAGCCAGGAAACGAATCGGGTTCCACAAAAATCTCATGATTAATATATGAGCTTTTGCAATTGTGATGACCAATATAGGTTGTCCGGTACAATGGAGGATCCTCTTGAATTTGTTGCACCTGTTTGATTGCTGGGCATCCCTGATCAATCTTGTGCGTGCACCTATAGTAGTTCCTGCACACATTATCTTTTATCTTTTAAAATCATATTGGACACATGAACTAGAAGAGAGAGCCCTAGAGATCGAGAAAGGGTAGATTATGTATTTGGTAGGTGTTGTCATTAACCATCTTTGTCAAAATCTTAAGCCAATCCATAGAGATATATAAATGATTTTATATTTAATATATCCCCTCATATGAATGTCTCTCTAAATTTGAAGCGTAAACAACTGATAACAATGATTAAATGACCTGTACTATTTGATGATAGAGGTTATGATATCATATTATGAATCATTTCTCTCAAATGTTTAAGATAACAGATAAATGTATATGGTAATTCATGTATCTTCATCTAAAATTTCAACCTTTGAGAAATAATTTGTGACATAATATAAAAGCTTTTATGATTGGGTGATATATAAGTCAATCCTTGTTACCCTTGTTTTTCTAAACAAAAAGTTAAATTTCAGCATATAAGGTAAAATGAGTTTATGCGTTGTCTAGCCCAATAGACATCTTGTATGAGGGAGCATATTAGATGTAAAATCATCCATGTATCTTTACTCAACAACTTAAATTTTGTAAGAGATGTCTGAAGACAGTGCAACACAATTCAATCACAAACAAATTATAAGAGGCTGATTAATTTTGAAATTCAAGAATACCTGAGGTATTTTAAATTTGTTATCTTCTTTTGTCCATATTTTCTCCATTCATGACCATCTTCAGTTAGAATTGGACTGTCCTTCTCCCAATTTGGCACCGCTGATCTTATCAAGCAAAAAAAAAAATTTAGTTAACAAATTCTTATTTAATATTTTCTGAACTAATTCAGTAATCTACTAACTAAAATATATATCTATGAAAGCATTAGCACTATATCACATTAATTTGATCCAATGATTCTGTACTAATGTAGGCATTCAATATTTGACCAAGAGAAGATGTTGTTTATAATTGCAATGAAAGTATTGATTAATGATATTCAGTTCAGTTCATTGTATGGGGTGAAATATATAGCATGGTTCTTTTCGCTATACCGAAAGTATGTGGGAGAACTTTTTGTAGAATAACATATAAAGTTGAATGCATACATAGAACTGGGCTGAGACTGTATGATAGTTCAGAAAATTAACCTAAAAATTATGTACATAGGAAAAGGACAAATAAAAAAACATCCATGACACTACAAAAAAAGAAAAAAAACCATGACGAATGTGCTAAGACAGGTAATATATCATTTCATTAAGAACAGCTACTGAGAAAATTTAGAGCCTAATAAAGACACACAATCTGTATAGTAAAAATAGCGTGTTTATCTTTAATAAGTCGCAACATAAAGTAAAGTATATACTTTCATTTTTCAACATAGAATAATGAGAACAACTAAATCTAAAATCCAATAACACAGTATTTGTTGGCAAGCAATCACTTATAATTCTTACTTTCTCTTGTAGCGCCCTATTCGACTTTTTGTGTCAAAACTGGGGACGAAGAGAAATCTCCGATTTTGGTAGGAAGAACCACCTCATCGGAGACATCATCACAATTGGTGTTCAAGAGCAAAAGGGAATTTGTGAATGATCTTAGTACTTGGTGCACAAGATCTTCTGCAAATTGTAATATCGACCCTTCTTCTTCATTGCTCGTGGACTTATGAACAAGTACTTCAAGCAAGTGGTTTGCTATTCCACGCCCTCTTAGTAGCTCTTGTTCCATTGCCCTTCTTCCCTTTGAAGAATGAGTAATATTCTCCATTTTTTTTCTTTTTTGAAGGGCTCACAGATTGGGTAGGAAAAAATGAGAGGGGCACACGCTTTTATTAGGCTTAGGAACCTCAACTTGCAAAATATAAAAATTGTTGCTCTTTATAGTCAGACAAAAATTCCTGAAGCAGAAATTGACAGGGGTTGTTCACGAGCCAATGAGTTGATTGGAGAACACACAACCAATGAAGCTTTGCCACGTAAGGGAGTGGGCTTTGCTCTTGTTGCATGAGCCAAGAGCGTGGATTGAGAGGTGGTGTCTTTGTTTTCTTGGAGATGGAGGATGAGCTCACTAGGCTTACTTCATTCTATAATCTCAGCCATCTCAAAGGACAATCTTGCCCTTAGGATTTTGCATAATGCATGCATGAGAGGCAACCATCCTTGTTCAGTCAAAACCGAGTGAGACTAGTATATTTAGTCAAAGAATGTTATTTTTATATTTCTTTTGTAATAAAAAAAATTCAAATTGAGAAAAATGTTTGTTTCAATTTAGGGTTAGGGCTTGCTACTTTTTTTTATAAACAAAAGTTTAGGTTGAGAGAAAAGTTTATCAGTTTAGAGTTAGGCATGTCTTAACTTATCAAGCTTTACAGAGATATTTACAATTATCAACCAACACAAAAATCTGAGAAGGAAACATAAGTTTTGGCAATGTATGAGCAAGAGATTGACCAAGTGGTGAGCTAACCCTTGATCGGCTTGCTATTGTACTTATTTTGAAAATTAAATTTAAGGCATGATAAGTTAAACCATATGAAGTGAGCTAAATCCCTATTTAAATTTTTATTACACTATATCTAGACACTCTTTCCAAGAGAAAAATTACACATTATTTTTTTCTATTTAAAAAAATTGATATACTATTAGAGTATAAAATTATTCACATGTTCTTTTATATTTATTAGCTTAAATTTCTGGAAAAGATCATTTAATGATATGATATTAGATATCATGACTAAATGGTAATAATTGGGTTTGATCCTTGTTACCCACATTATGAAAAAAAAAAGAAACAAAAATTTTAAGCTCAAATCCAAAAGAGAGATTCACATGACAGAACATGTTAGATATAAAATCATTAATGTGTTTTTACCTATCAAGTTAACATTTCAGGGAAAATGTTTTAATGACAGGTACCATTCATTTTTTCTTTTTTTGGTGTATAAATAACATCATCTAATAATTAGGAATGTATGCGCGCACTCATGGACAAGCACCAGGTAGGAAGATTCAACGTCACCCATCTGGTGCGCGTAGTAATATCTAGTTCGAGGTCGTTAAACAATTGTCGTTTATAGTATTACATAGATTTTCCAATATTTCTTATACGCAACGACTTGTAAAGAAGGGTACCAACGCGTACAGTAGCAATCTCCTATTTCCGTTATTAATAAGACTAATTGTTGTTGGCACGTGTTGAATGTGAATAACGATGCTATCTTTTTAAAAGGTTTTGATCACGCAATTCGTACTTTTGACTGTGAAAGAATTCGTTGTTTCCCTTCAGGGCATAGGGAAAATTTTCAAAGTAAGAAAAGTCAAGTCATATGCTAATTAGTTTCGGACAGTAATTTCCTAGATGATTAGGATAAACCAGTCACACTGATATATATATTGTTATAAGCAACTAAGATTAATAAGCCTTCTTTCTGTTTTAGAAAACGGCAAAATTATAATCACAGAAGTGACATTCAGAATTAATGCGAAAGGACCAATATTCAGTTTATGCTTGTTTTGTTGAAGGGGGGATCCAACATGTGGAAGGAGTGTGGTTTGTTTGGGTAATGATGTGTTGGATCATCAACCACCTTCTAAGTTTTGAAGACAACTTTCACGTTTGGTAGAGTGAAGGTGTGACTGGGAATGATCATGTTGTATCTTCCAGGAGTATTATGTTTTGATTTATGTGTTTTGTGTAATGTGACTATGTGTATTTTGTGTTTTATGAGTTTGTATGTTTGAGAAAATAACTCTCGGATAGCGTTTAATAAATGTCCCAAGATATAAAATACGGGTACATTGATAATACAAACGTATTTGGAGAGGGGAAGGCAAAAATTCCAAAATTGTCTTTGTCTCAGGATATTTTTTGGGTTAATTTCTGTACTTTAAAAAAAGAATGATGCCGAAGACATATCTCTTTAAGACAAATTTAAAATATCTTTTTAAAAAAATATCCCTTTAAACATTTTATATTTCATCTTTGTACTTTTACTTTCAATTTTTTATTAAATTATAACTTAGTCTTCTTTGTTTTTTCATCAATTATTATGTTTTTTACACCACTACTAAATACAATTCAATTTATGTCTCTAGTATCATTTTCATCTCTCCTGTCTCACGTCTCTTCCTTTTTGTCTAGAGATACCAAACACAGTCAATGTTGTGATTCTCTTTCTGAAACCTATCAAGTATGATGTATTTATTGCTCCTTCTTTGAGAGTTGAGGCATATTTACCTATAATAAAGAGTGTGGTTTGTTTGGGTAATGATGTGATATCATGAGTTTCTATGTAGTGATGCGGGTTTGCAGTAGGCAGCATACAAAACAAGTCTTGTGGAACTACAATTCCAAGTATATCCAGTGAGAATGGTTCAAATTAATGTGTCTACTGAGGATATGCCTTTACGTGTGGTTTACTTGTACAATAATTTGTGGGCGAAAGAATTACAATGTTTTATTCAAAGGTATATTCTGGGAGCGGGAATTATATATCTCAGCAATGATTCTTTCCAACACTCACATTATGCAGATACGTGTTCTTATACATGGTATAAGGTATTTATGCAGCAGATTTGTCGTAGTTAACTAGTAGAATGCAACCACAAATAGCTTCAGAAAGCTGTTGTAAAGGCAAGGGGTAATGCATTTGATATGTGAACTATGTAATCTATATGGTTGGAGGTCTGATTTTTTTGGGTGATGCTCATATGGCGTACTACTTAGTTCTTTTGGAAGATTGTGTTGTTCTTCATTGCTTTATATAGAGTATCTATTACGTTGGGCAGCCTAAAATCTCACGGGTTTTAGCTCAACTCAACCCAATAGATACGGGTTGGATTGGGTTAAAAAATTCCAACCCATAAGGGTATGAATTCAGTTATGAGTTTATAAATTTTCAATCCACATAATCCAATCCAAACCAACTAACATAATATTAAAGAAAATAATGGACATATTTTTCATAGTTTATTTCAACATGTCTTATATATATAATACAAATGAGACAATAAAAAATAAGTGACTAGCATCCTTTTTTTTTGTCAAAACAACAAGTTTTGTTTATCCAATATTCCAATGGGCTCGTATTATGTATGCTCTTTTGAGTTTATGTTGAGACTTATCGTATCGTTATTGTATTTGTTAGAAGATAAATATTCGATTATATATATGAATAGGTATTGGACTTAGGTTCCTCCCAACTCAACCAACTTATGAATAAGTTAGGTTGGGTGATTGAAAAGAAAAATTTATTCAATTGAACCCAACCTATCCACTAATTTAATGAGTGGATTGGATCCAAAAACCTTTTCAAATCTACCCAACTCAATTCATGGATACCGCTAGCTCTGTGTGTGTGTGTGTGTGTGTGACTTGTGTTTTGATTGGTTCTCAATTATGCAGGTGTGTGTGTGTGTGTGTGTGTGTGTGTGTGTGTGTGTGTGTGTGTGTGTGTGTGTGTGTGTGTGTGTGTGTGTGTGTGTGTGTGTGTGTGTGTGTGACTTGTGTTTTGATTGGTTCTCAATTATGCAGAAGTAGATATGTTAAATTCATATCAAACAATATTTTCCTTTTGTGAAAATGTGGTGGAGATTTGTGGCAACCACCTTATACTCTCATATAGGGCTGAGGTAGTTAGGTTTTAGACTTGCTAATTGATTGGACTATAGGGTTTAACTAGGGTTGAAATTTAATCTTTATTTGGGTTGAGAAATATTTTTATTTTCATTTCATTTTTAATTATCCTTTTATATAACCTCTGAATTTGTTAACAAGAAAGATTAAGAATAATAGAATGAAGCAAGAAGTTATGGGGTCCTCTTTCCAATAAACCAGACTCCTCCCACTTTTGCATCGCTTGCAAATGAGCCATTTTCTGCTTTCAATTTTAATTACAAAAATATTATATTGCTTTTCATTCTATTTTATATTAAAAAGCCGTGTGAAAATAAAAATATCATTTCAACACTTCTTCTTTTATAATTTTAAAATAAAAAATAAGATAAAAATAATGAGGTATTATTATAATTGAAATTAAAAATAGAAACAAAAATATTTTCTGGAACTAAACAGGATATTACATCTCATTCCCTATTTCCTCTTAGATTTAATATGCAAGACCTCTTTTTTTTTGTGTGGGGTAGGAATATTTATGACCTCGCTAAAACCAAAGTTCAGAGAGAAATAGAGGGGGAAAAAGAGTTTATAAAAAAGAATAGAGAAATAAAAAGGTCATAACTACGGCGCATCCAGCCTAAAATTAATACATTTGCATTATTTTGCGAAAAAAGAAACAGTGCAATATCTTTAATAGTTGGCCTCACTATTTCTATTAAACAAGAAGCAAGTGTTAATTTTTTTTTAAATTAAGATATTAGATAATAAAGAGTAGAGAGTCAAACTCCCAGCCTCTTTTAATTTATTGAAATGTACATGAACATATTATTAGATTGTGGGTTCTCTTGCAGGTGTTAAATTATTTATTATAAATAGATTTTGAGATTTAATATATTCTATTATGTATAGTGTACGACAAAAATAAAAGTTTAACTTACTGTGTTAGTGATTTTTTTTACATTATCTACTATATACATACGTGACTTTTATTATTAGCATTATTATTTTAAATATTTTGATGATGTATTAAAATTAAAACTAAAAGATAACAACTTTAATTTTGGTATAGTAAAATTTTTCACACCGTTAACTAATTTTATATTACAATATATGTAATTTTAAAATAGTTATTATTATACAAGAATCACATACTTATAATATTATGAGGTAAGTATTGACCACGTATCACAATAAAATTAAAAAATCTACCCAACACAAAAGAAAAAGTAAACCATGACCTATAATGTAAAGTAACATGTTAATTATTGTCTATGACAAAAGGCAAAAAAAATAAATTGCCATCAATAATGTAAAATTAAAACGCAATAGACCGTCACACAAAATATACGATCAAAATAACAATTTGATATCTATAATGTAAGATGAAAATAACACCTTTTATATATAGAAACAGTAGACTACTATTTTTTGTAGATTTCATAAATATTAACATGAGACAAATATAATATACATACCATCATGTATAATTCATATAAAAACAATAAATTACTCATGGAAGAAATTAACAAAAAAGGGCAATTATCAACTGCAATATAACATGAATGATAGATAAATGACAATAGTGATATAAAGTAAATAATATATATTTTATCATATAATTTAACAAACTGTCACTCATAATATAAGATAAAAATGGCAGACTATCATATAAATTAAATATTAATTGTTATCAAGAATAATACAACAAAGAGAAGATTCTCTTATAACATGCATAACAAAAGTTTTATTTTATTTAAAAAGGCATCTTTATAAGTTTGTCTTATTTACTCCTACGTTTTATAATAACTATAAAAAATCAAACAATATATATATTAAGAAAAATAAAAAAATCTTGATAAATGTGAAAAATGAGTTGATAAAACTATTCTTATATAGTTATTATTATTTATTTTGGTAAATGCATTAATTACTTAACTAAATTTTTTATAAGGATATAAGTGGAAGAAAAAAATTAATGCTATTTTAATATTATAAATGGACAAATATCCTGAAACATAAAAAAATTAAAAACTGATAATTATTGTGAAACAGAATAAGACCGTAAAACACAAAATTTAGCTTCAATATATTCAACAGCTTTTCCTATAAGATTTGAACATCGTGTCATTATCTCCAAGAGCCAATATTGCTTCAAAGATAAACTAGGCAAAAGCTATAAAATGGGTGCTATTTTTTTTTTATTAATGATTGCTATTTTTCATTAATGAAGGACACTATATATATATATATATTGAAATTTGTTTTGAAAGAAACTTTAATATATATTAGCTCAAATAGAAAACTTTAATGTGATCAGGTGGGCCTCTCCATTAGGTCTACTATAACCTTATCCTTTGTATTTATCTTATCCTAATAAAATCATACCAGAAGTCATTGTAACTTTATAGAGCCCATGAAGAAGTGATTCCTTCTAGCAAAGTCCCTTTTACTATCATTAGAAACTTTAGAGCTAAATTTAGTTTTGGTTAATATTTAATAAAATAACTTTAATTATAATGCTGAAGAAGCAGACTAAAATATGAGCAAATGGAAGAAATTTTTTAAAAAAATTATTATTTCCAAACAATAGTAGCTATTTAAAATTATATTTCAAGAATTTATCAAAGAGAGTAAGAGATCATGTTTGTTGTTATGGTAAGTGAAACCCATAAATGAAAATACAAGATGAGTTACCCTTTTTCTTTAATATATGCCCTCTTCAATCTTGAATGATGGTGGACCCTCGCTCCAAGTTCATTAGGCCTTCCAAGCCGACCCATGCTCCAGTGTCATTGGATCTCCAAAACAAACCCACTCTCCAAGCTCATTGGGCCCCCCAACAAATTTTGGGATCAGTCCAATGAGCATCAGATTTCCTGATGCTCCTGCATTAACACACCACCGGATACCCCTTAGGTGAAGATCTATCTTTAAAATACAAAAATGGCTAGAGCATTGATGGGGGCAATGGCTTCCCATCAATGGATATATGCTTGGCCAGAGAAGGAAGAAATCAGTTCATTCCAACCCTATACACAAACCTACCTAGACCTCGACCCAGGGCTAAAACAGCAATAGATGAAAAACTTGAATTAGCTTCCAAATTTTTGTAGTTTGGCCAACGTGGATTTCCCTCACTTCAACTGCGCAGAAAGATAGAGAGAGCTCGCCTTCGGAGGACGAAGAAAATTATATTCAAGAGCAAAAGGGTTTTTGTGAAAGACCTGACTAATTTTCTTTTATAAAAGATCATTAGCGAATGGCAGTGCTAATATAGATCCTTGGTCTCCACTTGTTTTTTTAACGAGTGTCATTGAAGATGTTGGATTTCTAAAGTGCGTCCTTTGATAAGCACTTCTGTTGCCTTTCTGCGACCTGAAATATAATGGCGATTCTCTGGAGTCGCTTGAAGCTGAACTTTTTTTTTTCCATTTTTTTTTTCTGGTGCATCATTAATGAAGCTGATCCTTTGCTATTTGAAAAAGAAAATTTGTTATTTTTTTTAAAATGGTGTTATTCGTGAGAATCAATCAGGTATATTATATGCTAATACCTGATTAGATAATAATAATTTAAAACTCATATGCTTTTAGAGCATATAAATGACATTCTCTTTCTTTTAAAATACCTATCAATTCAAAATAAACCCAGATATTAAAAAAAGATAATAAACGATATTAATAATTGAGTAAAATATAGTAAATTGATTAATATATCCCTACATGTTAATTAATATATCACAATGTTCAATGTGAATGTTAAATAAAATGCTTTGAAATTATAAAATTAATTAGGAATAATATTAAAAAAAATTAATACTTTATTAAAATATGAAATTAACAGATATTTAAAAAAAAATAAGTTGTTGAAGATGAATATATATTCTGAAGGGATGGTGTAGAGGGGAAATATTTTTATAAGTTGATAAATATGTGTTAAAAATCAAACAATATATATTAAGAAAAATAAAAAAATATATTTAGATAAATGTATAAAATTATATGAATTGATAAAATTATTTTAATGTAATCTTTATTATTCATTTTGATGAATAAATTAATTATTTAACTAATACATCTACACTAAAAATATAAATTAAAAATTAATATTATCTAAATATAAATATTCTAGAATATCAAAATCAAGAATCGACCGACAATATTTAATGCGGAATCTGGAGACGAATTAAACAAATGGCAGTGCTAAAACCAACTTTTTTGCATTCCAACACCACGTTATGTTAGTAAACACAACCAACCAATGAATATCCGCCAATATGCTTAGAGTGGGGTCATGAGGCTTAAGTAAGGGAAGGGCCTCAAGCGATGACGAGTGCCATCACCAATTACAATTAATTATTAATTAATGACTACTAAAAAATGCATTTGTTATTTTTTTTTGCAAACAATTAAATGGTTGTTTGGTTATAATTCTTTCTTACTCAGAAATAAAAAAACTGTGCTTCCACTTTTTCTCAAAGCAACATTTTACATTTTTCTCTCAAAATTGCGGCTCCTTTAAAAATTAAAACAAACAAGACTTTAATTGTTCACACAGGAAATATACTCCCGTACACAAGTTATCTGTCATCTATTTTAAACATAAATTATTTATCATCTGATCTAATCCTTTTCATATTAATTAAAAAACTCAATATCAAAGGTTAGTCATAAAGAGATATATATATTTCACTTAAAATTAAGTGTTAAAAATGAAATTAAAAATTTCATAATAAATATTTTATTAAAATGTAAAGTAACAAATAAAATAAATAAAAATTTTTACTTAATATGATAGATAATTTGAATTAGATGGAGTAATATTATTCCTGCACCAAAAATTTAAAGATTTAATTTTGATACACAAAAATAAAATATTATCATCCAATAATATATTGTGATATTAATAAATATGTTTTTTTAAAAAACAGAGACATTAAGGACATAAATTATTCCTAAAGAGATAGAGGGGAGTTGAACAAAGAACCATCCATTCAGAGAAAACAACCACAATCATTGACTATAGGCTTAATAGCTATTAATAAATAGGATTGACCTTCACACTAACTACTAAAATGACAATACAGATAGAAGCATTAAAAATTTAAAATTAAACTCCAAACCTATATAATACACTGCCTATTATTAATGGAAAATATTTTTACGCATTTCGTATTGAATTATAATCATCAGGGACCACCATAGCCTCTGTCATATATTAAAAAAAAAATGAAATTACTGCTTTGTCATCCTCTTCACTGCAGCCCTCCAGCCATCCTTCTTGCAACGGCTTCACTGGGATCCCATCTTGCAATTTTCGGCTGAGGAAACAAGTAATGCAGCAGCCATCATTCTTCACATTTGATTTGTTACAGGTGTGGTCACACCAAAAAAAAAAAAAAAAAACTAAGTGTGTCTTTGATTGGGGAGAGTAAAAATGAGAGTGAAAATTTTATGAATGAACATCATGTGTAAAATTATATATAGAATACATCTATAAAATTTTTACACTCATTTTTGCTTTCCAACTGAACACACCCTAAATGATAGGTGTCACGACGTTGGCCCCTAATTTCTTCTCAAGGTCCATTTATTTGTGTGTTTTTAATGACAAGAAAATAAAATTTGAAGTAAAATAGATTTTTATATTAACTACTCATCTAAGTTTTTATTCAAAATTTTTTAAAAATGTATTTTTTGATCTTTTGATGAGTGAAAGTTAAGATGAATAATTTCTATAAAGGTGATTTTGTTAATCACCTTTATCAAAAAAAAAGAAAAAGAAAAATGAGACAAACTTATCCTTAAACTTAGATATCAAAATCCGACCCCATTGGATTGGAGCTAGATGGATACCTACATGTAGGATTAGGGCAGGTTGAGTTTCGTCAACAGGGTGTGGAGCTTTTGTTGGGATATAACCCAAAGTCCCACATTGGAAGAGATTTGACGTTTTATATGAGATTTAAGTTATAAATATTGCATTTGGTTGTTAGATTTAGTTATCCTCCAAAAGTGAAAATGATCCATTGTATGAGTAGTTTTAGGAATTGTCCATTTGATGAAATATTTTGTCAGATTGGTTTGCAACTTCAACCGTTCAAAAGTTGCAAATAGTGAAAGATTTGTGCAGTCATGAATGTAGGTCAAAGGATTGAACCACATTAAATTTTGTGCGTTTGTTTTTGTATTTCTTTGACTTCCGCTACCCAACAGGTTATATTAGAGCCAATGGTTGGGGTTAGTTGGGCTTAGTAGTGTTTGGATCCATGTGTGGGAATCCTTTGTGTCGAAAGTCTTCTTGACGATGTAGAGGTCATGTGGCATGTTCAGTGAGCAGTGATGGTGCAAGTGAGGATAGTTTGTATCAAAAATCTTCTTAAGCATAATGTAGAGGTCAAGCAGCGTGTTTTGTATGAAACGGTGATACAAGTAAAGGGAGCAAGGCTTTGGATTATGAAAGGATTTTTTGGGATATAACCCAAAGTCCTACATTGAAAGAGCATTGAAGTTTTGTATGAGGTTTGGGTTATAAATATGGCATTTGGTTGATGAGTTTAATCATCCTCCAAGAGTAGAAGTGATCCATTATATGGGTAGTTTTAGGAACTATCCATGTGATAAAACATTTTGTAATGATGGTTTGCAACTTCATTCATTCAAAAGTTGGGAATAGTTAAAGATTTGTGAAGTCGTAAATGTATGTTAAAGGGACTAAATCACATTAAATTTTGAGTGTTTCTCTTTTCATTTATTCTAATTATGTTGCCTAACAACTCCTAACTAAATCATTGTCATGCATAGAGTCAAGAAAGAGTATGATGCACAAAATAACTAATGGTCATCTAAGAGACTATGTATGACTCGATGGGGTTGTAATTGGTGAGGAAAGAAAATGAGCGGGTGCATGAATGATGCCATTTGTTTCATTTTCCTTTCTTTAGTACTCTTATCTCTACCTTTATAATATTTTCTTTTCTTTTTGACTGGATTGATACTTGATCATTGTGCTTCATCATTACAACTATTATACTCAACATAACAACTATACACTGCATAGTTGAATTTTAGTTTTTTTTTTGTATAATTAGATGATAAACTCTTTTAAAAGAGTGGAACAATACAAGGTATCTAGATACAACAAAATTACTAGGGCATCATAACAAAACAATACCAAAATAGCCCTAAAATTCCCATAAAACTATCACCACAAACAACTATATATATATATTCAAGAAACACAAACACCTAGTGAGCCATCACCACTATTGATAACAACACAAAGAAAGCTTAAGCCTATGTACAAAGCAAAACATAAAACATGGAAAACATAAACCATAACACACTACGAAGCCATAGATATGAGGGAGTACAATAGTGTAACCGACTTTGAGGCTTGAACACGGAGAGCATACAAAAACTAATGAAAACAACCCTTGAATGCAAAAAAGCACAAAGCCACCACCGGACACATACTCAAAAACAAAACAAACAAGAAGCCATAATCAAAACTAGCTCGTCATGAAACAACCCAACTCCTTTAGTCTTGCCACTATATGCTTGAGGTTGTCTTTCACATGCAAATCACTGTAGCACATTTACACCTCCAGTCACCAACACGACACATTATTACTGTAGACCCCAAAACTGTGATGGTAGGTGACTATCATATAATGAGCTTTATGGCCCTATCATTTCTGAATCGGCAAAAGTATTGACAAGCCACCTTGAGGAACCCTAACCAATGCCAAGAAGGAACCCTAACTCGATGGGACACTAGCATTAAAGAATGCATCGTCGATGGCCTATGACCACACCTAACGACGCCAACTTCATGCTGCTAGGACGACATTATCGACATCATTTTCATTAAACCGCATAGATCCAAACTCTGAACAAAAAGGAGGTGGATCTTCCAAGATGTATATCGTTCATTCACACCGACTACCACATAAAAGCAGACAACCTTTGGGGGACTTGCAGTGGTTTCTATCATTTTGGTCGCCATTTAGTTTCCTCTCTAGCCGTGCTCCATGTTTGGCGTCTTGCACTCCATGCGACTACTTACGTTTCCAACAAGCTCAATTTTCAGTGATGTTGGTGCTTCATCAATGGAGGATCTGGTTGCTCGGACTTAGTTCTTGCTTCGGATTAGACTGAGGTAATGTTTCCATTTTGGTTTGTGATCTAGTTTTGTGTTTTGATGGGTTTGATATTTTGGATTTTCATTTTGGGGTTTTGTTGCGTTGATGATCTTTAAAGTATTGGCTCCAATCTAGGATTGTCTTATCTAATTGGCTTTTTGGTGCTTCAATGTTTTGATACCTTCATTTGCAGGTCTTTCAATTTTGTACTTTTGTCACCGGTGTTGTTGATGCGTTTTCCACTTAGGTTCAAGAATTTGTGATGTTTTGCTATTCCCCAATGTGCTCTTGTGGGGCCCAAGATGCTTTTTGTTGTTGAGATTCATGTGACTCATCTTTTTGTACAGCATTTTGGTTTGTCGAATCTCATATATTTGCACATTCTCGTGTTTTGGTGTGATAGATTTAGCTATGTCTTGAATTTGTGTTACTTTTTGGGCTTTTGTTGTACTCTAATTGCTCCTCTTCTTGAAGAGTTGAGTTTTCTCAATTATCAAAAAAAAAAAATGAAAATGTGATAGTAACACATATTTAATTCATCTTATATGTACTAGCCATATCAAACTTTTGTACAAAATTACATGTAACTTATTTTCAAAGAGACATGAATGTTTTTAACCGAAACACCCTGGATCAATGTAAAATGATTTCGCTGCTTAAGCTAATACATATAGTTTTAAGCCTTGTTCAAAGAAGTTGAAGCCACCCGCCAATACCTAGCCTTCTCTTAAACAAATTTGTAGGTTGAAACATAACTAGCAGTCAAAATCCAAACCACCCATAAACATTGTCGATTCAATTGATTCAGTGGATGATAGGATAGAGATCGTGCCTCTAATAATCGAAATAATGTTCATAGTCGTCACATAAGAGGAGGTGGAGGTCACTTGATGAGGACAATTGGTTTTGAGCAATATGGTCATCAGGAATAATTTCCATAGGCTCCTGTTTTGTTGATGAAGACACCGATGATATTGAAAGCTGTTGTGCTTGTTCGCTTGGGAGGGTGTTAATGTTACTAAAGCTTAGTAAAGTAGAAGACTCAAAAGAAGAAGCTGGTTCTAGTTTTATGTCAGGGTTGAGAGAGTTTTTACAAGTGTGATGGCCATAATAAGTTGTCCTATACAATGGAGGATCATCTTGAATCCTCTGCACCTGTTTGATTGCTTGGCAACCTTGTTCATTCTTGTAAGTGCACTTGTAGTAGCTCCTGCACATATATTGAATACATCATTCAAGAGAGGGAATTTGTTGGTCAGTTATAAACACCCAAAACTAAAGTTAGTAATTTAATTTGAGACGGTAACTATGGAAGAATAATACCTCAGGTATTTGGAATTCATTGTCTTTTTTTGTCCATACTTTCTCCATGCATGTCCATCTTCACACAGAATTGAGCTGTCCTTCTCCCAAGTTGGTGCACTTGATCTTTAGACGACAAAAATTCCAATTACAAAATCCTTATTTAATTTGTTTAGTTATTTTCAAAGTAACCAATTTATAATCTTAGAATATATTGGCTGGACTAATGCATGGTATTTATGTCTCAATCCAATAATTGTGAAACAAGACAACACTAGTTGAGATGAAGTCTGAAACAACAATAATTCGGTTCATTATAAGCTATACAAATAAACAATACACTATAGCTAGGACGGTCAGGAAGCTCAAAATTTGGAAAAATATAAAAAATACTATAAAGAAAAAGTTATAATATTGCATTTAAATTCAAAATTTTAAGATACTAACTTTTTTTTATGAGATTTTAAAATACTAACTAATAATAAGTGTATAGATCTCGCCTTAATGTTCATCGTTTAATTGACCAAGCCAAAAGCATTGGGTTTAGAAAGCTTTTAAATTTTTTATACACGTACCGTACTAATTTAAAAAAAAAAAATTGGAAGGGAGAGCTTGGAATGTTGGATTCAGCTGAAACAATAAAGCATATTACTTGAACCCTCCAATGGAATTGGAGGCTAAATTTTAACAATTGAAGGCTTAGAGGAAGATTTTTATTTAACTTTTACTGAAATTAAATGGAAAAATCTACTTTAGTTAACCTAAGAAATAAAGTTACTTGAAAAGGACATATGAAGGTACTATTGTATGCAAATTGGCTTGCCTGCTCAGACTATTATGTCAATGGTTCGAGCTCTTAACCAGTGCAGTTAGACAGCAATTTTCTAGCAATCAGTTTTGTAATTCAACAGGTATGTCATAAAATTATCTCTTCAAAAGTTTAAATTGATTAGCAGAGACATGTGAATAATTTTATATCTAATAAGACGTAACATTACACGTATGAAATTACATCTACCTGATCTAAATATTAGTTCACAGAAGATGATGATGTGAAAATATAGATCCTAAAGAGAAGCCGCATATATAGCAATAATATAATGACATATACATAATGAGTTAATTAAAAAGTATGTATATTATTCTTACTTTCGCTTGTAGCACCCTCTCCGACTTTTGGTTGTCAAACTCTTGCAAGTGTCATCAGTACCCTCAGGCTTTGTGCAATTCGTGGACAAGGAGAAATCCCTGATAGTGACTGCAGGCATCTCCACCTCAATGGTGTTCAAGAGCAAGAGGGTATTTGTGAATGATCTCAGTACCTTGTGCACAATATCTTCAGCAAAAGGTAACATTGACCTTTCTTCCTTGTTGTCTCCAAGATAATGAATACTTGATTTATCAACAAGTACTTGAAGTAACTGATTTGCCATGTCACGCCCTCTGATTAGCTCTTGCTCCATTGCCTTTTTGCCATTTGAAGGATGATTCTCCATTAATTCTTTCTGCCAAACAGTTTGGAGACAGTAACCCTTAGGGTGAAGCATAGAGGAACCACTGCTTTTAATTCAAGATGGCACCCCTGCTACTTGCAAATTAAAAAATTGCTGTTGTTCATGGTTGAGGAAAAAAGATTCCTCAGCAGATTATTATTATTATTTTATTTAGGTTTGCTTTCGTTTGCCTTGTTTGATATAAGGAGTTTTCAACTACCAGCAACAACTAACTGCAAAAGAAATTACTACAATGTATCCGTACATCAATACTATGTTGAAAGCAATAAGTTTTAGACGAAAGCATACCATTGTCAATCAATAAGTGGAGAACACAACCACAGGAAGGGATTGGGGCTTTCTCTGATTGGATAATGAACATAGGATCAGACATCCAATTAGGAGGGTAGATGCTCTTACAAGATTAAGAAGAATTACTATTCTGTGTCATTTAGTATTTGTCACACTAGTTATGTCAAGTGTCATTGTCTTCTATTTTATTAATATTTTAATGCTATAATTGATGTAGGGACAATGTTGACCACCCCAGTGTATATATATATATGTCTCATTCTTATGTATTACGTTCATTAAAGATATTCAATCAGAAAGAACCATTTCTCAATCTCAAATTCTCTCAATTTTTCTGCTTTGCATTACTTCAGGACATTTTAACCCCATACGACCAAACATAAGGGAAACTATTCATCTGTTGTTGCAATTCAAATTCAAAATCTAAAGCTCTATTTCCAATACTTTCTGACAGTGAATGACTGCAATCTTACATTAATATCTTATTCTAACAACTAGAATTAGAGAGACATGTTATAGTAACTAGGATTAGATCTTCTCCTTGTTTAATAACTTGATATGAATACAACATCTATCGTTCTACGGGAAATAAATGAGAAGTAGCGAAACACATGCTCCATTCGAAGGCTATGCCTTCTAGACCGGAATAATTTCCAGAATTTCATGTGCCCGAATGAGTTGCATCTTAATAGAATTGCAGAGTGAATCTCCATTACAATTTTATTTAGGCAAGTCTAAGACCATAATTGTGCACTCTTTCAACTAGAATCCGTCTCTCTACCATGTCTTCGCCCACCCGTAAGAACATCATCCAATAAGAATCTCCCTAGTGATTTTGAAATTAATATGGTGAAGGTATTTTCTCTTTCAATCCTTAATGGAAATGCACAAGTGCAATCTCTGCCTCAAAAATGAAAGCTTGTTTTGCTATATTCACCCAAAAAAAACTTATAAGCTTGCAGATGAAATTAAATTTAGATTGTCAAGTTAAGATTTGAACATGACGGTGGTGTTAATTATTGAAACTGTCCAATTTTCTCAGAATTTGTCACAGTGAAACTAGCTAGGCAGGGTAGAGATGGTACTGTCAACTTTTAATTCAGTAAAAATTGGAAAGTCTTTAATTAATACGATGAGCTGTAAAATACATTTAATTCGGGAATCAATGTTGAGGTAGCTTTTCAGGCAATATAGGATTTTCCCTTTTGATAATAATTGGATAAAAGCTCAAAACACCCAAATAACTATGGAGCATAGAGTTACATCAAAACGTCATAAAAAGAAATACAAAAAATTCATATGAAAAACATGAGACAAAAAGAACAAAGTGCAAAGAAAAATAGTAAAGGGAGTCACCCTTATATATTTTACTATACTCCATCGAGTATAAAATAATAAATAAATCACATGAAAAAAAATATAAAGATAAGATATTATAAGCCGTTACATATAATGTAAGATAGAAATAACAAGCTATCATCTGTAATGTAAAATAAAACTCATAAATTATCATCTATATGATATTAGACAAAACTCACCTACTGTCATTGATAATATAAGATAAATTTAGTCATTTCTATTTTTTTGCAATAAATTAAATTAATATTGATTGATCATAGAGCATTTGTATGCTCAAGTGGCACTATTTTTTTATAGAGATTTTTTTTCATCTAACCTTTCAAACTCTCTTTCCTTTCCCTTGTAACAAGAAAGATTCTTTTCTAAGATGGAGAGGATACGTGCTTGGTTTTAATTAAAATTGAAGCTATTAAAAGGACTAATAAAGTTGTGCACCAAAAAAGCACAGAAGCTAAATAGTTGTAAAATCTAGTTTTGAAAGGAACTTTTGCGAGTTGTACTAACTAGAAGTATATGAAAAGATGCTTATAAACTAAGTTAATGTTTAATTCACATTTATTAAAGTAAATATTGACACTGAAAAATAACACGATAAATGCAAATGAAGAAGGTGCGCACAGGATAAGACATTTTAGCTCCAACATCTGCTATTTTAGGTCAAAAGAGTTCAAGTGTTAGCACCAAAAGAAAGGCAGGGCAGATGCTGCTGCCCGTTGTATTCACCAGGAGGCAAAATAGGGAAAAAAAAAAAAAAGAGGAAATCAAGACTCTTTGAAGTCATGTGTATATTGCTACTTTCGGACAGTATAGCGTAGTTTAAATTTTCTTTCAAGAATTTCACCAACGATCAAGATTTTTATCAGTAATCTTTGGTATGATAAGTGAAAATTACTGAGAAAATATAATTCCAAGGCATTCATAATTTACCTTCTTGCGTCCTCTTATATATATCTTGAATGTTGGCTGTTTTGCTTCGAATTTCAATGGGTTGGCCGTGAGAAATCGCTCACTTTCATAGCAGAGTCGGAAGGAGAAAAGGTATTCAAAATCTTTTTCTTGATCTCAACTCTTTTTCACATGCTGAAGAGATGTTGATTTGTAAGCCCGCGTCCTCTGATAAGCGCTTCTGTTGCCTTCCTGCAATTTGAAGGTTGAATCCTGCAGCTAACTGCTTTCTGGGTTTAGGAGATCGAAATTTTTGCTACCCAGTTTGACTGTTTGGCAAAGAATTATAGCAAGATTAAACTTTGCCTTTCTTTTTTCTTTTTGCTGAGGAATTTCTAAGATCTTGTGTGGAGAAATTAAAAGAAATGAAAAGTGAAGGTATAAGAATAGTTTAATCAAATTTCTTTTTGAGATTGCAATTGAAGACAACTCAATCTTTTTCTATATTAAATAATCTCAAAAGGCGTAATAAATAATTAGGAGATAAGCACGTGGTTAATAGAAAAAAAAGTATTTTTTACTTCGTTTACACAGTTTTTTTAAAGGTGAGATAATTTTTCAGTAATTTTAAATTCCTATAAGAAAATATTTTAATTATTAAATAAAAATATTATAATTTTAATATTTTTAACATACTTTATTAAGATTATAAGAAAACATTTCTCTTTTCTGTCTTTATTTTTTCTGGCAGAAATTAATTAATGAATAATAAAAAATATAGAAACTCTCACCTAAAGATAAAAAAGAGAAAACTAGAGAAATTCAAGGATAACAACATTTCTATTTGAAAACACAACTAAAAAAGATCTAAAATGTTTATACTCGTGGGTGAGATCAAAACTGGCATAAACCAATCATAAAACAATTTATTATAATAGGAGATATAAGATTGTAGATACTTTGTCATATCATGAATCATATCTTTCAAAAGTTTAAGTTATTTGATAGAGTTGTATAGAGTTTTATATCTAACAAAGATGTAAGATTGTAATGGATGTCTTCTCTAAGAACAACACTTATTATTCAGTTAAGTTTGATTAACTTTATTTATTGGCGTCACCTTTAGAATTCAGTGGGGTGCATGAGATGACATTTTGTGGCCCAAGGCCCAATTCATTAGATATATTTTGATAAAGCCCAACTGAATGTTAATATTTGATTAGGATTGAGGTTTTTGATGAAAAGTGAGACAGATTTTTGTTTTTCGATTGTATTTTGATTGGTTGACCAATTATTTTATCATTTTTAATTGACCCTTTTATTAGGTTTGTGTACTCTTAATGCATCTTTTACTACTAGAGTTTAGCTGTCCGCCCCTAGTAACCATTTTTCACTCTTACTGAGCCAATTAACTACCTTAGTTTAGTCCTCCCACTTGGCTTTCACCCTGTCATTCGTTACAGCCAGATGGATTTGACTATTTTAAAGTATTAGGTCCACCTTACAGGACAAAATGTACAATTTCAAAGTGTTTAATGACTTTGATAAGAAGGGCTCACTCAAATAACTGAAATAAGTGAAATAACTCACTCAGCTGTATTGAGCTTCATTTTTTTTTTGGCATTCCCGGCTGGATTGGTTGGTTGAATTGGTGACTTGTTGCCTGAGTCCAAACAATCTTATTTGGTTCTATTGGTTTGAAGTTTGAACGAATTATATTACAAAACTCGTCTAGCATCATTGATGATTATATATAACTAAGCTAACTATATATCATCAAGGTCAATAATCAATTGGCAGCTTGGACTCCAAACTGTCATTGATCAATTTGGTTCTTAATCCATTACAGTTGGACTTATACATCAATGCATAACAGCAATTAAAATGGATTAAGAACACGCGCAACAAGTTTCACATGAACTGAGCTAAGCTACAAATGGTTGTCTGAAACAATTGCACGCAGACCATGTAATTTAATTAATAAGCCATGGAAAGACAAATGCCTCTCGCGTGAGACAACAACCTAAGCTAACAGGCTTAGATTAACACATTGGACGTGGCAGGTCGCTAATCACATGACAGGAAGAATCACTTCCTCAAAATCAATTGCTTGGGAAAGAATAATTGAAATTAAGTACCATGAAAGAAGAGTATGGATTGGAGGAGATGTGCAATCCACTATTATCTCATCAGGGTTGATCTGCGAGTTTTTGCAAAGTGTAGTGGCCATAATATATTTGTTGTCCGGTATAGACTGGGATCCTCTTGAATTCTTTGCACCTGCCTTGATCACACTTCAAACTTCAAAGTGCACCTGAAGTTATTAGTAGTTCCTGCACATTTGTACCTTCACCAATTTAGACCTTCAATAAAGATTCGGCAATTAAAGAGATGGTATCTTTTTCTAGGAGGGTTTATGTGTGTTTGAAGCAGCAGCAGAACAATTGGAAATGAAAATATACCAGAGGTAATTGACATTTAACTAGTACAGCTTTCTGTCCATGCTTTATCTCCATGCATAGCCATCATGAATAATGAAAAAATACATTTGATAATTATCGTGGGATTCTGAAATTACTAGTTATTTTACAGCTATTAATGATCAGAACTCATAAGATAAATATAACATACCACCCTATAATATATCAAATAATATATTTTCCCTAGTTAGATAGAAGTTGGTTACAAATGAAAGATAAAAATAACATACTATCATCTATAATATAACATAAAAATAATAGACTATCATCTATAACATAAGATAAAAATAATAAGCTGTTATTTATAATATAAAATAAGAATAACAGACGGTCATTTATAATATAAGACAAAAATAACAGACTGTCATCTATAAAGTAATTAAGATAAAAATAATATGTTATCATATATAAGATCAACATAAAAAACTGATATTTATAACATATATATAATATAAATTAAATGACACACTATTGTCTACCATATAAGATATTAAAAAAAAAAAACACTCAAACAAGATTATTGCTGTCTTAGTTGGTTAAGATTTGGTTAAGATGATATACTATACTTGCCTTGACTACTCAACAACTAGCATCCAGGAGAACAAGAAAAACTCGTGGATACATATTACATTGCCTGAGATTTGGTTTTGTGTAGCAATAATAGTGTTCATTAGAAGAATTCGAATATTTTTATGATCTAAGTATTAATTAGGTACACATGTTAATTAGTCATTATTACAAGTCTGTTATGTCTCTCCATACAGCTGTCATGCTGTCACACCAATGTATATAAAAACCAACTCTCTTCCCATTGAATGCAAGTATATTCATTTTCTCATTGAAGTCTTATCATGGATAACTCAAGATATAAAAATAATATATATATGCCGACTTATATATGTAATATAAAATTAAAATAAAAAATTATCGGTTGATAAAAACATTGAAAGATATATTATCTTGTTATAATATATTATAACACATTACTATCTTTTGAATATATATCATAATAAGGTAAAATTGATAGGCTGTCGTATTGTAGTGGCTACTCTTGAAAAGCAACTTTACAAGTAATTTTTATTGTTAAATAAAAGTACGTATTATAATTTAATACTGAAAAGCAGTAAAACAAATTTGGCAGGAGAAAGTTTTAATGAATATTTTGAACAAAATTTCAGGTTAATATTGTCATGTAAATCTGGTGTGCTTTTTTATAGAAAAGAGTACAGGTGACTCCTACATTATTCGTGTACATATATAACTAATTCCAAACAACAGCATGAATTTACTTTTTCTTTGCAGACTTCTCCAGAGACTCAAAAGTGACACTTTTATAATAAACCTAAAATTTTCAATATTTTATGCACTACTCTCACAAAAAAGTGTAGACCTATATCACTCTCTATTTTTCACTTATTCTCTCTCACATCTCCTCTTTTATTTCTCTTAGGTTGTTGGGTGTATATCAAATTAAGGTGTTTCTATAAGGTTGAAATAAGTCAAATCTACTCACAAAAAAGGAAAAAATAAAGAAAAAAAACCACAAAGTTAGGTCTGGTTCGCTGATTAATTACCTTATTCTGTAACTTCTAACTTGATTGACAGAGCACAATTTCTTCCTTGCAAAATTTCTCGGTTTGACATGAGGAAACGCCGCTATTTCATTGTAGAGACCTGGCCACACCAGATGCACAAACGCCATATTCAAAAGCAAAAAAATGATATTTGTGAGAGATTAAGTTATCTCGAGCACAAGAGAACTTCAGTTAGTGGCACTTTCATCACCTCCACAAATTGAAGAAGTTGGTTGACTCGTTAACTCGCATCCTCTTATAAGCGATTCCATTCCGTACGTGAAGCAATCCAAAGCGATTCAATTATAGCTTAAACTTCAGCTTTTTCTTATCGAAGTAAAATGTAGAGCAAGCAATATACAACTCCTTAAACTCCGGCATGCGTTCATATTTTATTATATATTGTTGTTGTATTTTGTGTGCGACATATAATAAAACTAGATAACATAATCGGTTTAAATACGTTTTTTATTTTAGAAAATGTGGTGAATTTAATTTGAGTATTTAATATTATTAATTTCAATTTTTATTAGAGTAAACAAAATTAAACTTCACTACTTTTTAGAAATTAAAAACCAAAATCAATTATATATAAAATTTATACAGGGTTCATTTGGATAAGCTTTTCTAGCTAGGGTCAAAATCACATTTTTCACAAAAAAATTATTTTTCATATAT
Organism: Dalbergia oliveri; assembly: GCA_030441495.1. Classification (NCBI taxonomy): domain Eukaryota; kingdom Viridiplantae; phylum Streptophyta; class Magnoliopsida; order Fabales; family Fabaceae; genus Dalbergia; species Dalbergia oliveri. The sequence goes on from JAMLFY010000006.1 coordinate 16,088,581, forward strand.
ATATATATATATATGGATAATTTTTTTAAAAAATAAAATAAAAATAGTTTTCATCTTTTTTGAAGAAGCTAAAAAAATTAGCTTATGACAAAAAAAAATAAATTTTAACTTTTTCTTTGTTTCAAATTTTAACAAATAATGGTTATGAAACTTAAATTTATATATAATTAAAAAAAGTTAAAATTTGTTCTTTTTCAGAAACTATTATTTTTTAATTTCTAAATAAAACAAAAAAATTGATTTGTTTGACACTTTGATTATTTTCTAAAAATTATCTAAATATACAGAAGATAATTTTTTTGGGTTAAAAAAGTAATTATTATTCCTTAGAATCTCATCCAAAAGTTCTAAAAATTTAAGTTCCATATTTTTTTTTCTTAAAATCCAAAATAAATGCACCCATAACATATAATTTACACTATATTATTAAATCTTTATATTATTATATCACCAAAAAAATCTGTTATATTACTCATTTTGTTCATAATATAAATTATTTTGAGATTTTTTATTCAAAATATAGATTATTTTTGTATTTTAATCACTAATTAGTTATTTTATATTTGTTTTATTTATCTATTTAACTGGAACAGAATAAATGCATATAAATTTTTTTGGAGCATTAAATTAGAGAAATAATAAATAAAAATTGAGTGATATATAGAATATTTATATCTTTGATTTTTTTAATTTTTAAAAGATCTATAAAATTTAATTATTATTTTAATTCTGTACAAAACCGAAAAACGACATGGAATTAAGAGAGTATTAAATTCTATACTGTCAAACGATGTATTGTCCAACGATGTATTGGCGTTAATTATCAAACAAAGAAAACTTTTTCACGCGCCAGTCCGTTGAGTGCAGAACCACAGCCAATAAAGATCTGCAACGTATATATAATTAAAAAAAAAAGTAGTGTTAGTTATAATAACACTTTATGGTATCATATTCACAACTTTATCCAGATGAAATATAGATCTCAAATTAAGTAAATCTACACATATTAAATAAGTGTATTCATATAAGATCTACAAATAATAAGTACAAATAAGAGTCCTCTTAAAAAAAAATTACTGAATTGCGAAGTGATGTCACTAGGCTTAGTAAGTGCCTCAAGTTCTGTCGTTAGCCAGATTCATTAGCAGTTAATGATCACTGTTTTTTCGTTACGTGCATTGGGATACCTCATTTTTTAGTGCATTACGGACAATTATCATATCATCTACCAAAGGTTAATTAGAAGAAATTCATTTTAAATTTTCGAATATTTAATTTTACCTAATTCTTAATCTGCTCTGAAACTCAATTGAATGCAATAATAAAAGCATTAAGAGAGAGAGAGAGAGAGAGGTATGTCTACTATTTATAATTTAGTCCATATACTAATAATTGTAATTTGCAATGTGACGAGACAGGTTAAACGTTGCAACGTGCTGCGTGCAACGTGCGTGATATTTTTGTAAGAAAAAGACAATATGGCTTGTGGTCCACACAGAAAGAGAAAAATGAAAGAAAAACCAAAATAAATTAATAAAATTAACTATTGTTCATTTTTGTATTAATACTAACGAAAAAGTTTAGACACGATTTCACCTAGAAATCCGGTTTCCTGGTTTCAAAAGTCAAAATAAATTGCAACGAATCGGCTAATTTCATTAAAAAAAGAAGAAGAAGCATTTACACTGATTTAGTTGCAAAGACGTTGAATTCGAATTCACTACAGCAGTATGTTTCACAAGAAACAATAACATCCATTTTAACATGGACTTCATGTTTTAAAGATATAGATTTTAAACAATGGAAAAAAAAAAAACAACACCACAACGTTGAAAAACAACATGGAATTCACAGTCTAGCTAGTTTCCTTAAAATTTGTTTCATCCAACGACTACTATAATGATGTTTTGTGATATGTAATATAGTTAGGTGATCTTATTTATAAATCAAAGATAAAATCTAATCACAATAATAAAATCAACCTAAATCAATTTAAAATATGACAAATATTCTACAATATAATGAAGATATTACTAAATATTTCTTTATTTTTAACACTTTCCCTCAAACTAAAACTCACTTAGTTTTAAGCTCGTTATAATTAAATTCTTGACAATAAAAAATAACTAGACAAGGACATTCACAAAGGAAACAAGGCCAAGCTGGGAAAGCCTCGCGGGCTAGGTGTTAAGAAAGTCTCACGAGGCCAAGGTGTTGAGAAATCTCATGGCAAAAAAAGAGTAACCTAACACTTTTGAAGTTTCATCCATAATGCTATATTAGAACTGGACATAAACACAAATAATAATGGCAATGACCATCAAGAGACAACCTTTATAACATGGTCGGAAGTGTCACAACTCAAAACTCAAACTCGTAACATAAAAACTAGGGGAAAATTCAAAATAAAACCAACTAATGTCGACGAAGTGCACGAATAATGAAATATCCTAAAGAGGACAATGGCGTAAGCACAGTGGTGGGTGTGGCGACTTGAAAATGCTGCCCATATGCACCGTCATATTATAATACCTGTGTACACATGTTAATAGACAAGTTTGGTACAGCCTTAGGTTCCCGGACCACCAGTGTTGTGGGAAAGCCCGAATGTGTTAAGGGTAGAAGGATCAGTTTGGTGCTGTTGCCTAAAATTTTGAGAACGGCCTCCCGGTTAGCAGCGGCAAGGCCAAGAGGCTCATTCAAGTGAGTAGTCCCTTCTTCGGCTCGCAGCGAGCTTTATTTGCTACGAGCGTGTCTGATGTTAACACGTGCAAAACGATGCAATTTCATTTAATGAGCCCCAACCCTTTTTAAACACCCCATTGCTCCTTTTCATTCCAAAAACACAAAGCCCTCCCCTCTCTCACTTTCTCCAAACCCTTCCCCACTCTCTTCCACTCAATCCCACTCTATTCATTCTTTTTCCAAGATCAAAGGTTAGAGTTCTATGGGTTGTGTCTTCAATGGCAAACGTTGGTGTCATGCCTCCTCCCTAGCTCCTGTTGGTGTTGACACCATCACTTCCTCCTTCCAGGTGAGTGGGTTCAGATCCTATGACCCTAATGTTGGTCATTAGAACTATTTTCTTTACATTATTACATGATTGCATGGCTTTATAGAAAATTTCGAGAAGTAGAAATTATGGTTGGTTTTACTAAGTGTATGAACATGATGATTTTCAACTAGACCATGAAATGTATGTTTTAATGTTCACGACTTTATCAGGAATAAATGGACGTAAGGAATCTCATCCCCACATAAGCCTCGTGGCCTCCTGAGTCTCTATATGCATAAAATAATATACTTTTTATTCTGAAATCATAGTTTCATCTAAATCTCTATTTAAAATTTATATATAAAATTATATAACTGAAATACTTGATATATAAAGCTTAATAACATGTTAATTATACTCTAAAATCAATTTGACTTATGAACTGAATCATAATTTCATCTCTAGCTTACACGTATCTTTAATCAAACTCTACAATTTCAATTTCATACTTGTAAATGAAAACATATACATGATTGTTCAAATACTGAAATTAAATACATAATCTAAAATCTATGCATGGCTCGAATCTTTCCACTGGAGCACTCTACTCTAACAAGATTATAAACTAAGCCTTTTTCCAAGGTAAGACTCACCAATGAGAGCAACATCTTGCCAAACCGCGGTTGAACAACATCTCTGACCTCAACTATGAGGAGGAATGGAGAGGGGTGAGTCAACAGACTAATGAGTGAGCTCTCACCCATCACCCACATAGGACAACCAAGGAACACCCATATATAATGCAATATACATGCAACGATCATAAACCACTTGATATTTATGTGCATATATATATAGAAAGATATCTCTGTATTTAATAATTCATAGAAAAACATCTTAAATCCTTACTCTATCAAGAAATCATTTTCTATACATATATATAACACTTTAAATCAAATATTTCTGAAAAACATCAATACCATCTGAAACATAAATAACAGTACTTTAATAGAGAAACATGAATCTTTATTCTAGGGTTCTCCAAGAACCGAAATGTTCTGCTCTATGATCCATTAGGGATCTAATTTGGACACTGAACTAGGTTCCGTTCTCTACTTTAGGAGATCATCCTTTCAGGACAACTTGGTACCAAGGTTAACAATCATTTTTTCCAACCGTTAACTCACTGTTTGTTTCTCTTTAGCTATCATATAGTCTCTGGATCATAAATTAATAATTTCTCTAAAACTCTACTCTAGGTTCTTTTCTAGGTTTAAAACTCTATTCTTAAAATCATAAGATCTCTAATGTATATAAAAATCATTTAAATCTAAAACTTTTGAAACTTTGAAAGCTCTGACTCATATAACTCTAACAATCTGACTTTAGCATAATTGTGACTATGAAATCATACCCAAGGATTACCGCTTGTAGGCATTCTGATTTCAAGTCACAGAATATGTATATGAATTGTAATAAATCATACTGAATTCCATACTTCTAAGTATTATAAAAGCTAATTTTCTAAAATCTTTTTTTCAGCCAATATCTTGTCATAACTCAATAACTCTAAAATCATATTTTGAAATCTCAATTCTTGAAGTATAAAGATACCATAAACTCTCAAAATATGTTCAATGAAATGGCAACTTGTTAAAACATATATTCTTACAATAATTCTCTTAGAGGTGCACATAAAATATTTCCATAACATGCAATCCATTAGTTATAGTCCCATGAGTTTTATCAACATACATTTTCATGCTAAAATCAGGAGATTCATAACTCTTTCAACTGAACATGTTTGCAAAATCACATTTGTATCATATCTCTATACATATCTTTATCTCTAATTTCAAGTTTATCATTTATCATGCATAAAACACACTTATAATGACTGAAAATAAGGTCATGAGTTTGAACCTACTCACTGTTTAGAGCAGGAGTATGTGGGTACCACCAATTTGACCTTGGGAGTTTAGAATGACACCAACAACTTCCATAGAGCAATTGTAACTCTGGATTAAACTTTAATTCTCTCTAAATAACTCTAATCTAACTCTAACAACATTGGGGGAGCACCCCCACTTGACAATAATGAGAGAAATAGCAAATTCAAACTCAAGATCATGAAAGAACGGAGAGAATGAAGACATAATCTATCAACATTTACTCACCTTGAAGCTTGGGGATGATGGATAATCTTGGATTAAAAGAAGAAGGAAAAGAGAAAAGAGTGAAGGGTTCGATTTTCTTCTTCAAATGGGGGAAGGGAGCCGATTTGGGGTTTTAAAAGGCGCTAAAAAGAAACGGCGTCATTTTTTGGTACTTTTTATGCTCCAGGGACCGCTATGGTGAGCAGGCCACATAAGCGCCCTGTCATTGTGCACTTATGATATGGCCCTAAACCTGCAACACATAAAATGCCTTCTGGTGATCGCTATACGGTCCTGGACCACTATAGCGGTGATAGCAAAACTCAACCTGGATAATTCCTGTCATATATGTCACGACCCGTCCTGGGCACGTGGGCATGTGAGAATCTAGTTCCCACGTAAGCCTCGTGACCTGGATTCCTCTATATGCACAATAAATTATAAAATTGTTTAAATCATAAAATCTTTTCTACATACAAATCGCATGTCTTTAAAACATATAGTCATAATTTTCCAAAATCCAATCCCATATCCTATTTCTGAAGTCTGAATTCATAGGGTCAACAAGTATAAAGAAAGTCTATCATATACAAAAACTTTATAAGTAGTAAAATCATATATTAGTCTAACATAATCACATATACATAACATATATCATGCATTATGGTCCGGATCCTGCCTTATACACTGGAGCACCCTATTCTATATATAGAGGGCTTCACCGTGTGAAGCTTACCAACTGATACTCTATCCTAGAAAGGAAGGAGTCTGGGTAAAATCTGGAGCAGCTACTCTGTTGAAAATAGGAAAAATAAGAGAGGGTGAGTTTTGTAACCAAAACTCATAATGAATCCTCACCCACAACCATACATGGGACAGGAAGGAAAAATACATAAATACCATTAATGCAGCCTTCACAAAACATTTACATTTATGTCTCATAATAGCAATAAAACCATAAGTTTACTAAAAACCATAAAAGCATAACATTCTCAAAGAATTACCAGAAGGAACAGACTATCATCACTGTAAATGGGTGCTCATTCCTCGTGAACAAGAGCCCTGACTGAGATCTTAATGATTTCTCATGAACCGCGTCCTCGTGGACTGATTCTCTCTCTGGATAAATTGCCCCTCGTGGGCCTTGGTACCAAGGTTAACGATTTAGCCTGTCGTTAACTCACAAGCTTCTCTCCTTCAGAAATTCCTCATCTAAACCAGTCTTTCACAGTGTTTCATGAAGTCTTCTATCCTAGGGTTTAAAGCTTAATCTCATAAAATAAACAATTCTGAAAATCATAAAATCATTAATTACTTTGAGAGCTTCTGAATCCATGTAACCCTAACAGTTTGACCTTAGCATACCATGGTCGTGAACCGTGCCAAGGGATCACCGTTGAAGACATTATGGTTTCAATCCATAGAATATGTAGTCAACTATTTTGAATCTCATGGGAACTCGCGCTCTAAAACTCTTTTATTGATTATCAAAACATCATTCAATCATCAAAACTCTTTAAATCAAACTATGAACTTGTTAAACATAGTTCCAACCATAAATTAGGAAAACTCAATATCATATTCTGAAATCATAGAGTCTAAACCATAATCTCAGTCTTTTGCTAAACCTCGTATCTAGGAATAAAACCATAGCATAAGCATTAAACCAGTTTCCAGTTCAGGAAAACATCCATAACAGGCTCTAATAGAATCATATATCATCAATTCTATATAAAACCATTGTAACAAACATGGTCCCATGCATTTTGTCTAAAACATGTTTCATGCTCTAAAACTGGCCATTTCAAACTACATAATCCAATATAAATCTCAAATCCTTGTACAGAGTCTCTAAAGCCAAGTAGTGGATTATAGTTTTGATGAAAATAAGTATAATGAACAACATAGAGGCTACAGATGAACCCACTCACCTGGAGGGTTGCAAAGGAGGAATCACACCAATAGAACTCCTAGGACAAGAAATGACAGCAATATCTCATGGAAGCAGGAAACTCAGGTTAACCTCTAAAACCACAAGAATCCCTTTCTAGCAAGGTGGAAAGCTTCTCCCTTGAGAAGCATGGGAACCACCCCTAACGCCAAAGAACTTGAGGAAAAGAAGCGAATCAAGAGAACAACGTACCTTTAAGTTTTAGGATGACAGATTCACAATTAAACTTGAAGAAATGGAAGAAAATGGAGTTTGGAGGGTGAAAATGGGTTAGGAACTGATATTTTGCGTGAGGGAGGAGAGAACCATTCTTGAGTGTTCTGGACCCAATGGGTTTTATATCGCTGTTGACCGCCTGGGCGATCATATGACCGCTGGGCGGTCTCCAGGCTCTCCTAAACCTTCAGGACAGGACTATGCTCTCTGTTTCCGCCTGCGGTTCCAGACGCTCTCAGAACCTTCAGGAGGACTATGCTCTCTGTTACCGCTTGGGCGGTTCCAGAAGCTCCAACACGACTTCACTCCCGCCGCCGGGTGGTCATATGACCGCCTGGGCGGTCTCCAAAAGCCCAGATGCTCTAATCCTTGGTATGTATTGGATTGTACTACCCCACTACTCACTTATTTACATTTCTTAATTTATAAGTTAATCATTTGTTTTCTTTTCATTAACTTTAAAACATAAATGTAAATAGGAGAATACCCCCATTTGGATTCAAATAAAATATTAGAAAAATCAAAATCCCAACAAATCAAAATCTCATTTTTGGGTTTTAGTTCAAATCTGGAAATCTTACAATTTTATAAACTTGCAAGCTAAAAATGAAGTACTTGCGGTTGTAAAATTCGTTAAAATCTCTCTTCAACTCATTTTCTCTAGGAACAATTACCGGGACTTTTGGTCCCAAGAAAATAGCTCTAATATATAGCCCTCCAAGAGCGTGTAGGGTCCAGACTTAGTGAAATTTAGGACCGAAACGACAGGTAAGGGTAACTGGCACCCTTCTTCCAAAAATTTTGTAATCTTTTTATTTAAAACCAGGGTATTACAATATAGCTTCTGAATCATCTCACTTATTTACATTTATAATTTATTCTACTTCCCATTAACTTCCCATTAATTCTACTTCCCATTAACTTCCCATTAATTTTAAAACATAAATGTAAATAAAGAAATACCCCTCATTTGGATTCAAATAAAATATAAAAAAAAAATCAAAATCCCAGCCATTCAAAATCTAAATTTTGGATTTTAGTTCAAATCCAGAAGTTTTAAAAATTTTCTAAACTTGGGGGCTCAAATGAAACGTTTAAAGGTTTTATAAAATTCATTAAGAATCACTCTTCAACTCATTTTCCTTCTAGGAACAATTACCGGGACTTTTAATCCCAAGATGTGACTCTAACATATAGCCCTCTAGGGAGGTGTAGGGTTCAGACTTAGCAAAGTTCATGAGCTGGCGTTTTGGGACCTTGTATAGAACTTGTCTACTGATATGTGTAAGCGGTATTACATAATGTTAACTCATGGGACCATTATTGTTAAAATGATTTTATTAAATTAAAGAGCTAGAGTATGTATATGATTTTATTTAGAGTTTTATAAATTACCATGATGATTTCAAGAATAGAGTATTTATGAATCATAGAGTTTCACACCCAGAAGGGGTTTTAGATAAGATATGTTTTATGAGTTAGAGACTAGACAGTAACTATAGGAAACAGATGGCGAGTTAATGGCGAATATTGATCGTTAACCTTGGTACCAAGTTGTCCTAAGAGGACAATCTCACAGAGTGAGAGAATAGAACCTAGTTAGGTGTCCCATTTAGATCCCAGAGGATCACAGAGTAGAGAACTTGTTATGTCATGGTTGACATGCATAACTTGAGGATATATTTATATTATTATAATATGCATCATTAGAGATTCCTGTTTCTTAGTAGAATACTGTTGTTAATTTTTTTTACCAGAATATCAGTCTTAGAGCCATTATGTTATATATATATATATATATATATATATATATATATATATATATATATATATATATATATATGCATTTTCAAGCTAATGCACTAACCAGTTTGATAATTTTATATATGCATTTACATCTTTGTTGTTGTTGTATGAGAAGGTTATGGGTGAGAGTTTACTCATTGAGATTTAGATGAAACTCACCTCTTTCCTTTTTCCATTAGGGTAAGTGCCTGTTAGGGTCCTTTTCATCCACCTTCTCCCAAGGAGTAAGTTTTCTGTGAGCTTTACTTAAGAGTGAAGTACCTTTTGCTTTTGGTATAGAGGTAGAGTGCTCCAATATGCATTGCAGGCAAGGTCCAGACCATAGAATTAATGCATGTATTCTATTTTCATGATTATAGTTTTCATGGTTTATTTTGTATGGAGAGCAACTCATATATTTTGTAATATGATTACAGATTTTAGAGTTTGATTATGAATTTATTCATGATGTTTACCTTTTAAGAAAAGAGATTTATTTAGAAATGAAATAATGTTTTATAAATCGATTTTTATGTTTAATACATGCATATAGAGACTAGAGATCACGAGGCTTACGTATGGATGAGACTCCTCACGTGATGGTCACGATCCAAGTCGGGTCGTGACACATATGAGCAGAAAGTGACAACGAGTAGGTGGCGGTCGCATAGGAGAGAGAACGCATATGGAGGTGCATTGAAGGCCGATTGTGTGCGCGGTTGGCAAGGATAGGTCACGCGCATAGGCAAGCATGGTGGTAGGCTTGTCAACTAGGACTAGTGCCAAAAAAGTCATTAGCAATGGTGGAGGCGACCATGGTTTTATGGCTACTAGAAGTGATACATAGCAGAGGGAAGGTTGTCGAAGTGATGCATAGTAGCAATGAAGGCTGGAAAGATCACTGAAAAGTGGCCGATAACACAAATAGTGGTGGTTTGATATTCGATGTTACTATAATGATAGTAGGGGGACAAAGTACAAATGAGTTCCAAATTAGTGGAATCTCATGGTGGAAGTAGCACTTTGATACCATGTTGAAATTGTGGGTTTGAGATAGTAGATGAAGAAAATAGAAAGAATAAAGATACTCACTAGTATGAAAATATATTCATATTTTATGATATGTAATACACCAAGGTAATCATATTTATAACTCAAAGATAAAATCAAATCATAATAATGAAATTAACCTGAATCAATATAAGATATGATATGAAATATTCTAAGATATAATGGAGATATTACTAAATATTTCTTTATGTCTAACTCTAGTGAAAACGGGAACATGATTTGCCATTTCTTGCTCACATCTTGTGTGTTAGATATACAACCATTAATGTGCTTCTACCTATCACCTTAAGTTTTTGGCATAGATAGTTTCATAACATAATATTAGAGTTTTCATGACCAAGTGGCTGTCAAGGGTTTGATCCTTGTTATCCTACATTATAAAAGAAAAAGTTCACGCCCTAACCCAAAAGAGGCATTCATGGGAGGAGACGTGTTGGATGAAAAAATTATTCATGTGTCTATATCCATCAACTTAATCTTTTAGAAAAGATGGTTTCATAACATTGTAGAAGTTATGGAGACTGCAATATACGTGAAAAAGAAGAAGTTTGGAGATACATTGATTCTTGCAAAACAAAAGTGGGTTTTGTGTGGATGATAAAAAAAAGGTCTAAAAATAAAAGGCAAAATTTTTACAAATGAGGTTTTGGTGATTTAGTGAAAAAAACAAAGAGGTGAAGGATGAGATAATGCAAGGAAGATGAAAGTAGTATGTGTAATGGAGTTGTTATACTCGCCTTGAAGAAAGAGATTCCTTGCTTTACATCGTATTCAAATTATTCATATATTATTTTACTATATTTTCTCTTTCATATCTAATGGGTATTGTCCTGGACTAGAAATATGGTTCCAGACCTCCTAACCTAAGAACTGCAGTTTTACAAATTGCTCACGTGGCATAATGATCCCCTAGAGATTTCCCCATTTAGTCAATGATATGATATCTCCTAAATCACCTACAAGATCTCTCATTATCTCATCATATATTCTGTATTTAATCACATCTTGATAAATATAGAATATATCTAATATCTACTAAATTCCTAGAGTATCTACCATGTCTAAGGAAGATTATATTTGATTTATCACGGGCTCATCTCACTCTACAAAAGGGCACAATGCATCACAATTATCTTCATTCTCTACACTTTGAAAATCCTTATGCCTTATTCATTCACTGACTTGAGCGTTGAAGTATCTTTGTAGGATCCCCACCTCGCTTGCATAGATGCTGGAGACACTTGCATCCTTACCTCCACTTTTAGGTAAGAACAAGTACAATTCACTGGAGTAAGAAAAAAACTATTGCTCCAAGTGCTTATAAGTATTTTTGTGTGTAATGGGAGGAAATCAAAGTGTGTTTGTTGTGGAATGAATGAGGTGTATGGATTCGAAGATTTTTATTTTGAAAGTTAAGGGAGATAAAAAGAAAAATGATATGAATGTTACACATTAGTGGCACATGAGGGTCAAAAACAATTCTGGTATATTTTCTAGAATAATATAGTATTTTCCATTCATGAATCATATCATTAAATCACTGATCCAATAACCAGAAACTTCAAAGTTCAAACACCATGCACTTTATTTTCAAACACAACCCCAATAAATATGCTTCTAGAGAAAAAAAAAGTTACTATGACACGTATATCATATGATTGACTAATACTTTGTTGAATTTCATGGTAATCAAAGAATAGAGAGCAATAATTGAGTGAATATCACTACAAGAAACAAGCGAGTTATGACGAATTTTACCGGTGGATTTTTTTTGTCGAAATTTTTGATGGATTTATCAACGGAAAACAAGAAATAGGAGAATTTTGGGTTCCAAGCCATTACTAATGGATTTTTTCGATAAATCCGTCTGTACACTTTGCGCCAAAATTAAATAACATGGCACGCACATTATCAACGGATTTTTTTGTAATTATTATAAATTATTCCAATATCAGAAAAAAATATTACCGGTAGATTTTTCGGTTGGTAATTATTATAAATTATTCCAATATCCAAACAAATATTACAGACTTTTCGTCTAATCGGTTTTAGAAAAAAAAATTTTGAGGTTAAATTTACCGTCGGAAAAATCCATCTGTAATATTCTTATACATTACTTGCGGATTTTCCGTCGAAAATAGGGATAAAAAATTTAACTCGCGAATACTTGTACATTACCGATGGATTTTTGAATTACCAATGGAAAAATCAGTCATAACATAAAGAAAAAAATTTAGAATGGTTAATTTTTAGGGATTATTGACGGATTTTCCATCGATAATTCAAAAATCCGTTGGAAAAAATTTGGTGATATTGGCCACATGCTTTCGATAACATAACACACACACACACACACACACACACACACACACACACACACACACACACACACTCTCCTTCTCTCTCTCTCTCTCTCTCTCTCTCTCTCTCTCTCTCTCTCTGTGAATCCGCCTTACCTCCCGGATGTGCCGCACGCGCGCAGCACTGAGCCCACATCTCGCGACGCTTCCTCGTGCCCGCATGTCGACCTTGCACCGCACGCCGCACGGAACGCGAGCCCGAACCGTAGCGAAGCAAGCCTCGTGCCTCCCCTCCGCGAAGCAAGCCTCGCACCACCACGCGCACCGCCTCGAAGCCGCAACCAACAATGCGAGCAAATCGGAGTGAACGGAAACCTCCACGTGCGAATATGAACGACAAACCACCACCCACACGCCTCCATTTCTACACTCGCATCAAGCAACCTCCACCTCTCATTGTCCAACTGCACTAGAAGGTAACCTCTGCTGCTTAGATTGTTTGTATTTATTTATTTATTTATTAGTGTAATTGGGTTCTCTTACTTATTTTTAGTTTGAATTTTTCTTGTTAATTTTGATTGCAAGCAATTTGGATTGTTTATTTGTTGATATTTGGTTTGGTTTGATTTTTCCTTGTTAATTTGGGTTGCAATAAGTTTGGATTTGTTCAATTGTGGGATGTGGTTGAACCACTTTATAAGATGCTTGCCCATTTAACTTTTTCAACCTCATTAATACGAGGGAGGTATATATTCTCATCATTCTTTTCCATATTTAGCATATGATTTTGTGATAATAACGTCGAATCCCTTTCGATTAGTTTTTTGGAGAGCATATTATTCTTTTATCTCTTTCAAGGTAAGTAATTGTTTCTTCTCCTTATTTAAGTATATTTTTGTTAGGATAGAGACTTATGATTTCTAAGATAGAGTTGTAGAAAATTGGGATTGCATGATTCGGGAAGGCATAGAGGTACTTCCCTGACTTGTTTGCATTGTTTGCTATGGAGATTGATTGTGTATGCGGAGATTGTAGGATATGCATGTTGTGATATTATAAGGGAGTGTGCTCTGAAGTTTTAGGATCTTTAAATGTTTGTTTGATTGTATTGTTCAATTTATTTGACTGGATTGATATATGTATATATTGAAATTAATTTTTTGGGATGTTTTAGTTTCAGGGGAGGTTATGTCAAATTTATTTTTAAGTTAAAGAGTGGAATCTTAATTTAAGGGGGTGCTGCGAAGTTTTGTTAAGTTAAAGAGTACAAATTATTTACAGAAAAGACTTTTACTTTTAGAAGATGATTTGTTGAGAGATATTTATAATTAAATAAGATCTTAATTTTTATAACTTTAAATGAATTTTTTAGGTTAAATTATATATTCAAGAACCATGATTCCCGCAATAGACTATGGATGTATGACAAGTGCACCCATAGAGGGGGAATCAAACCTGAATTTTATGCAGGAGTTGAACAGTTTGTAAGGGTGACTTTTAAGATAGTACAATTTATGAATAAGCAAACAATTAGGTGTCCCTGTGCTATGTGCAAATATGGAAATATTTTGATATAGATACCATTAGGTATCACCTGTATAAGGATGGTTCTATGGAGATTATTAGGTTTAGACTATGCATAGGGAAGTTGCCACACACAATTTTGAAGATGCTAGTGTTGAAAATACATATATTAGAGGTAGTTCAAGTAGAGTTAATATTGGTGAGCATGTCACGGGAAATATTAATTGGGAAGATAACTCTAGACGATATGAGGAAATGATTTATGATGAGTTGGGGCCCAAATTCATGCTGATTATGAACCTTCTATTGAGGCTCCTAATGCTTAAGCTTAGAAATTTTTCTCTATATTGGAGGCTGTAGAGGCCTCTCTATGGGAAGGGTGTGTGCACTCGAAGTTGTCTCTAGCGGTTAAGATGTTAGCTATAAAGTCAGAAGCTAATCAAAGTCAAAACTCGTTTGGCCAATGGGCAACATTAATGAGTGAGATTAGTCCACAATCTAGTTCTATTCCAAAGGATTTCTATCAAGTCAAGAAATTAGTTTCAAAAGCTAAAATCCGAAAAATAGATTGTTGTATGAAGGGATGTATGTTGTACTACAAAGATTATGCATACCTAAACCAATGCAAATTTTGTGAAAGCCCTAGGTTCAAACCAAAAAGATTTGGAAATGGAAGATATAAGGATGTTCCCTATAAAAGAATGCACTATTTGCCCCTAATTCCAAGATTAAAGAGGTTGTATGCTTCAATGAGTTCAGCACCTCATATGAGATGACACTTTGAGAATAAGAGAAATGATGATGTCATAACCCACTCTTCCCATGGTGAATCCTGGAAA